>JAUPFV010000005.1:14939213-15026713 GCA_036936605.1 Limnanthes douglasii subsp. nivea | reverse complement strand
AAAAATAAAATATAAAAGAACATACAGAGTTTGGAGACACAAAAGTCATTAAAGCGTTTCAATTTATCGAAACACATTATGATTACAACAACTAAAGCTTCAAAACCTTCAGTAATAGAGCCAGATTATCCTACCGAAAGAACCGCTCGAAGTCTATCCTTATATCATATAGAAGTATAAAAATAATTTTAAAAGGGTTTCAGTAAGAAAATGAAGAAAACAAAAGTAATGAACATTTAAAGGATATTTTAAAAGACTCCAACTGAAAGGGTTTGACAGAGCCTTCACAAAATCTTCAAAATTACCTTCTCAATTCTAAACTAGAATGACTGGGGTTTAGGGAACAAGGAAATAATCAAATGACTTAAATCAATTCACATGACCTAAATAGTTACCATACGTGACTTCTTTAGGTTGTTGAATGATGAATTTTTAGACGTAGTTGTCATCCATTAAAATCAAGCTTTCAAAGAAACCTAATGAAGGGCTGATTTAGTGTGTGGAAGCTGAAAGACGTAATCAACAGTGTTAAAAACCGGAGGAAGATGTGGAAGAAGGATCACTGTAAGAAAAAATAAAGTATTTAAAAATTCTCGAATCACTTGTTCAGCTCATCGATCAAAATAAAATAGCCAAAGAGCTGACATTTGAGTAAAATAAGATATATTTATGAAGTGATTTACCTCTTCTAGAGAATTTCACGAAATCATGGAAGCTATCATCAAAGTAAATAAATGAGATCATTGAATGAATTTTTTCTCAGATGATACCTATAACGTTGAGGTGATTGGCGTCTTGATTCAACAATACGCCAACTCTACTTAGAAATGGCCGAACATGTTCGCCATAAAAATCGACCCGCTTACAAATTTGTCCAATATAAAAGTTTTGATTGTTAAAATACAAAGTATGAGATTATGGAAACTCGACACAAATATCAGCTCAGTTTACATGCCTCAGAAAGTGGTAACTTTATCTTACACTGTTAGGAAAACCATCAATATCTGCACAAAATCTGACTCAATCCTAACAAGACTCACTAAGCCAAATCTTAACCACTCAGCCAAAGTAGTGACGAACAGGTGGCGAACACCTACCAAATAGTTCGTAGGAGTTAATACAAGGTTCGGCTCTTACATTATTTCAAGAGCAAAGTTAACCAGAAAAACATAAAGAAAAAATCGCACAACAAGAGATTTATGTGGTTCGGATCGTGAAGAAATTTTACATCCACAGGAATTGATATTATTTTATTAATAAGTATGTTACAGAAAGACTCTCAAATACAAACGACTCAATCACTCGTGATTCTTCAGTGTTTATCTCTCACCTCATTTATCTCTTAAAATACCTAGATCTAGTTTATCTCTCTAAATAAATATGCATCCCACATCGCGTCACGCCTTAAATTAAAAAGCTATATCTTCTATCTGTAAGACAACTATGATAAATCTTAACCCATTAATTAAGGAATCTAATTAATATAGAAGAACGGTTAGTCCCCCATGTTTACCATTTGTATCAACATAGTCCCTTTCCTTCACCTCTACATAAAACTCATCCCTTTCGTTTTAATAATTTGCAAATATAGTCCTCCGCACATGTGAAGCCTGAGAGATTGACGTGTGGCATCAAGTTTTGTTGCAAGATTGGTCCCCTAATATTTTGGCAAAAAATACCCCTGCCTACCAACTCAGATTTACCATTTACCCACCGCGTGTGTGTTTCTCTCTCAAACAAGTAACCAATCCGTGTTTGATTTTTTGTTTTCAACGTAAATAATTTCTCTCTCTCTCTCTCTAAAACTTCTTCTCAAAATAAATGTAAGAAATTCACTGAAAACTCTTACAAATGCAAAAAAATATAAAACTTGAGTGTTTCATTACAAGAATAAAAACTTTACGCTTCAGATTTATAGGGTATCGGTTCTTATTACACACCTTTCACGAGCTCTTCTTGTGACAGTGGATATTAGAACAAATCTCTTCCTCGTTTTCTTTTTATTGTTTCTGTTTCTTTCCGATATCTGCACTGCTTGGTCGTTGTGGAATCATCAGAAATTAGTCGATAAAGTTGAAAATTTAACTCTAACTCAAGTAATCATCTCGGTTTGCTATTCGCTTTTGTGATCTTTTGTTTCTTTAATAAATTTATTTATCGAATTGTATATGTTTCTGCTTCAGGTATCGTCGGAGCTTATTCCTGTATTGTCCGGGGAGAAAACGACTCCTGAACCGCCGAGTGATGCAGATAAACTGATCAAGAAGAACCCCGGTATGAATTTGACAGTTATTGAATCGAATAAACCTCACTCAGTTACTCCACCTCCTCAACAACAACAAACTGCTAATGAGAAAGAAGATCATAAAAGAACATAACTAAAAACACCACCCTCTCATCAGGTGAAGAGTGAACACAAATTATATAATTAAGACATGTATATCTTAAACAAGATAATTTTAATATGATTTTGATATTGTTTGATTATATTTAGATGTTTTAGATATTTTATTTAATATTGTCTAATATATATCTATTAGAGATGTAATTATATTTTGGTTTTAAAATATTATATTATTTAAAATATTTATACAATTATCAAATATAATATAGTTCTAGTTTAGTTCTTTACTTCACTTTAGTTCTTTAGATTTTTCAAACTTGAAGTGTATATGTTTAGATGATTTAAGTAGTTTATTGTATTTTCGAATTATTGAATATTGGAAATATAAATTTAAATTTTTTAGAATTGTAAAAGTATACGCATAAACATAAATTACTTGTAAATAACAAAATAAAAATTGAAAGAGATTTAATTAACATTTGATTAAATGTATAAGCAAAACAAACAATTCATTAATAATAAAAACGAAACAAATAACATAGTTGTTCAATCAAATAAAAAAGAAAAACATAACAATAAAAATGTCAAATACAATCAAATATAAAAAAAAACTAAGGAGATTCTTTGTCGTTGTTCGAAGGTGGTGGTGAACCTTGTAAATGCATGTTTTCTATCATTTGTCGAATATATTCGGATTGTTCCGTTTGAGAGGTTGCAAATCGATCATTCCATTTATTTTGTCTACCATGTCACTGCACGTATTCACCATGCCACTGCTCGTATTCACCCGCCACTGCTCGAATTGACCATACCGCTCGTTCTTTTGAACCTTCCACTGCTGCTATTGAGCATGTCACTCATTGCTTTGAACTTGCAACTACTCACGCCACTGCTCATATTGACCCTGCCAATGCGTATGAAGACCATGGCACTATTTGCTGAGTATGCGCCCACTAGGCATACGCCATTTTTTGTTCATGCGCCCACTCAACATATTTGCGGTCGGAACGTCCTCGTTATTGTGGTTGTCTAGAAGAAACATTAGCAGTCGATGGAGCGACAACCAGCTGAATTTCTTGCTGAGGGTATCCAAAAGGTGGATTTGGTGGCTTGCTAACACCGTTTGCAGCCTATAAATCATCCAACAAGTGCAAATGACGACTCCATGCCTGCCATTTTGATATCAACTCTCCATCCCAAGTATATATCTCTTGCAATCTTAAAGAGTGTCTATCTATAACACTACTTGGCCTAACTTTGATCGAAGTGTACGTACCCACATCAACCCCTTGCTTAACAAGCAAATGACTCAATATCATCCCATAAGATAATTTATCCATCCAGTTTTCATAGCCATATTCTAAATCATCAAACTAGCCAAATTAATTCTTCCCCCATTTTGTACCACAAAAGCAGTTACATATATTTTAATATAGGAAAGTTGCGAATCATTGTTACTAGGGGGGAGAAATAAACTGTTAACCAATTTCAAAGCTAATTTCCCATTAGCATCCAAAGTAACTCTTAGGGCTCTAGTTTACCATTAATGTCTGAAGCGTGCAGACCACAACTCAGAAGCTCTACTGCGTCTTCGAAGGACATATGCCAATCAACACCCCAACTCAAACGAGGAAAAGAAAGCGAATCTAATTTTTCACCAGTATACATATCTCGAGATGGAAGGAAAAATTCATCTTGAAAATCTGTTTCAAAAAAACTATAGGCAACACTATTAATTATGCACCTCATTCTTAAACCTCAACCGTTGGAATCATTCTCAATAATACGTGCAGTAGCATAAATGTTTTGTACTAATTCGATATACCATTCACACTTGAATCTGGCAAAATACATCCAACCTACGCCACTATTAGGTTCAAGAAGTCTGATTTTTTTTTGTATACCTTCAACTTGGATAAGTTCATCGTAATCCAAATACACACCCAAGTAGATTAAAGTTCTAATTTTTGGAATTTTTGTTTATAAATAGCTATTTTTGATGATGCCATCGTTCATGTCATTAAAACGGATATCCGGACTAGGCGTCCAGATATTTGAATTCAAACAGTTTTTTAATATATTTAAAGTAATCTCCCCTATAAATAGAGGAGACTCCAAATCCAAACTCACCATCTCTCAAAACTACTCTACATCTCTCTACATCTCTCTACATTTCTCTACTCGTTGTACAAATTTTAGAAAGCATTAGTTATTTGTCTTAGATATTCAAGTTCTACTTTCGAAATAGTTTTAATACTTTTTTCGCTATTTGTTTTTCTTTGATTAAACCACTTAAATAATACTGTTATAAAATTATACTAGCTAAATTAATAGCTTCATATAATTTATCAAGTTATTTGCTTGTTGTAATTGTTTAAATTAGTTGTTATTCGTTTATTTTTATATTTTAATAAACTAAATATTTCATTTTCATTTGTGATATTAGTAAGTATTAGTCTAAATTTAGCTTTTATTAATTGCGATATTAGTTTTGATTAGTATTTTATTGCATATTTTAAAAAAAACATTGTTTTAAGTTTTAAAATGGCTTCAAAACGTAAAAATACTAATGCTCACCCACCTGCTAATGTAGATCTCAATACCGATGATGATTTTCCTAGAGATTCGTCTCATATTAACACACTCTCCTCCCACGAAAGTGGTGGTGGAAGTACTAGTGGCGGGTCGAGGTCACGTAAGAAAACATCTTGAATTTGGAAATACTTTAGTGGAACAGATGATAATACCTCCGTTATTTGTAAAATGTGTCATATAAGTTGAGCAACAAATAAAAATATGGGCACCGACACTATGGTAAAACATGTAAAAACTCATGAAATATTTGATCCTTTAAAACCTAACGAAAATAGTATTACATTTGTAGACCCTAAAACCAGTCTTCCTTTTGAGTTTAACCAATATAAGTATATGGAGGAAACAATGATTTATGCGTTTGGTAGTTTGCAACCTTTCGGTTATGCAGATAGTTGGAGATACGAAAATTGGATGCAAGTTGGGATAGCCCCCACGAGCAAAACGCATTCCACGTAGCTCTTTGCGATCGCTAGCCTTCATATATTTAAAAAAACATTACTCAAACTATGCTAGCTTTGCCATAGAATGTTTATATTACTAGTGACATAGCTTAGTTTACTGATTTTGATATGATATGTGTTACCCTTCATTGTGTGGCTCCTGAATGGGTACTCCAAAGGAGAATTGTGTGGTTTGAATCTACTAGCCAACATAACGCACAAGTAATTAGAGATAGTATAGTTGAATGCATGAATATTTATGTAATTAAAAATATGATTATGCCTATTTTGTTTGATAATGCATCTACTAATTTGAGTGCTATAAAATTGCTTAGAGATGATTGCACTCCCATTTTTCCTAAATTCTTTCACACCAAATGTTTATGACATGTACTTCAATTAGTTGTGAAAGATAGAATAAGTATGATTTTGTAAGATTATATTGATCCTATTAAAAAGGGGGTCCTATTTTGCACGACCTCCGCTGCTAAAAAAAGAGCTTTTAAAACACTTGATATTCAAAATGGGAAAATAGATAAGAAACTTATATTACATGTTGAAACTAGATGGAATTCTACTTATACAATGCTTGCACGTGCTCATGTTTTTAAAAAAGAGATTACATCGCTTTTTAATGCATCTTATCCTCACATATATCTTGAAAATCAACATTGGAAATATTGTGCTGCCATGTTAAGATTTTTACAACTTTTTAAAGATAACACTAAAACCCCTTCTTCACAAAATCAACATAATATTCACTTGGCCCTCACGAACCTAATCTTGCCATGGATATGAATGGATTTAGATCTAATTTTGTATGCTTAGACACGGTGTCCGAAATGGAATTAAAGTTTTTAAAGTATTTTCATCGAATCTTTATGACTTATTCCATTGCGTGCATTTTGGATCCTTTTTCGAGAACATATCAATTTGAATTGCTAGTAAAATGTTTTTATAGATTCTTATAATTTTCTGAAATTAGTCCACTAAATGAACCAGTTAACCGTGAAGTGTATATTGCCGACGTATACGATTGTATGCATAGTATGTATAATAAATATACTGAAAGATAGAGACCAAATACAACTTCAAATGTAAGGGGTAATAACAATAGGGGTAGAGATAGATCTTCTACTTTATGTTTAAATGGAAATGTTACAAAGCGATGAATTTAAAAAAAACCCTTAATCTGACAATGAGTTATCTAGATATTTGAGGACTAGGTTTGATTTAACGAATTATACCAACCGAGGTATTAAAGATATCATAAGATGGTGGAGTACCAAAACTTATGATTATCCTATTCTTTGCAGGTTTGTTAAATAGATTTATGCAATACCTATGTCTACAGTGTTAAGTGAGTGTTCTTTTAGCCAAGAGAGGTTGCAATACACGACTAAGAGAACAAGATTGACGGGCAAAACATTTGTAGTGCTTGTGGTAGTCAAGGATTGGACCGCGACTGATAAAAGGATGCAAGACAGAGATTTTAGAGACGAAGTGAATGTAGACGACATCTTCGAAGATTATCCGGATGATTATGAAGATACACTTGAATAAGAAATTATGGAATAAAATGAAGCTGAAGGTGAATCAAGTGACTCTGAAGATTATGTTTACGAAGAAGAACTTGAAGAAGAACTTGATGTTTGTAATAGTTTTTTTAGATTTTGTATTTTTATTTGAAAATATTTGTACCACTCATGTTCCGCAAGAGTATAAATTGTGAACGGCTAAATAAACTAGAAAAATATTTACCTTTCAGTAAAAAACAATAATTATACTATCAAATAATTATAAGATATGATGTTTTTTTTATAAAATAATATCAACACTTAGTAATATTTAAAATCAAATCACAATAATAATCAAAATGTAATATTAAAATTATAATCATATAACTTATAATATTTTACAATGATAAGATATGATTTTGGTTTAAAAAATAATAAAAAACACTTGTAATATGTATAACCAAATCATAATATTAATAAAAATATAATAATAAAATGAAAACGATACAACTTGTAATATTTTATTATGATAAAATATGGTTTTGGTTTAAAAAATACTAACAACATTGCTACTAGTTATAACGAGTTCATAATAATAATATTCAAAATGTAATATTAAACTTATAACCATAAAACTTATAATATTTCAACATGATAAGATATACTTTTGGTTTATAACATAATATCAACACTTGTAATATTTATAATAAAAATATAATAATAATATTATAAATATAATAACAACATTGTAACCTTAAAAGTAATATTTAAAATTTTGGTTTATAAAATAATTCCAACACCTAAAATATTAATAACCAAATCATACTAATACTAACCAAACTATATTAATAAATTTATAATCATATACATTATAATAATATTTTTTTAAATATAATTTAAAGTATGATTTTGGTTTATAAAATAATTATTACACTTATAATATTTATAACAATATAATAATAATAACCAAAATTTAATAATAAAATCAAAATCATATAACTTGTAATTATAAAATAGGATTATTATTAATAAAATAATAATAACAATAATAATATTTAGTTCTAAATTATAATAATAATATTTATAATACAACAATAAAATCATAATAATATTTCTTATAATATTTAAAAATAAATAATTTTTATAATAATAAACTTATAAGTTATGTGTTTTTATTTCGCGTGTCTACCTGTAAACATGTCTAGCAGGTAACATGTAACTGTTTATACGCGTAAACTAATAAATATGTTTGATAGGTAGCGTATCTGCAAGTAAAGATTGAATGTGTCAGTTCTACATAAACCAATTTATATTCTGACAGATTCTTATTTATTTATGACTGTTATAGACCCATTTACCACTTCTAACGCTATTGATACTATTTGGATCGGTGATAGTAAAATACCGTGTGTTTTAAAAAAAAAAAGCTTATCTTTGGCAAAATGTAATAAAAGAAGACAAGGTCCATCCATGGACCCATTTAATTGGACAATAGATTTTAGATTTTTTTACCTTCAGAAAAACCAGTCGACACCCTCTAACTAAATTATACTAGTCGGAAAGCATGCTTTATTTTTTATTATCATTGATTGAATCAATGGACCGAGTCCTCTAAACAAAATCCTACGCATCATCTATATCATATTAAAGCCATATAGCTTAGTTGTATTTGAGTTGAACGTGGATAAGGACGCCTATATACAATCAACCTTAATAATCTATTGGAAAGACCAATATCAAATTATATCATTATATAATGACTTACTTGCTCCCTACTTGCCACAATTGTTTAGAAAGACCTGAACGTACTCTTACCAGGTCATTATCTACTTATAAAAGTGCTATAAGATATTCAACCATCCATAACCATACAAGAAGCAAGCAATCTCATAGACATGACAGATTTTAATGCATTACCTGAAGGTTGTATTAGCAAGATTATCTCTTTCGCAACTCCTTTAGATGCATGCGTAGTTTGTTTGGTCTCAAAATTATTCAAATCCGCAGCAGACTCCGATGTTGCATGGGAGAAGCTTCTCTCACTTCCGGTGGACTATCTCAGTATCGTTAGTTTGTCCTTCCGTAACTTGTCGAAGAAAAAGCTCTATCTAGCTCTTGAACATCCAATCTTGATTGAAGATGGAAAAAAGGTAATGATTTCGATCTAATATCTTTCGCTCTTCATCTTCTAAAATATGAACATTTTCTGGCTAAAAGCTATAATTAGTCATTAGAATTGCTAACGTATATTAAAAAAAATTATTTGTAAATGTTTATCAAAACTGGTTTAATTTTACATCCATAGTCACACGAGCACGTATCCAAATTAAAACAAACAAAAATGACAAATATAAAACGAGACTAACAAACCGTTTTTGATAAATACCAATTACGGTGACTAATAAAATTGTAAGCCTAACATCTTTTCCATATAAAATTGATAATTTTTTTATTGTTTTGGATTCAATAATAAGTATCCCAAAGTCTTAATTTTGTCCACAATCAACTACTACGTAATTTTATAAAAATAAAACTATATTTCTTTCCAAGTTAAATATTATATAATTCCTTTTTAATATTATTTTTATATAGTTTCTGACTAAAATTGGACAATAATCAGAGTATCTCATTGGAGAAAAAGACGGGAAAACTATCTATCATGTTAGGTGCCAGGGACTTGAGTCTTACGAGCAGCAACATTTCCAAGGATTGGGATTGGATTTCAAATCCAGAATCCAGGTATGTCAGTCCATTGATCAAGTATATGTTTTTCTATTCCTATTATTTTATGAGGTCATTAAGAATCAAGTGTCGGATTATTTATAAACAGGTTTAGAGAGAGTGCAAAGCTTAACGTGGTTAACCAGCTAGAAATACATGGGCTGATTAGTACAAAAGCTCTTTCCCAACAAACTCTTTATGCAGCCTACTTTGTGTTCAAATTAGAACCCCACTCGTATGGATTCAAAAACCTATCGATAGATGTCGCATTTGAACCTGTTGGATGCCAAGGCATCAAAAGAGCCGTATGCCTTAATCCAATAGAAGAAATAGACGATATGTATCTTTTTATAACAAGTAGTAAATCTAAGAAACACCCGTATCTTAAAGACCGGGTAGATGGATGGTTAGAGATAGAACTAGGTGAGTTTTACAACGATGGACGCACGGAGAAAGAGCTGGAAATGAGAGTTACGGAAACAAAAGTCTTGAAATTAAGACGCGGGCTAATTGTCCAAGGGATTGAGATCAGACCCAAAACTACGATATAATTTTGAAAAAGCATCATAATATCTTTCTTAGTGTTCTATATATAACTTGTTTGGAGCTTCTCCTAAACACGGTGTATGTAATATATATTTGATGAATTGGCAAGAAAATTCAATGTTGTATGGTAACAAAACGTAATTGATGTTTGTAGATATTTTTGAACTGCATATCGGCTTGTTATATCGTGCGGTTTGGCATATAAATTGAGCGTCTAATTTATGGAGACAAAAGTTTTGAATTGCATTTTTGTAAAAATATAGTATGGACAAATTATCATGACCTGAAGTTTTTCTCGAATTATATGACAATCAATCTCAATGTGTTTCATACGCTGACGAAAAACTAGATTATCCGCAATATGTAAAGTCGCTTGATTATAAAAAAACAATGATGTCGGTTTGTCCAAGTTGACATACAAATATTTAAATATGTATCTCAACAAGGTTAATTACAAACAAGTATTCACCATTTTTCTATACAATGCATTTGTTGATGACCGTGAAACAGTAGTTTGTTTATTTGATTTATGTGATATGAGTGATGAGCCAAAACAAACAATTACCACAAATAGACCGTCTTGACATACTACAACAACCTCAATATGAATCACAAAATGCACTAAGTATTAGATTGTTTTCTGATGGAAATAAAAGACCATGACCTTTTGATGTTTTATGTAATAGAGGACTCTTAACATTATTTTCCAGTGTGACTTCCCAGGGGCTCAAGTAAATTGACTTAGTGTACGTACCGAATACACAATATAAGGTATGGTTAGTGTCAAATATATTAACATGGCAACCAGTCTCTGAATCTAGTCGAATCATGAAGTAGCACATAATTTCATTGGTTAATTTCAAGTACTGCTCCATTGGGATTTTTTTAGTTTTACTCATGACAATCTTGTGTCTTGTAAAATATCTAATGCATGTTCTTATTGAGACACAAATATTCATTTTTTAGATCAAGAAAATTAAATACCTAGAAAATATTTTAACTCGCCAAGATCATAAATGTGAAAATCGTGGAGTAGATGATTCCTTATCAATTTGATTTCATGCAAGTTATTGCAAGTTAATAGGATATCCTTAACATAGATGAGAATAATAGTGAATTTTTTAGCTATATATTTAGTAAAAAATGAGTAATCCGCTTTTTACTTATGTAACCTGCGGTTTTGATGGTAGCTAAAAAAATTGAGAACCAATTTGAAGATACCTTTTTAAAACCTTAATAAACTTACGAAACTGATATACCAAATTATTCCCCTACCGACGGAGACTAGGAAGTTGAGACATAAAGACCTATTTATCTAGAGTTCCATGACTAAAGACATTATGTACATCAAATTGATGAATATAGCGATCTCTAGAAGTTGCAACAGTCAACAAACATCGAAGATTGGTGAGTTTATCAATTGAATAAAAAGTCTCATGATAGTAAATACCTTCAATTTGCGACTTTTTATATCGCAAACGGGCTTTATATCGCTCAATGGTTTAGCCAATGTTGTATATGAACTTTATAACCCAACAACATCCGATAGGCTTGTGCTCCGGAGGAAGAGAAATAATCTACATAGTGTTGTTATGTTCTAGAGGTTGAAATTTAGTGTACATAGCTTGGCGCCATAGTGGATGACAGTTAGCATTTTGAAAAGATGAAGGCTCTGTTTGTGCTACAAAGCTAAGAAAGCACCATAGTTATGGGAAATGAAAAATAGAAGTATGAGAGGAGTAATGATACCTTATAGATTAATGAGAACTTGATTGTGTTGAAGATTGATTAGTTCTAGTAGACATATCGTAGTCTTGGTTCCATGCAGGAGGTTGAATGTGGCGGGTGGAATAACAAACCGAGATATTATTGGTGAATGGAGGATAATGATGTGTGGTTCCGGATGGTGAGGAAGAAGAAAGTGTTGGTGGAGCTGAAGGTGATGACACACTTAAAAGTGAGAGTGATGACTTCATAGCTAATTCCGGGAACGTATGAGAGATGGAGTTGGAGGTGTGATATTTATGGGATTGAATCAAGATAAAAAATATAAAGGCTAGGTTTCGGATCCATAAGATTTGGGATTTGGAAATGGAACTGATGATGAGTTGGGTACTTGATTGAAATATAATGAGAATGATTGGTTTGGAAAAGGCAAGGTCGATGCCGGATGGAAGAGAAATATATTTTACTTAAAATAGACATCACGACTTATAGAAACTTTATATGTATGTAAATCAAAAGCTTTGGACCCCCTTTTTCCAGGTGGATACTCCAAAAAAAACGCAAATGGATGAACATTAGTTACATAACATGTACAACCAAATATTTCCAAGTAAGTGAGTGATGGAGAGATTATATGAGAACTCAAATGGGAATTTCTTTGATAGTTTTGGAGTAGAAATACGGTAATTAAATAAGCGGTTGTCAAAACACAATACCTCTAAAATTCAAGTGGTATATTTGACCTAAACATCAAAGAATGAGCAAGATTTAAAATATGTCATTCGATTTGTTCGACAACTTCATTTTGTTGTGGGGTGTAAATACACGATTTTTGAACTCCAATTCGTTTGTTTTGAGAAAATGTGCGAATATGAAGAAATTCACTACCATTATCCATGGTTATTGTTTGAACATTTGTGTGAAATTGGGTTTTGACGAATTGTATAAAATTTGTTAATAACAATTGTATTTCTCATTTATGGTGCATAAGAAAAGTCCATGGCCATCGAATAAAAATGTAAATAATCTTAAGGAAATAACACGAACCAATATATGAAGAAATTTTTTGAGGACCATAGACATCACAATGTCAGAAGGAAAAAATAAATTTTGTATTTATTGAGCTTTTGAGAAAAGGCAAGCGTGTTTTCTTTGGTTCAGGAAAATTATAAAATTATTTTATAACTTTATGTACATACTTGTAAACAAATGTGAAAGTAATTTAAAACGAGACAAAGATGGATGGCTTATGCGTAAATTTGATAGATCAGATGACTCAGACATCAGATAAATAGCCGAGTTATTTAGATGTATATAGTATACACCACCATATTGTTTACTCGAACCAATAATCTTCCCCGAAACGAAATCCTGTAAAACACAATAGTCATAAACTAAAATTATGCATCAGTTCTGATCCTTGGCGAGTTTACTAGCTGAAATTAAATTTAAATTAAAGGCTAGTACGCACAAAAAATCTGTAAAGGTTAGTTTTGAGTTAAAACTAATTGTGCTTGTCTGAGTTATTTAAGGTTGTGAACAATAGAATGCTTGGGATTAGTTAAGAGTGATATGTGAGAGAAAATATGATATGTAGCGCTAGTATCTAAAATCGAAGGACTTGTATTACTTGAATTAACATACACAATAGTAGATAGAATCAAACCTGTAGCATTCACGTTAACATCAACATTACTAGAATTATTGTGATTCAGTCAACTGATTGTTTGGGATAATTGTTTTATTTGTTCGGTAGGGAGCATTTAAATAATAATAGCAACGTTAGAACCCGATAAGTCATTAGATTATGTTGCATTCGCCAAAGGTTGATTACCACAGCCTGAAGATTGTTGTCCACAGAATTGTCCCAACTTGTTATTATTTTTAATATTCAATCACCATCTATCCTCTATGTGACCCATGTTATAATAATATTTACAATGAAATCTGAGAGTCTGAACATCATATACAATATGTGTGGATTTGTTACAATGGTAACACGTTTTCTGCTTTGAATTTCATCATTTTATCGGGACTACGGTTGCTTTGAAGAAGTTTTCAATTAGGTTAGAGGAGACCTGTCGTTGCTTCTTTTCTTGGATTATTAAAGAATGTGATTGATAAAAATTGGGAAAAGGTGACCTTATCAACATATTTGACCACACCACATTGTAAAAGTTGTAAAATTAATAAAAACTTGCATAAAATGATCTTCCTCTCTCTGTTCGAGGTGTGTTTATTGTTGGCTATAGGTTCGTGGGGAATGATATGTCTCGAGCTCATCCTACAATTCCATAATCTTGGTAAAATATGTAGTTACTTTCATTGACCTTTGTGATATGGTGGCTATTGATTTTTTGATATGAAACGCGCGTTGGGTATTTTGTTTTGAGAGAACTAGTCCTTAAAGTGTTTAATTAACCGTATCATCTAAGCACTGAACGTTCCACTTGAAGACCCTCATTATGTGTTGACCCATAGATCAGCCATTTCTTACATATCTAGGATCCCACAATAAGAGGTTAAAATCTTCTAAAAAATCTAATATTATCTAAGGATTGTTGAATTATGTTCGACTGTGGCCTGTGATTTGAAAATTTACCAAGAAGGTTATATTTAGTGTTTAGTAAAATATTTTCCTTATCTGAGAAAATAAGTGTATTGACTTGTAATCTTCCACGTCTTGGATCTGAATGAAGTTTATTTTGAGCTGATTTTTGTGATATGTGCATAAGTTTTAAATTTTTAGTCTTTTTGTAGTGTCTGATAATTTTGGTATTATGGTGTAGAATGATGAAACATTGATTATGGGTCTTTCTTTTTGTGTGGCAGTGCTGTGAAATATTCATAAAAATTTCTTTAATTTGAATTCAAAGAGGGTTGGTTGTGATTCAATCCTCTATTTTTGGACACAGATGATGAGAATCCTTGTTTAGATGGCTATATTTTTTATTTCAAGGTGCATTGGTTGGTATCGGTGGTTATTGAAGGCGGCTCCGATGAATGTTGTGACCGAGATTTTTCTTAAGTCGTCACGGTGATAACCGAATAATTCTAGCGTAGTGCTAAAAATGGTGAGGATTTTAAGGATTGGAAAGATTTTGGTTCCTGAATTCTTGGAGCTTCCACCACCTCCAAGAATTTAAGTTCGATTACAATTATGTGAAGAGCTTAGTTTCATTGTTTTTTAAAAAAGAAATTTATGATTGTATAATTTCATAATGTGTTTACATTTTAAAGTATGATAGTGTCATTCAGTTTATTATATAGTGAAACACATAAAAATGAAAATTTTAAATTAACTATACTTTAAATAATTAATCCAGCAAAATTATAATTGATGATGACGCCTTCATCAAGTAATAGATCTAAAAACGTCCGAGCAGATGAAAATAATATTACGACATAAGCAAGACCAAACTGAGGGTGCTTTATGTGAAACTAAGGCGACCCATAAGCAATACATTACCGCAATACTCAATATCAACTGTCTAAGGCCAAACCGAGGGGTATCGTCGTCTTTAAAGGCAAATTGCAATCCATCAGGCAAGTTCATCGCTAGAACCTGTACTGAGTTTGTCTTGTTTTTGCCAATTCATGTGTTTGTTTATTATTTTTCTACATCCTTACAATTGCTAACAATTGCGAAGGGGTCAATAAACACACCTTCGAGCTATGTACGGGGCCATAATGAGCCTGGATCATTTGAGTCGATTAATACGAACGGGTTGATTGGACACGTCTACGGGCTATATAAGGGCCATACTGAGCCTATTACATTGTATTAGTATGAATACGCGAAGTGATTAAGTATCAACTGTTTTAAGGTCCACGCAATTGGTCAAAACGGCTGGTCCCGCCAACCTGTTGAGGGCATATCCCACTCAAGCGACGCGATGAGCCATACTGAACCTATTACATTTTATTAGTATGAATAAGAGAAGTGATTAAGTATCAAGTGTTTTAAGTTCCACGCAATTGGTCAAAACGGCTGGTCCCGCCAACCTGTTGAGGGGCATATTCCACTCAAGCGACGTGATGAGCCATACTGAGCTCAATCTTGTAAGGATCCATTACATTACCATATAATTCACAAACATATGTATCTCCATTAAAGTTTATCTACAGTGTTTTTACCCACATCAAATTGAAAAACCCACGATTCAACAGACATTGCAAATTACATAAAAAATACATTAACCATTATTTTCAAAGAATTCTCATACACACCACAAATCTAGTGGCTAACCCCACAAATGTAAGTTATTCAAAAATATAATGCACAAAATTAGGCATTAGGTAAAATAGGCAACGCCTCTGTATCCACCGTTCCTGCACCACCAGTAGGAGTGTCAACTCGTCCTTGTTAAGAGCCCTTACCGCGGCTACACCGATAAACCCTTCTAATGGTTCTTTTTTCAGATCCTCTAGCACAAACATGATTGTACCCCACATGGGTAATATCTCTTCTACAAGAACTAATTTTTCCAATCACTTAAACATCATGCCCGGGTTCACCTTTAGTAGCTCTACAAGTGTCTCCTTTTGATTTCTTTCCATCATCCCCATGGCTACTTCTATCACTTGCCTTTTACGCTCCTCCAAGTCATTCTCTTTCTTTTCAAAAACTCTTTCCTTTAGCATTCTATCTTAGCTTTCAGATTGCTAACGATTAATTTTAACTTTCCAGTCTCCACTATTAACCCCACGATACGCTCACCCTGCTTTTCCACCATCTGAGCCTGAGACCTATTATGTGTAAGCAGACCAACGCTCTGCGACATCAGCTCATCATTTATTTTAAGAAGACCATTGTTATGTGCTATCAACTTCACACTATTCGTGGTAAGTTCCTTGCATTTTCCCCGTACGCGTTATGAGCACTTGTGACTAAGGCTAATTCATGTCGAAGCCCATCATTTTCTTGAGACACTTACTCCTTCCGCACCTTGGCTGATCCGTACGTATATTTGAACCGAGCAAGCTCGGTGGTAAAACCGTTTATCGGCTAAAAAACATAGTATCGGGCTTCCACTTCTCCATCACCTGGTAGTCCGCGCTTGACATGCACCAGTAAAATAACAGAACAAAATTATGGAGCATCTACATACATATCAAGGTCAGACATTCTATCATCACTTAATTATTTCTGAATATTTAATTTTTAAACACATGTAAGCATAATTTACCTCGATAGCGAGCTCCAAGTGTTGTTGTAAAATCTCGCTCATAGGCATATTATCGTAAAACGATAACTGTGGAAAACGTTTAAGCTACTCTAGCATGAGCATAGACGGACACGAAATCACCATGTTCACATGAGGAATCTAATGAGCCACTCCAGCACCTCGGGTAGCCCCAAACACTTGATCATTTGTTGATGCAATGTCTGGTCTTACGATGTTCACAAACGAGGACCTTACGCTCACCTGTTGCACAAAGTTAACATATGACGACCTTACACCTGTACTGTTTAAAAAATTCTCCATCTGACACTTTATTTCCTTAGTATTTTCTTGAATGGTCAACATCTCTTCATCATTTTCGTTGTCTCTTCGTGGGGGTGATACGTCTTCCACGTTCCTAAAGTTTCGAAAATGGGATACAGCAAGCCCAACCCTTCCACTCTTTCGATCACGATACCTTTTCTCCATCAGAGTCCGCAATCCTTCTGGTGTAGCCACTTCTCCACTTCCAACCATCTTTACTTTCTTGCCATCTGTAATATCTAACTCTGGTATGCGCCACAATATAGATCTTAAATAATTCACGTGCGTAAATAAGCGATACACCTCATGACTCCACGTATTATTGGCCAATGCTGATAACCTGATCAAGGGATTTACAATACCCTCTGGTAACCCTTCCTTGCACGCCCCTGTTACTTCCTCTCATATGCAAACATAAAAATATTTTAATCAACATCAACAATGGATCACATGAGCCAAATTTATATGATGTTTCTTCCTTACTTCGCCTTCCACCTTATTTATAGTTGAAGACTCATCATGACACTTTCATGCTCCTAATTCTCTGATACAAATACAAATGTGTGTTTCAATTTTTTATCTGACGTTGGTAATTCACCTATTTTTCTTACTCCAGCCAATTGCATGTTAAAAAAAGGCACTTGCCTAATTTGGCCACATCAACTACATCAAGCAAGTCCGCCAAACATAAAGGGATGCCTAATAAGCGGGAACTTAGTATCACACTAAGCAAAACCCTCCAACCCTCAACAGTTAATTGCATGGTAAATATGCTTAGGAAGCTAAAAAATCACAAGTCATAGAAGACAACGACAACTGTAAACCCCCGTAAAAAATGGTGATATAATGGCAAGTCTCATTTTCTTTCGCCTGATAATGTTGTTCTTCAGCCACGCACACCCTCACTATAACATCATTAGGAATATCATATCCTACCCTAAATCATCAGAGGCCATCCTCTGTTAGGTACCCATATTTAGGGGTTAATCGTGAATAGTATTCCTTCAAAAAGAGGGGCTCTCATACTCTAATTTTATAGCGTCATCAGCAACAACGCCCGCCTTCCTTTTCTTTTTCCCATCTTTTTTGGCGCCATCACGGTCGTTAGAATGATTAAAATGATCCAATATGATTTACCATAGCAAGCAAATAACTAGGGTAACTAGATTCGACCAGAGCTACCAACAAGGGGTTTTCCTAACATTCAAGTGTATTAGGGGAAACGTATCTAACCAAGCCTAGAGTAGCCCGATACGACTCGAATATCACTAAAACCACACGAGATTAATACAAAGCTAGGTTTAGAGCATACATTTTATCTACGGGAGAAAACTGTGAGGAAAAAAATTGGAAAAAAGCTTTGGATTCTTCAAATTACGAGAGTAGTTTTCTTTCCGTGGAGAATAAAATACTACTTTGAATATTAACTTGAAAGACTAAGATAAAAGTTTTACACCAAAATTGGTTTTCCAATATACGCGTGATGGGACACGAGTTGTCATATATATATATTAATTAAAATGCTCGTTTCCTCATATTCGAAGTGCAATAATCCAATGAAACGACTTAATATGTCAAAACCATCATATCGCATGCCCCACCTTGAGACTCTCACGTTTTATGCTAACGTAGGAAAACACTCACTTCATTATAAACAATAATCAAATATAGGGCCCACGCACCAAAATGACAATTCAAATATTTTACCATCTACTCTGCCTTATAAACTATTATTCCACAGATTATGTTTTTTCAAAATATAATCCATAGACTAGGGGAAGCCCTGATGAGAAATCTTTCATCAAGTAATCGATCAAGTAAAATCCGAATAGATAGAAATAATATAAAGATATAAACAAGACCAAACTAAGAGGATCCTTATGTGAAATAAAGGTGACCCATAAAAAATGCACCTACACAACACTGAATATCAACTGGACAAGGCCAATTCGAGGGGTATTTTCGTCTTAACATGACAACTTGAAATCCATCAGGAAATATCATCGTTAGAAAATGTGTTGAAGCATGACTGAGGGATATCGCCACAATCTTACGAAAAGCAACCGAGCAGAGACCTCACCGAGTAGAGGCCACATACAGAGAATAACGTGGAGAGGGAGGCCCGTCAAAGAATAACGCGGATCTACCAACGCCTTGAAATCCTAGTCATCAGTTACAACTATTGAAGATATCATAAAAGGTGTCAAATTTATTTAAAGAGTTATTGACTAAGACGACTCACGTAACGGACCATGACTAGAGTAATGGCCATGGTTATATGGCGAATACTATATATAATAGTCCACGCTCGAGATTAAGTGAATTAGTGAAACTACTTTGTAAAGATTATAAATAGGTTTGTGATTATATAAAAAGCTATCTTTTCGTCCCCGATTAATAAAATTACTACTTGGCAGATTATTTGTTATATTTTCCCTTAATAATAATAATTTATATTTTTTTTTGTTCATTTAATGTATTAAATAAATAAAAAAATAATGTTTTTAAAAATCTACAAGGCATACCTTGGTAAGAGGCTACGAGCCTCAAAATACATGTATACTAGTGAGTTTGATATTTGGATTGACTAAGCAAAGTAGAGAGAAGTAACAATATAAAGAGAGAAATAGGTTTTACAGAAAGAAAGTCAAGTCGTAAGAGTAATTTATCTCAAAAACTTAGATATTTTATTAGATCAGCCTTGACCTTTATATAGAGGCGCAAAGAATTACTTTTAACTGAAACAATTACGAAAAAAATGAGTTAATTACATGTTAGTCTCTAACTAGAATATAAAGTTTTAATCCTCTCCTCTAAGTATACAATCTGTCATAACAAGTTTTATTCTTTATATTTCAGTCTTTGAAGTTTTGTTTCCTTATCAGTAGCCCCTTTAGTTCTCATGTAACTAAAGAAATGAGAACTAATTAGCCTCGAAAATCTTTGCAGGAGAAGAAAATCCACTTATCCACAATCTGATTTGTTTCAAATGTGCGGTTATATCATAATTCATGCTAAATGCATAGATTTATTTAACATGTAACCATTTCTTTATGTCTTAATTCGAAGCAGAAGCCAAATATATGGTGACACTGTAGATGCCAAGTCGATCTCTTAGAAAATGATGATACCCTAGGCACTAGGTTTGCCACTAGAACCATAAGATGACAAATGTTAAATCTTCATCTACGCAGACACTTCAAATTCTATCCAATCACTTTCCCTTCTTCCACTTCTCGATAATTATTTTCTCTTCCTATAAATACCTATGTGAACCATTGTTTGATCCACAAACCAAATTTCTTGAGAGAGACTACGGAAACTCAAAAGTTCTTAGCTACCTTCAACAGTTTCTTCAATCTACTGCCTACCTTTACCGGAAAAATCAACTTTTCAGTTCAGTCTTCGACTCATTAATGAGAAAACATCCAAAGACTAGAAGATCCAAAGCCAAAATTCCCAAGAATCCCAAATCTCCAGAATCAGACAACAAAGTCTTGGGATCGTATGACTACTTCTGTATAAATGAAAGAGCATATGAATACACATCAGATGAATACACATCAGATGAATAAAAATCTGATAAATACACATCAGATGGACTAATAAGCAACGCCCCTCTTGGTTTGTCTATAAAGACAATACATTACAATAATTTTGACTCTAAAAAAACTCATGTCTTTTAACCTTCTCCTCTTACAGAAGAAAGTCAATTATCAAAAAGTGGAACATCAAAGACACTTCGAATATCACCTTCTCTTATTGGATCATCACATGGAATCAGTCGTGAGGTGACCAAATCTTCTTAAAATAAATCCGAAGAGACTCCTTATTCAACCAATCCTACAAAAACTCAACCTACTGAAACTCTAAGAAGAAAAACTTTCATATCAATGGGTGATGATGCCGATGTCACCTCGAACATTAATGTTCCTTCGAATCCATCAACCATTTCTCCTCCCCTAAAGAAGATTACTGAGACACCAACAACGTCTCAACAAAATCCCTCAAGTGATCCTCCTCAACTGATGGACGAGGCATTTGAAGGAAAAAATTGATTCTGAAGCTACACATTCAAATAACAAAGCTAAAACAGAAGAAGAAGGTTTAAAGGACTCATAAAGTAAAGTAGTGAAAATTGCTTCAAAATGAAAAGCTCGTAATATGAGAAAAAATAAAGTTCCTGTCATGATATCCGACGAGTTGCGTGCATCAGTTGGTAAGAACTTAAGTCCTCTCGAAGCGCATTACATATTGGATTTAAAAAATGTTCTGTATACATATTACGAGGAGAGCCAAACAGCTGATCTAAAAAAGCAATGAGGAATGAGAGACAATATTATACTTCGTCTTCCCAAAGAAGGGGAAATACCTTTGGATTGCAGAAAAGATCAATTAGTGGTCTACCCAGAGATCATCAACTGGAGGCTTTGATTTCCACTAGACCCCATGATAGTTGAGTACTTCGAACTTTTGGGTCTATTTCCAACCTAGGTGACATCAAACCAATGGTTCCCTTTGCTTTCTATGATCATAACTTCTCGTTTGTCCCAAATTCCACTTTATATTGATGACTTCATTTCCTTAACCTAACTGTCGAAGGGACCATTGCTTCTATTTTATTATCTTACCTTGGATGATGATTTGAAGATCATCGATAACTTTTTGGAGGCAGATAAAGTTTGGAAAAAAGTTGTCTTCATCTCAAGAGCTTGGGATATTGGTAAAGATATATTCGAAGTCAACCCATCTAAAGTGAACCTCCTCTGGAGGAGTAATCGTAAGTCCTTCAATTCCATTTTACTGAGTTATATTTTCAACTAATGTTCTGCTTATTTCTTATCAAATTCTATGCTTTGCATAGAAATTTCGAGGAGCTACGTACTTCGTTGAGAGAAATCAAAAGATATCTTTGTCAAGCTTGCTATTTGGTCTGAAAAACAATGGAACAATGCTTTAGACAAAGTTTTCCAACCGATCAACTTTCTCAACAACCATCTGTTTCGAATCAAGTTGGGAGATCTTCCCCCTAGGAATCTTATGGAGAAACCCAATCCTTTACATGTTGTCAAAAGGTTAGTACATCCTCATTGTAAATTATTTTAACCAGTTCAAAACATATCGGATAGCCACCTTCCCCAGAAGAAGAAAGAAAAAGAATAAAAAGACAGCTAACACATCTGGTGCTACCCCTTGAGTAGATCCGATGCCAAAAATTTCGAAGAGAAAAATAACATAAAGTAACCTCCCCACCATTGAAGAAGGAGTATAAGGCGAGACTTCTTTAAAAAATAAGAAAACAGTTATCCCGTAAAAAAAGAAAGACACAACAAAAACGACTCCTTATAAGAAAGGGAAAAAGAAAGTTGTGGAAACCGTAAAAGAGGTGTTGTACGATTGTGATGACATTGTGTTTGTAGAGAATCAACCAGGTCAGAAAAAAGAAAATGAGGCAGTTGATAAAGACATTTGCACTCAACAAAGGGAAATTGATCTAGACAATAATCTAGGCGATGACCACTTTGATCCTGCCAGCTTTATCAACTTCAATGAATCTCAAGAACTTGTTAGAGATGAAGATCCAATCGTTTAGGAAATTCTAGATCAATTCCATTATCTTGGTAAAATACCTGCACCTACTATTTCTGAAGCCGCATCTCCTGAAGTTTCTGTACCTACAACATCCCTTGCTCTCATACCTCGACCTAGCCCAATGGTCATCCTTATTTAAGAGCCATCCCAAGAGGGTTTAGCTGCTCTTCAACCTTTTGATATTCTCGATGCTGCAGTATAAAAATTAACTCAATAAATCGAATCCTCTCGAAGTTAGTTAAAATTTATGGCAAAAGAGATGGTACGATATAAGAAAGCTGGTGTTGCTGAAAAATGTATGAGAAACATCTTTGGTGGCCTCGTAGAAGAGAAATTTCATGGATTTCAAATGTCCTGATCCAAATTTCTCAAATGACTTATTCATCTCAAGAAGAACCTCAGAGAAGTGCATCGAAAAAAGAAGAATATCTCAATACTTCTAATCAGAACGAAATAGATCAACTCACGACCAAATATTTTGAAAATTTAACGGTAGAGAAGCAGAAATTCGATGATCTTCAAGTTTCTCTTAACAAAAGTGAGCAGATAAGAACAAATTAATAGATGCCATGACTGCTTTCAAAGCCCAATTCGATGAAGAAAAGTAACTTGTTGTCGCCACTGCTGAAAATGAATGTGCGAAAGACATGCTAGCAACTATCACCCTTCTTCACGAGATTCATGCTACATACCCTAAGGTTAACCTATCCAGCTTTTGGGAGCTAGCGAGGCTTTTGATCATGTTCCTAGATCTTCATCCAAAGAGAAATAATCAGAAGAAAATTCCGAAGAAAGCTCTGAAGACGTGTAACTTTATTATCTCTTTTTTGTGCATGCCATTCAATCATTATAATATTTTGTTTCTAGTATATCCCTTTTTACTTGGTATCTAAAAAATTACTTTGTTCTCATCGCATCGAATTGAATATAGAAAGACTTTGTTTATTATTTTCCTCGCAAATATTACTTATTCAAAGTAAAATTTTATTATATACAACACCTCGAATATCATTGTATGTTTAGACAATATAGCACTTCGAATATTATAATGCATTTAATGAACATAGCACTTCGAATATTATAATGCATTTAATGAACATAGCACTTCAAATATCGTAGTACGTTTAGAGAACGTAACACTTTGAATATTATAGTGCGTTTAGAGAACGTAGCACTTTGAATATGGTTGCTTCTTCGAAAAATGTACTCAACACTTTAGAATATTCTACTCTTGGTCAACCTCAAAGATGATCAGTAGTTGACTAGTTACCAAGATAGTTTATAGAAGTATTTGTAAACAACTATTGGCAAACAAATGCATTTTATTAATAGTTTTGAATATATACATAACACCCCATTAAAACCTCTGTAGGCAATCAAGGTAGGAAAAAGTGTGCTAATTAATCAAAGAAAACAATTTCAAAATACAACACAGTTACTCCCAATACAATTTTAGATGCTGTATATTCCAGGGATGTTGAAGTATCCTTCCCTGATTATCAAAAATGCGATAAGAACTTGGATTTATCTTTTCAACAACCATATAAGGACCTTCCCGATTCGGGGTTGTATTACCGAGACTCTTTTCTTTAGTATGGTAATACTTTCTCACCCACCTTGAAAGCTCTCCTTTTCACCTTCAAATTATATATACTCCTCATAAGAGTTTGATAATGAATTATGTTCAGGTGAGCTCGAACTCTTTTTTATTCAATAAAATCCAAACTTGCTATTTTAGCTTCATCATTTAGGTCTTCGGAGTATTAAACTACTCTAAAAGAATGCATAATGGATTATGCAGGACTAAAAACATCTATTCCATATGCCAAAGAAAAATGAGTTTCTTTAGTAGCTTCGCTAAGGGTTGTTTTATAAACCCATAACACCTCCTCTAAATAACTAAGACATTTTGCTGCAGCTCCTGTAAAATTATTTTTCAAACCTTCTAAAATTGATCGGTTTGTCACCCCTACTTATCCATTTGTTTGGGGATGAAAGGGTGTGGAAAAACATTACTTTATCCTTTTCAAAACACATAACGAAGCCATTTCTTTATTATTAAATTAAGGACCGTTGTCTGTAGTAATTCTTCGAGGTACTCTAAAACGACAACAAATAATGTTTACAATGAACTTAATCGCATCCTTAACTTTTATTCCAAATAATGGTTCATCCTCCACAGGCCATCAACAAAAGTCCCACTAAATCTATTCCCCATCTATAAAATGGAACGACTTCGGTAATGGACATAAGTGGAACTGCTGGTTTATGAAAAGAGTTAGCAAACCTTTGACAAGTATCACAGTTTCAAACCAAATTGTTGGCATCGTTCATAACCGAAGGCCAATAAAAACCTGCCAACAAAACTGGACGAGTCAATGCCATGAACCCACAATGCACTGAACCTTCTCCATCATGTAATTCTGAGAAAAATTCATGTGATTCTTGTTTCCTCAAACACCGCAATAATGGCTTACTTAATGCTTTCTTATAGAAATCCCACCAAACATTATAAAGCCAAATGCTTTACCTCGTAATTTCTTGGTCAATTTCACATCTTCAGGCAACTCTCCTTTAACCAAAAAATTCAAAATATTAGTTCTCTAATCTTCTCGGTCCGTGTCTGGAATGATGAATACATCCTCAATATGCTCACATTGTTCTAAATGAGTTAAAATCGATGGTTTCTCGTGTAATAAAATCCAAGAATATTCTTCTTTGTATGGTACAGTTGCCAAAGAATCAGCAACTGTATTATTCACTCGGTTTATATACTCAACAACAACATAATCATACAGAAAAGACAAATTTCGAAGCTCTCGAAGATACAAAATTAAGTGGTCCTTTTTCACTTTGGAAACTCTAGACACTTGATTTTCTACTAATTGATAATTTGTCTCTAATCGTCTTAAAGTTGCACCACATATCTTTGCAAGCCTCCATCCAGCTAATGTAGTTTCATACTCAGCTTCATTATTTTATGCGTGAATGCCAAATTTAATAGATTGAAGCATCGTTTCTCTAGATGCAGCAATCAGTTGAACTCCATAGTTGCATCCCAAAACACTAGAACCTCCATTAGTTCGAACAATCCATATTGAAATAACTAGAAACACCCTTGCTAACATTTTCAAACGATCTTTTTGAATGTAACTCAACAAGAAAATATACAAAGGCTTGTGCTTTAATTATCGTCTGAGTTAAAAAGGTGATGTCAAAATCTCCCAACTCAACTGACCACTTAGTCATCCTCCGTGAAATATCGGGCCGTTGTAAAACATTCTTCAATGGAAAATGAAGTCCGAACCTTTATGGTATGATCTTGAAAATAGGGATGCATTTTCCTAGTAGCCACCACCAATGCTAATGCCATGTTTTCGAGCTTCAAATACCTATTTTTTGCTGCCATCAAACTCTTGCTGACATAGTATGCCGTCTTCAGAATTCCTACAGTTTCACTTAATTAATACTTCAATTACTGCAAAATCAGATACCACAATGTAGAAAAAGAGTTGCCCTCCACTTCGAGGTTTGGATGGTATTTTTATCCTTGATACTTGAAAACGCTGCTTAACAATTCGAAGTCCATTCAAACTGCTTTGGTCTTCGTAACACTTGAAAGAAAGGGAACCACTTATCAGAAAATCTATGGATGAATCTGTTAAGTGCTAATAACCTTCTTGTCAAGATTTGCACTTCTTTGATAGTTCGAGGCGATTTCATGGCTACAACAACGTTTAACTGCACTGGGTCAGATTTGATCCATTTTTCATTGATAACATAACCTAAAAAATTTCCTTATCGAACTCCAAAGGTACACTTTTTTGGATTCAACTTTAACCTTATTGTCATTACATTAAAAATGTCCCCTCTAAATTTTCCAAGTGTGTAAATTTTGTTAAACTTTTGACCATCGTCTCATTGATATACACCTCCATGTTTTTTCCGATCTGAGAAGAAAATACCTTATTCATTTATCTTTGATATGTAGCCACATCATTCTTTAATCCAAAAGGTATAACCCTATAACAATGCAAGCTTCAGTCTGTGATGAAGGTGGGTACCCTCTTGATCATTTGTATCCATCTGAATTTGATTATATCCTGTAAAAGCATCCACAAAGGTCAATATTTTATTTCCTGAAATGGAATCAATCAACTGGTCTATTTGAGGAACGGGAAATGGGTCATTAGGATAGGCTTGATTAAAGTCTGTAAAATCAACACACATTCTCCACTTCTTGTTCTTCTTCTTAACCACTATTGGGTTTGCCGTCCATAACAGATATTGTGACTCCCTTATATGTACGACCTTCAATAAATGGTCCATTTAAGAAAAAATAGCTTCTACTTTCTCAAAATAAAATGCTCGTCTTTTTTGTAGAACGAGTTTCATCTTCGGATTAATAGCTAGGCTATGGAAAATTAATTTAATTGGAACTTCTTCTTGAAAGGTCCCTTTCCCAGACTTAGTTCTCCCTCAAATTCCCCGATTACCTGCGTCGTCACTCCAGTAAAATCGATGATAGTACGCTCTGGTTGGAAAATATAAGATAGGTTGCCCATTCTATCATAAGTATTTTTAGAAAGAATGTTCGCAAAGTCCGCCAGCAATCTCTACTCCAATGACCACCGCATTCTTATGTGGTCTGGCAGTACCCCATAAATTATCTTCACCAAAAATGATAAAAGGATCTTTTACCTTGGATCAGCATCATTTTACATCTTTATTATGATTAAACTCAATGGTCTAGGACTTTCTTCGAATTTGTGAGTAAGTGCAAACGGATTTCTCAATTGCCTCGAATTTAACTCCTCTTCGAATTTGACTTCTTGTGGTATGGCTTTGCCTTTTCTTCGAACATTATTACTTCAAACACAGTTTAATAACACTTCGAAATCTCTGAACCCTACCTGATGGATTGATTAGACCTCTAGTGGTAGACCTGTGACATCACTAGTTTCCTTTTCGTTTCATATTCCACCCAATGAAAACAACTTACTTGTTCCACACTTTCACATTCTCGACGTCATTCTTTTACCCTATAAATACCCAGCTATTCATTCATTAAGAACTTTTTAGAGAATCCGCCTTTTGAACCATCTTCAATCTGTTCTTCATCTTCAACCTCTTCATCTTCAACCTGTTCTTCATCTTCAACCTGTTCATCTTCAACCTGTTCATCTTTTCTTGTCTACCCAAGCAATCTCTCATACCAAAACCCATTGTATGAGAAGATACCCTAGATACAATAGATTTAAACCCAGAAGACCAGTAAGATCAAAGAAAAATCTTTTTCCTGGTTCCAGTAACCAAGTATTCGGGGCCTACGATTATCTTTGCATTTCTCGAAGAGCCAAAGAATACAAAGCTGCTGGGTTGATCTACAACGGTCCTCACTCTTCCTGCACCACTTTTAAATACGGCAACTTCAATCCTAACCTTACCACTTCGTCTTCTCCTTTAGTTTCTAACCCAGAAAATAGCTCAACAGCCTCTCCTCTCCAAAATCCAGCCAAATCTTCATTGCTAAGACCTCATCGGAAATCTAAAGTAGTTACTTTAGACAAGCCACCAACTGATAACAAATCACAACCCAAATCACCTGTCCTTCAAGTCGAAGAGACAAAAAACCTTCAATCCAACACACTCCCTCCTCAATTCGAGGCTATCAGAGCTAAACGTGCCAAAAAATCACCTTTCTTAGTAATGGGTGAAGAAGCAAAAAACTCTTCTCCTCCTCAACACTCTCCTCCTCCCCCACAAGAAGTGGATGACACTACACCAGAGTGTAGTCAGCCAATTCCTGTGACTCAACAGGAGACTCAAATTCGAAGTCACTCCGATGAAGGTCACAAAAAAGACGATTCAGAAGCTACTGAGTCTGATGCCGAGGAGGAATCCGAGGCTGATGGTGTAGCTCCTCCAAAGAAGACTCGAGGGAAAAAAGCTCTTATTACACTGCCTGAGAACGTTGCCTCCTTAGTTCAAGAAAATCTCAAGCCTCTTTCTACTTGGTACATTCTTGCCTTAAAGAATGTATCTTACAGCTACTACCTCGAATCAGAGAAAGAGCACCTCAGAAGGCTATGGGGGTTAACTGACAATATGACTCTTCGATTACCAGTTGAAGGAGAGACGCCCTTCAACTGTCAAAAAGATGAGCTAGTAGTGTACCCTGAGCTCTTCAACTGGGGACTTCGGTTTCCCCTTGATCCGATGATAGTAAAGTTCTTCGAAATCCACAGACTGTGCCCAACACAAGTCACCCCCAACTTGCTCTTCACTTTGTTCTCAGCAATTATGGTATCGAGGCTTGGAGGCATTCCCCTCGAAATCGAGGACTTCATATCAGTAACCAAAGTCTCAAATGGCCCTGTTCTGCCGTTTTATTACTTAACCCTTGAAGATGATTTGAAAATTATCGACGACCTCCTCGAAGCCGATAAGTTCTGGAAACAAAGGTTCGTCTTTCTGTCAGGTGTCTGGGAGAATGGCAAAGAAATTTCCGATGCTAATCCTTCCAGACTCACCCTTACTTGGAGAGACAGTAGTAAGTGATACCTTCCCTTATTTATCTAGTTGTTTTTGAATCAATTTATTTAGCTAACTACTTATCTCTCTTTAGAAATTCCGAGGCGGTTTAAGGGTCGTCGAAAAGAAGCCAAGCTTATCTTCCAAAAGATGGCTGAGTGGGCTGAAAAATCTTGGGGAAATGGCTTTCATTCAGCGTTCGAGCCCATTAACTTTGTTAATAGCCATCTCTGGCGTATATCTTTAGGGGCCGACTTCCCTCAGGATCCGATGACGCCACCAGATCCCCTTCTAGCAGTTGAGAGGATACTTGCACCAGATGGGAAATGCTATCTTCCGCTTCGGAATCGAAGTGACAGCCATCTTCCTTTGAAGAAGAAAAGAAAATTGACCCAGAAGAAAGCCAGCACAAGCAGGGCTAAGCCTTCCAAGACTTCGAAGAGTGCAGGGAAAAGAAAAACATCTGCACCTTCACTTCCCACTATATCCGAAGAAGATCAACCTGCCCTGAAAAAGAAAAAAGACACTTCTCCAAAAAAGAAAAAGAATAAGTCTAGCAAGCCAAATGAAAAGAACGAAGCTGATATGCTAGAGGCTGTGCTAGCTTCCGAGGCGCAGGGTAAAACTTTTTTTGAGGAAAACCCTGAAGGAGAAATAACACTTGGAGATAAACAGATAGATGATTATCTGAACTTCAAAGACTTTAACTCAAGTGCAGATTTTGTGTTTTCTGGCTCTCAGACTACCAATGTTGTTCCACCAATTTTTACTGGGGCTGGAACAGCTTCGACATCTAACACCATCGCTCCTGTTCAGCCATTAGTCTTTCCTCACTCAGAAAAATCCGATGAGGTAACTTCAATTCTCCAACCTTTTCCAAATTTAATTGCTGCAGTCACAAAGTTATACGAAGAGGTGAGCAAATCTCAAAGCCAATTGGAGCGCCTCGCCCAAGAGTTAGCTAAGAGCAGAAAAGAAACAGCCTCTGAAAAGACTTCGAAAAACGAAGCACTCCAGAAATTCGAAGCTGAGAAAGAACAGCTTCTTAAAGAACACAAGGAAGAAGTCGAAGCTCTTAAAACTACTCATCTGCAGGCTCTTGAAGATCTAAAGGCTGAACATTCTACTGCTATTTCCGATGCTACGGCACTTGTTAAGGAAACGAAAGAGAAACTGGAAAAAAGCCAGAGTGAGATTACTACACTTCGAACAGGATTCGAAGAAGAAAAGAAATCTACAGTCAAAAAGGCTGAAACCAAAGTTAGTTCTGTGATGCTCGAAGGCATGAAGAAAACTCAAATTGATACATCTATTCAGCTTCTTCGAGAAGTTCATGCTGCTTGTCCAAGACTAGACTTATCAGACCTTTGGAAACGAGTTCCAGAAGAACAACGCCCCAAGGAAGCTTTCGAAGCGCCACCAAGCTCCTCCTCAGAAGAAGGAAATAGTTCCGAAGAGGAATCATCAGAAGGAGAAGAAAATGATGCCTAATAGGCCAGGCAATTTGTTTTTGTTTTTTGTGTATGTGATTAAGTACTCCCCCCTTTTTTTTTGTAAACTTCGTATTTTATTCCACGAGGAAACCACTTATCTTTTTTTTTTATCTTAAATTTCTGGTATACTTGTTTGAACTGGTTATTCCTAAACATAAATGCACTCATAAGTCATGGCACCTCGAAAAATAGTTGCACTCATAAGACGTGGCACCTCGAAAAATAGATGCGCTCATAAGACGTGGCACCTCGAAAAATAGATGCGCTCATAAGACGTGGCACCTCGAAAAATAGATGCTCTCATAAGACGTGGCACCTCGAAAATTTGGTTGTTTCTTCAAAGCTATCGCTTCGGAAAATTATTCTTGGTCAACTTTCAAAGATGATCAGTCTTTGCCAAATTACCAAAATAATAAATCACACATCATAACAAACAACCAATGGCCAAAAGAAATTTTATTAAAAAATTCAATATTAATCAGACACCTCGTTAAAACCTTTCTGGGCCAACAGATAAGGAAAGAGTATGTCTGTTTTACAAAAATTCGAAGTTCAGTTTTACTCACAGTACAATTTCAAGTGCTCTATGTTCCAAGGGTGCTTGAGCATCCTCCCTTCTCGATCTGATAACCTGTAGGAACCTGGTTTGACCCTCATTTTAACTTCGTAAGGACCTTCCCAATTCGGGGCCAACTTTCCGAGGTGTTTATCCTTGGTGTGAAGAAATACTTTTCGTAACACTAGATCGCCAATTTTGAATTCCCTTCTCTTAACTTTAGCATCGTACCTGCTTCTCATTAATGTTTGATAATGGATCACATTCAAATGTGCCTTGACCCTTTTTTCTTCCAACAAATCAAGTTCCACCCTTCTAGCCTCATCGTTATCTGCATCGGAATATTGTAGTAGTCTATAGGAGGGCAATGTAGATTCAGCAGGGCACACAGCGTCCATCCCATATACTAATGAAAAAGGGGTCTCTTTTGTAGCCTCTCTAGGGGTTGTTCTATATGCCCATAATACTTCTTGAAGAAAATTTGGCCATTTCCCTGCTGCTCCTGCCAAATTTTTCTTCAAGCCATCCAAAATAGATCTATTTGTAACTTCTACCTGTCCATTTGCCTGGGGGTGAAAAGGAGTGGAAAAACATTGCTGTATTCCTTTCGAAGAGCAAAAAGAGTCCATTTCCTTGTTATTAAATTGAGGACCATTATCAGTTGTTATTTTCCGAGGTACTCCAAAACGGTAGCAAATGTTACTTTGAATAAACTTGATTACATCCTTAACTTTTGTCCCAGCTAAGGGTTCTGCTTCTGCCCACTTCGAAAAATAATCAACCGCAACAATAATCATTTGTCTTCCACCAGAAGCCATAGGTAATGGTCCCACTAAATCAATTCCCCACCTATCGAAAGGAACCGCCTCTGAAATCGTCATTAGGGGTACAGCTGGTTTGTGTATTAAATTTGCATACCTTTGGCAAGTGTCACAACTTCGAACTAACGACTTGGCATCTTGCAAAATGGTAGGCCAATAATATCCTGCCAACAATACCCTACGCGTTAAAGCTCTAAACCCACAATGAGCTGACCCATCCCCATCATGCAGTTCGGACAGAACGTTCTGAGACTCATGCTTGCTTAAACATCGTAGTAAAGGTTTCGAAGCAGACCTTTTGTACAATACTCCATCCAGTACCGCATAGCCAAGGGATTTGTACTTTATTTTCTCGAGCAAGTGTTTATCCATAGGTAATATTCCATTTGAAATAAAGTTTAACAAGTCAAACCTCCAATCTCCTCGAGCGCACGTCAGATTATTTACCACCTCATCAACAACTTCACATTGCTCAGAACTCGATATGATCGAAGGCGATGGTTGTGTTACAATCCATGGGTATTCTTCTGAGTAAGCCATTGTTGCCAAAGAATCAGCCATAGTGTTGTTTCCTCTTCGAATATGCTCCACTTCGACATTTTCAAACTGCGCCATCATCCCCCGAAGTTCTTGTAGGTACAAAACCAAACGCTCCTTTTTAGCTTCTGAAACCCCTTTAACGTGGTTAACTACCAACTGTGAATCTGTTTCCAAGCGTACAAACATTGCTCCACAAATCTTCGCCAACCGCAACCTTGCTAGCACAGCCTCATATTCAGCTTCATTATTTGAAGCATGAAAGCCAAATTTTATAGCTTGAAACATAAATTCCCCTGTTGGTGCCACCAACTCAACTCCTGCACTTGACCCTTTACTACTGGATCCCCCATCAGTTCGTATTGTCCACGTCGGGTTCTCATTCACCTTTTCAGCATCTTTCTCTTCGGATCTGCTTGAGTGAAACTCCACCAGAAAATCTGCTAAAGCTTGAGCTTTGATAGCTGTTCGAGGAGAAAATAGCACATCAAAATCTCCCAATTCCACAGACCACTTGGTCATTCTTCCTGAAATGTCTGGTTTTTGCAAAACATTTTTTAATGGATATGAAGTTCGAACTACAATCGTATGTGCCTGGAAGTAAGGGCGCATTTTTCTTGCTGCCACTACTATACACAGTGCCAATTTTTCGAGCTTCAAGTAGCGTTTCTCAGCATCAACCAAACTTTTGCTGACATAATAAACAGGCTTCGAAATTTTTGCGTCCTCACTGATCAAAACTGCGCTCACTGCATAATCTGACACTGCTATATACAAAAATAACTGCTCACCTCTCCGAGGCTTTGATAATATTTCAGGAGAGGACAAAAGATTTTTAATCTTCAAAAAAGCTTCTTCACAATCCGAAGTCCACTCGAAATTATTGGGTTTACGCAGCACCTGGAAAAAAGGCAAGCACTTATCTGAAAAACGAGAAATGAATCTGTTCAGAGCTGCTAACCTGCCTGTTAACATTTGCACTTCTTTGATATTCCGAGGTGAAGACATCGATATCAGAGCTTTCAACTGTTCTGGATCCACCTCGATTCCTCTTTCACTAATCATATACCCCAAAAATTTGCCAGATCGGACTCCAAATGTGCATTTTTCTGGGTTCAACTTCAATTGAATGGCTCTAAGATTCAAAAACGTCTCTTCTAAATCATCAATATGTTCATCATCACTTTTGCTTTTAACAAGCATGTCATCGATGTACACTTCAATATTTCTCCCAATCTGTGAAGCAAACGCCTTATTCATCAGCCTCTGATATGTTGACCCAGCATTTTTCAATCCAAACGGCATTACTTTATAGCAATGCAAACCTCTGTCAGTAATAAAAGTCGTGCTTTCTTCATCATCTGGATTCATTCGAATTTGATTATACCCCGAAAATGCATCCATGAAAGTCAAAATTTTATTTCCCGAAGTGGAATCCACTAACTGATCTATTCGAGGCACCGGAAAAGGATCTTTTGGACAGGCTCTATTCAAATCTGTGAAGTCTACACACATCCGCCATTTTCCGTTCTTCTTTTTTACTACCACCGGATTAGCCGTCCACCTCGGATAATTGGCCTCCCTAATGTGCCCCATCTTGTATAACCGATCCACTTCGGCAACTATGGCCTCAGATTTCTCCAACGAAAAAGCCCTTCTTTTTTGGATAATCGGTTTGACCTTCGGATCCACCGCTAGGCTATGACATATGATGTTACTTGGGACCCCCACTACGTCTTCGGATCTCCACGCAAACACATCCAAATTTTCAGACAAAAAAGTCAACAACTTTTCTCGCATCGACAAAGATAACAGAGTGCCAATTCGAAGTACCCTGCCATTATTGAAAATATATTCCTCTATTTCTTCATTGACCACCACAAAACTCGGGGTTGACCTCGGATCATCAATTCCCTCATCTGTTCCATCAGAAGATAACCCCCCAAACTGCTAATTCTCCATCAGATCATCAGAACTTTTTCCCCGTAGTCTAAATGCAGCAGCATAACACTCTCTTGCTACCTTTTGATCACTTCGAACTACACCGACCCGGTCCTCAATTACATACTTCAAACACTGATGAACTGTGGAAACTACATCATACATCTTTGCCAACCACGACCTCCCAAAAATAGCATTATAACTTGATGGACAATCTACCACCACAAAAAGTACTTGTACTTTCTTCTTGAAAGGCCCCTTTCCCAAAGAGACTTCACCCTCGAATTCTCCTATCACATTTGCTGTTGCGCCAGTAAACCCTATGATAGTCCTTTCTGATCTTTCTATTCGAGGCGGAGCAGTCAATCTCTCATACGTTGACTTGAAAAGCACATTAGCAGAGCTTCCTGTATCAATTAGCACTCGTCGAATCTCCACCCGCATACTTCTGCTCCAATGACCACTGCATCTTCATGTGGCCCAGTAATCCGCCTCAAATCGTCCCCGTCGAAAATTATAAAGGGTACATCTTTTCTGCTGCTTAGGTGTGTCGATGCGCCTCCCTCAATTTGTCGTGTTAAGTTTACTATATGCCTCTTCCTCGAATTATTAGTGTTGTTGGTCATCGAATCCCCTCCAAAGATTGTTAGTGATTCGAAAAAGGCACACAAATCTCGAACACGTCCCTGACGCATCGGCTCATCTATTGACATTAACAAAAGTCGACTGGGGTCTGGTTCGACATATTCCGAGGCTACATCAAAACCATCCCCTTCACCTGCAGCATCTAAAATCATTAACGCAGTTTCCTACTTAGAATTAGGATAACCACCTTTTGGAGCTGTTGGCTTGGAATTCTTCCTGACATATTCCAACAATTTTCCATTTTCGATGAGAATTTGCATCTCTTTCTTCAGAGCAATGCAATCATTTGTATCATGGCCAATGTCTTCATGATACCTACAGAATTTATTATTGCGCTCCTCTCTTGGCCTGTTGATAGCTGGTGGCTTTCTAAAATTGATTGTCCCCCTTGTTTTTTCATATATTGAAGCCACACTCTCAGTTAAATCTGCATAGTAATCTGGCCTTACCCACACATTCGACCTGGACCTAAACTGCTGTTGATTGTTAGAATTATGCTGATTATATCCCCCTTGATACGAGTTCGAGGTTCCTCGGTTAGAAACGTTTTGATTGTTCTTCGGACGTGAGGGATTGTTGTTTGAGACGTTAGATTGTCCACTCCCCTTCTGAACAGTACTAGCACCTCCTCGAACCCTCGTCGATTCTTCGACCTTAATCTGGTCCTCAACTTGAGCCATAAGAGCTCCAAATGTTAACGCCCTGCGCCTCGTAGTCTCATCGGCTAAATCCCCAGGCAACAACCCTTGCCTGAACGCCGCCATAGCCACACTTTCTTCACAGTCATCCAATTCAGCCTTTGTTGACACAAACCTCTTAGTATAATCCTTTAACTTCTCTCCCACAGCCTGTTTGCATTGTATTATTGTGTCTCCATTGGCTCTCATTTCCTTGCTTCCCACAAACTGTCTTCGGAAAGCGGTGTAAAAACCTCTAAAGTTTGCAATTGACTCCTTAGGAATCTTATTGAACCATTTCAGCGCAGTTCCCTTAAACGTTTGAGAAAAAGCTCTACACACCAATTTATCGTCATCTTCGAAATTAGTCATGTAGTTTTTAAATTGTTCTATGTGGTCATCGGGATCTTGAGTCCCATCAAACTTATCAACTTTAGAAATATCAAACCGCCTCGGTAGCGGCACAGATCTGATCTCCCTGACCAGTGGTGAGTCCCTCCAATCAACCCCCTGAACATACTAGTCCTCATTTCTCATCCCCACAGTTGCGTATAAGCTGGACTCACCTTCATATTTCCGAGGCGAACACCTCCGAGGCGAATATTTCCGAGGTGAGTATACTCGCCTCTCTTTCTTTCTCCTTCCTTCCTTATACGCCTTAGCTGGCCGGAGCTCACGCTCTGTTCCTCTTGAACGGCCTCGAGAGCGTTCGTACCTCGGTGTTTCATCAGATTCGGAATCTTCAAAATCCTCCTCATCACTAGAGTTTTCATACAATCGCCTTTGTAACTTTTCTTTCCTCTTTATCCCGCTATATTCTTTTTTTTGCTCAGAACGTGCCTTACGCTGCTCATAGTGATCATCGCCATCATCCATCGACTGATCCGACTGATCATTACGATCGCCTCCTGCTATTTTAGACCTAAGTCTAGCACCGTTATTATCTCCTTTCTTTTTTACCAATTCGTCAAGCTCCGCCACCTTCTTTATCATCTCATTCATTTTTCCTTCAAAATCAAATTGGATTGATTGAACAGGAAACGATTTACCTGCCTCTTGCAGATCGGATTTCAGCGTTTCCATCGCCTTGCGAACGGATGGATTGTCACCTTCCTCTGGATTCATCTTCAATCAGCGAAAAATCAAACAAAATATGAAAATTCAAACGAAAAACTTTGAAAAACGAAAACTCGAACGTCGATTTCTGATCTGTTGATCAAGGTATCCTCGACCCCCTCTTTCTAGCGCCAATTTGGTGTGAATTAAAGTGGTAGTGAGTGAATTAAGAACAGAAAGTCTACAAAGAGAATTAAAAGTAGTGAAAAGTACTTCTGAATATATCATAGGTCAAAATAACTCCTTCAGCCTCTTTAAATAGGCAAGGTGAGTTAGTTAGAGAAACGGTTACATATTGGTATATTTACAATTTAACCCTTCGGTTTCTCCTAAAGCCTAATTTAATCCTATAATTACAGAACTTGTCACTTTAGTCCCTAAGGAATATCTTTCCTTATCAACCCTACAGATGGGTAGACAACTTTCCCTTTATCTGAGTATCTAGACTAGTTATGTTCCTTTTTCTTGAACTATCAGTATTATTAGTCATAGTATCACCCCTGAATATTGCCAAATACTCAAAATATTTGCAAAGACTTCGAACACGTCCTGCTTTACTGGTTCCTCTACTGCCATTAAGACTAACCGATCTGGATCTACATCTAAGTCGATGACAAACCCAATAGTGGTTTGTATTTGGATTTGGATTCAAAATCATCAAATTTTCAGCCTGTGCATTTGGATTCGTTGGCTGTGAAGTCGATGCGATAAGATTTTTCGATGCACTACTCTGCGCTTTCACATAAATCAATAATTTCCCATTTTCAATTAAATTTTGAACTTCCTTTTTCAATGTGATGCAGTCCGCGATATCATGTCCAATTTCGTTGTAATACGTGCAAAACCTACTGTTTCACTCTACCCTAGGCCTATTAATTGGAGTGGGCTTCCTGAAATTCACATACCCTTTAGCTTTGTCGAAGATTATAGTTAGACTCTCAGTTGTATCTACATAATACTCAGGACTTATCCATTGATTGAGCCACAACCTATGAAATTGGTACCATGATGCTTTGTTCGAGTATCCTCTAGTTCGAGGTGGTAGGTTGTTGTTCCTTGGTCGTGCATGTTAGGCAGAATTTGAAGATTTCCCCTGATTATTTGGCACCTGCCTAGGATTCTTTGGACCAGTTCCTACTACTCCTCGAACCCTGATAGATTCTTGCATCTTTATTTGGTCCTCCACCTGAGCCCTCAATGATCCAAAAGTTAGTACTCCTGGCTTTGTTGTTTTGTTAACCAGATCCTCTGGTAGTAATACTTTTCGAAAGGCTTTCATTGATACCACCTCCCTATAATTATCTAAACTCGTTTTAGTTAAGACAAACGATTTAGTGTAATCTTTCAACTCTTTCCTCACAGCCTGCTTGCATAAAAATGCCCCGTTTGCTCTCATTTGCTTGCTCCCTATAAATTATCTTCGAAAAGCAGTTTAAAAATCACTGATATTTGAAATTCACCCCCTCAAAATTGTGTTATACCACTTCAATGTTGTTAACTTAAAAGTTTGAGAGAAATCCCGGGACACCAGCTTGTCGTCATCTTCAAAATTCATGATATAATTCTTGAACTGTTCCACGTGATCGTTCGGGTCTTGTATCCCATCAAATTTCTCAATCTTTGAAATATTAAAGCGCTTCAGAAGCGTGATAGATCTTATCTCAGTTGTCAATGGATAATTCATCTAATTAACACCTTGAACATATTGATACTCTATTCCCTTCATAACATACAAATTTCGATTATCCACAACGTTGTACTGGTTTGATGTATCTCACTTATCTCACCTTGGATTTCAGCCTAACTCACTGAGGATCCTGCTATCTCTGGTCGTATTTTTTAGTCAGAGTTGTTATTTTTTCCAAAATTTGGTTCATTCGCAGCTCTATATCTGATTGAGTTTGATGAACCGAGATAAATTCTTCTTGTCTATCATCAACCATTTGTAAATATTTTTTCAATGTTTCAACAACCGATCGTACTAGTGGATCTTTCTCTGAATTCATCGTCAAGCTTAAAGTTGTTTTTCAAGATTCAAAAAAGAGAAAAGAGAAAATTTGAAGGAGTAATATAGACACTAATCGATGATCAAGTCCCTAGTGGAGCCGCCAATTGGGTTAGTTTGATATATGGATTGTCTAAGAAGAGTAGAGAGAAGTAACAATGTGGAGAGAGAAATAGGTTTTAGAGAGAGAAATAGGTTTTAGAAATACAAAAGTCAAGTCGTAAGAGTGATTTATCTCAAAAGGTCATACCCTTTATTAGATAAGCCGTGGCCTTTATATAGAGGGGCAGAGCTCCTTGTGTCTATTAGCACGGGTCGAATTCCAACGACAACAATCTCTGCTCCAATGACCACCGTATCCTTATGTGGCCTTGTACTACCCCGTAAATCATCTTCATCAAAAATGATAAATGGATCTTTTACCATACAGATAGGTAGACAACTTTCCCTCTATCTGATTATCTGATGCATACAGATTAGCGCTAGAAGTTATACAGACAGGCGATCACCCGAAGAATGAAGCGAATTGATAGTTTCGGAGCTTCCGGTGTCCGATTTTAACCCAAAACACCTTATTTCAAAGGGAACGACGTCACGATTATATATCACCAGTTGCACTCGTGACATATGTTGGTTTTTGGGCATTCAGAGTCATTTATTATGTTATTTAGAACTTTTATTACTTTTGGGATTTTTCGTAATTTTTCATATTATGGTTTTCATTCGAACCCTTATTTAAACAATTTTTTTTTACAATCTAATGCAGTTGAATTTTGATTAAAAAAACATTAGGGTTTCCCCTATATTGCTTCTTGGCGTTACTCTGTATCATATTGGTATCAGACACAACCAGTCTTGCGAGATGGTGCGAGGAAGAACCCGAGGTCGCAGCGGCGTTGCCGAGGAAGGAGATGCATGTGATTTCGGAGATCACGAGAATATTGACCTCTAGCGAGAATTGTTCGCAAGGCATTCTTGCCTTACAATTTCGAGCGAGAATTGTTCCAGCGTTTCCAGAATCTTTATCAGGGGCCACGATTTGTGGACAAGTATACGGAGGATTTATTTCAGTTGCTTGCTCGTACAAATATGAACGAGTCAACACATCAGCGGGTATCCCACTATATTAGGGGGATGCGCCCTCAACTCTAGGATGTTTTGAACATATTCGACCCATTGTCTGTTTCGGAAGCACATCGGTGTGCCCTCTAAGTAGAAAAACAGTTGGCTCGACGGACCGAGATTGGCATACAAACTGGTGCTCCTACAGGGACCTCAGTCCCCACACCAGTTCCACGTCCAACCGTTCCCATCGTTCCCATTGGTGCGACCAGCCGTTCTGCTGGTAAGTTACGTTGCTTTGGCTGTGGTGAGTTAGGGCATCGTCAAGTACAATGTCCAAATGCTGCGGGTGCTAGGGTCTTTTCTCTCACGAGGCGTTTGAACCGTCCTCCATTGTGCCTGATGGTCTCCCGAAGTTTGATACATATGATGATGATGTGACTAAGGTCGCGGAGGAGGTTGTGACTGGTGATGTTGGTGCAGTTCTGATGGTACGACGCACTTTTCTTTCTCCTCGTGTTCCTGATCAGAGTGACTGGCTGCGGAATAATGTGTTTCAGTCCACTTATACAATTGGCGGTAAGGTGTGCACCTTTATTATTGATGCTGATAGCTGTGAGAATGTAATTTCCAAGACAGCGGTTTCGAAGCTCGGGCTGAAAGCAGAGTCGCACCCCAAACCATACAAGCTAGCCTGGCTGATCAAAGGTAATGGTCTTACTGTGACTCAACGTGTGCTTGTATAATTTTCTGTAGGGCAGATAAACCGGGATGAGGTGTTTTGTGATGTAGTACCTATGGACGCTTGTCACTTATTTCTTGGCCGCCGTTGACAGTATGATTTGTCTGATGTACATGATGGTCTTGCGAATAATTATTCATTCTTTTTTCGTGGTAAGAAGTTTGTTATAGTACCGCCAAAGCATCGGTCCCTCAGAATTGGCTCTGGTCTTTCCACAACGACCTTGCTGTCCCGTGCTCCTTTTCAGGCGGCCATGGAAGAAGCTGGTGTGGTCTTCTTGTTATTTTGTGATTAAGTTGTGACTGATGTGTTTGCAGATGTGTTTCCTGTTGCTAGCCCTGCAGTTCAGTCTCTTTTGCAGGAGTTTGCAGATGTGTTTCCTATTGCTAACCCTGCAGTTCAGTCTCTTTGGCAGGAGTTTACAAATGTGTTTCCTGTTGCTAGCCCTGCAGTTCAGTCTCTTTTGTAGGAGTTTTCCACTGTGTTTCCTGTTGCTAGCGCTGCAGTTCAGTCTCTTTTGCAGGAGTTTACAGATGTGTTTCCTTTCCAGGTTATGTATGGTGTTGTGCACCGGGGTCCTTTCGACTTGCTCGTCCTACCTAGTAAAATTTGTGTTCACACAACTGCCGAGGAGCTTGTCTCGTAGATTCGCCAAACCCACCAGAAGACATACGATCAGCTTGTCTTAAGCACCGCCAAGTAACAGTCTTAGGCGGATCATCATCGCCGTCCTGTACAGTTCGAAGTTGGTGACTATCTATGGGAAGTTCTAACCAAGGCTTGGTACCCTGCCGGTGAGTACAACAAAACTGGCCGCCCGGAAGATTAGCCCTGTGGATATTGCGGAGAGGATCAACTCGAATGCTTATCGGCTGCGCTTTCCTAGCCATGTCCGTACGTTTGATGTCTTTAATGTTAAGCATCTGATTCCTTATGCAGGTGACTCTTCTGACGAGGAGACTGGTTCTGATTCGAGGGAGTGTGCTTGGTCCCCCCTCTTCCTTACCATGGCAAGTGAAAGAACTCCGATGAGAAGAAAAAACGAATCTTCTCTACCCCAGAGGGGATGATGCAGACAGATTAGCGATAGAATTTATGAAGACAAGCGATCACCCGAATAATGAAGCGAATTGACAGTTTCGGAGCTCCCGATGTCCGATTTTGGGGATTCAGAGTCATTTACTATCTTATTTCGATTTTTTTATTACTTTAGGGAATTTTTGGTATTTTCGTATTAAGGTTTTCATTCGAACTCTTATTTAAATAGATTTTGTTTACAATGTATGGGAGTTGAATTTTGATTAAAAAAACATTATGGTTTCCCCTATTATGGTGCTACCCGACTTTTCCCAACCATTTGAGCTTCACTGTGATGCGTCTAAATTTGGTATTGGGGCAGTTCATTCCCAGTCAGGGCGTCCTGTGGCTTTCTTCAGTGAGAAAGCCATTATTTGTTTCAGCGTGAATTTGTGCTATATACTGATCATGACTCTTTGAAGTATCTTGGCAACCAGGACAAGGTCTCTCATAGACACGCTTCTTGGATATAGCACCTTGATTTGGTCCTCCACTTGAGCCATCAATTTTCGAAAAGCTGCCATTGCTACCAGCTCCTTACAATTATCTGAACCCGCTTTAGTTAAGACAAACGGTTTAGTGTAATCTTTCAACTTTTCTCCCATTGCATGCTTGCATTAAAATACCCTCTTTGCTCTCATTTGCTTGTTCCCTACAAATTGTCTTTGAAAACAGTGTAAAAACCTCTAATATTTGACATTCACCCCCTTAGAATTTTGTTATACCACTTCAAAGTTGTTCCCGAAAAAGTTTGAGAGAAAGCCCGACACACCAGCCTGTCGTCATCTTCAAAATTCATCATATAATTCTTGAATTGTTCGATGTGATCGTTCGGGTCTTGCATCCTATCGAATTTCTCAATCTTCGAATTATCAAAGCGCTTCAGAAGCGTGATAGATCTTATCTCAGCTTTCAATGAAGAATTCCTCTAATCAACACCTTGAACATATTGATCCTATATTCCCATCACAACATACAAATTTCGATCATCGACAAAGTTGTACTGGTTTGATGTATTTCATTCACACTAGTTTGCCTCCCTCAAACATCGAGATACGCGTTCCCTTCTAGCTTTGTATTATTTTTTAGATATGCGAGGTTGATCCTTTTCTTCTTTCAAAGATCCTCTATATCTTTTGAAATCAGATCCGGAGCATTCTATCTCTTGATCAATAGACGTGACATACTTTCGTTTATCTTTTTTGTCCTTTCAGGAAGTATGCCGCTCTTTCGCACTGGCAGTTCGATCAATAAATCCTCTTTATCCTTTATTTTTTTTGTCCTTTCGTTTATCATAACAACCAAACAATGGTGTAATACAAACAAGATAAATACATGAAAAACATAAAGTTACGAAAAATCTAATATCTAGATCTATAAATCTAAAAACATAATCCATAGATATTGAGCAGAAAACCAAGATTTACATTGAGATAGTGCCTCCCGACAACAAAAACTCGCAAATAGATGCCGACTCACAAATACTTGAATCTAGCGACGAGGAAGATTCAAAGAAAAGACCGCAACCAAATACACTCCGACACAAAGTATCACAAACAACGGAAAGAAAAAAGAGGCACGATCGAAAAATGAAGTTCCAGAGAGAAAAAGAGTTTTTTTAATTAAAAAAAGCTGAGAGAAGCTAGAGAAAAAAAAATCAGCCGCCGTAAAAGTGGTATATTTTTGTTTTAGGTTCTTTTCTTCTTGCTACCAAACACCAAAGTAAAACAAGATCCTAAAAAAGAAGCCCCAAGCAAGAGTAATCCACAAACAAGTCCACTTACTCATATCATTAATCCCTTGATTCTTCAAAATGTCTTTTCCCGTTGATAAACAAGTCGTGCTTGTAATCGTCATCCCTAAAGTACTCCCAAAATCCTTTAGAAGATTCACTTTAGCAGCATCAGGAACTGAAGCGAACGGCGAGTTGTCGAAAACTTGAATCCCTCTCACCAGACACTTGGTTGGATCACTGAACTCGTTCTGTAGAACAGCTTGGTACGGGTATTTCACTAAAGAAATGTAATGAAACCATATCCAGTAGGGAGGAATTCGATCACGATTGATGAAGTAACCACTGAATAGTAGAAAGTAAGCTAGAATCGCAACCACGATTGTGTAACCAAGAATTACGTGATGTACGACCCCGGATAAGAAAGTGACGAATGAGCTTCCTGCCCAGAACGAGGCGAATATTATTAAGAGGTAGAAGGAGAAACCTGAGGAACCACCGTCCAGGCCGACGGCGAAGAAGGTTATTAGCGAGAAAGCTACTGAGAGGAGGACGAGTGGAGGTATTGCGGTTAGGGATCGTGATAAGACATATGAAGATCGTCTGTAGGTGTTGTGTAATGTTTCTCTCGTGAAGATGTAGCGTTCTTGGAGGAAGACAGGAAGTACGTCGGCACAGGTGTAGTAGGTTGTTGACATTGCGAATGCGAAGAAGCCTAGGCGTTCTTGAACCCCTCGAGGTGAATTGTCTAGTTGCCAGAAAACGGTGGCCAGGATGAATCCGGTTACGAGTACTGCACCCAGTCTGACACCGAGGAGTTGTGGCGTTGGGATTGAGTTTGTAAAAGATCGATGAGATATGATGGAGATTTCGGTCCACATTGGGTTTGCGAAAGTTGGAACTATCATAGATGGTGTTAGGTCGCTTTTGTTGGTCATGCCGGGGACTAGTTTTCCTCTTGAGACGCTCGCGGTTATGGCTTCTATGAGAGATAGTTTCTGTGGAGGTGATGATGGATTTGATGGTGGTGATTGATGATTTTGCTGCCAATGTTTGTTGAATTCGACTAGTTTATGCATTCCGTGTGGGGATTTTTCGAGCTCACGAACTCGGTTGGATTTTCATTCTCTGGATTTGATTGACCGAATTCGGATAAAAAATGGGGTAAACTCGCCGGAGTTCCGCTGTAGATGGTCCTGCCACGAGATAGAAATATCATTTGATCGAGCAATCCCAGAATCCGATAACTCGGCTGATGAACAGACATGATCACAATGCTTCCACTCTGTGCGATTTGTTTCAAAACCTTAACCACATTGAAAGCGCTCGTGGAATCGAGTCCGAGGGAGACGGAACTCGGCGGCATAAGTTAACGTTTCCTCGACGGTGAGCATGGGAAAAAGAAGATCGTCTTGCATAAGGTAAGCAGAGATCACTTTCATCATTTTCGAATTCAGAGTGTCTCCGTTTAAATTCACAGTACCTTTCAGTCTCCCTTTCGCAATCTGATCAGCCAAAGCGTCAATCAACGTCGATTTCCCGGAACCGCTCGCTCTGAGAACCGCAAGGATCTCTCCATCACGTGCCTGACCTGAGATATCATCAAGCACAGTCTTCAAGTTGGGTGTTAACACACTCTCGTCCAGCGAACCACCGGATTTCTTGAATGAGAAGGAAAACTTCTCACGGATCTTCACACTATAAGTCAAGTTGTTAAACGATAGAAGAAACGGAATCGGCCTGAGCTCAGGCGAGATCACATCACTCAGATCCAAACCCAGATGATCACTACTGTGCGCAACTAGCTCTTCCGGCCTCATACTATCAACTTTCTCCAACAACTCGCCTAAAGTTGGCGAAGAATATCGCCATGTCTAAGTAAGAAGACGAAGTGGCCTTGTTGTTGATTTTAAAATTAAGACTAATCAAATAAGTTTAATTTGGAATATGGGAGGATTGATCAGTTCAACACTTACAGGAGAGCACATACATGTTCCTACTTGAAAGAAAATAAAGAAAGGAATAGGCATACTTTTACCAGGTCAATATCTTGTTTAGACAACAACTATGGAAGAAGCAGGAAATGTTACAAAAAACAAGACGGCTTTTCATGTTTTACCCGAAGATTGCATTAGTAAGATCATATCTTTTACGACGCCTGCCGATGCGTGTAAAGTTTCCTTGGTCTCCAAGTTATTCAAATCAGCAGCTGATTCCAATGATGTTTGGGAGACATTTATCCCACAGGAATATCGCAGCATAATTGATTCGTCTATCGTTTACTTATCGAAGAAAGAGCTTTATCTCACTATTTCCGATCGTCCGATCTCGATCAAATATGGAAAAAGGGTAATCATTCATAGTCTCTTCTTTGACTTTATTTATTTATGGCACCTCTAACCATATTTCCCTCGCTTTATATATATAATTGTGTTGGACTTTTATTTGTTATAGATAATATGATTATTGGATTACATTTAATTTTTACATCGGAACTATGAACAGAATTTTTCATTAAACAAAAAGACCGGGCAAAAATGTTTGATGCTAGGTTCAAGGGACTTGAGTGTTACATGGGGCAGCAGTCCCGAATATTGGGAATGGATTTCAGTTCCTGAATCTAGGTCTCGACCTCCGTTGACCTTTGGCAATTCTTTCTGTTGTTGTCGTCTTATGATTGATTAAAGTCGCAAATATATATCTGTCCACAAACAGGTTTCCAGAGAACGCTAAGCTTAATCTCGGTCGGTGGTTAGAAATACGCGGGCTAATCAGTACAAAATTTCTTTCCAAAAATACTTTATATGCAGCTTATTTTGTGTACAAACTAGAACCATCGTCATATGGATTTGCAGACCTACCCATAGAGGTCGCCTTTGAACCTGTCGGAAGTCAAGAGATCAAGCGAACCTTATGTTTGGTTCCAGAGGTAGATATGTCTGACCTACGTCCACTGCGTAGAACGCGATCTTGCTACGCATTAGATTTGATTATAAAAAGCATCGGGTATCTAAATCACCGAGATGATGGGTGGTTGGAGATAGAACTAGGTGAGTTTTTGAACGTCAATGATATGGAGGAGGAACTAGAAATGAGTGTTATGGAGACGAAGATCTTAGGATCGAAACACGGGCTCATTGTCCAAGGGATCGAAATGAGGCCCAAAATTTGTTTATAAATAAAGCAAAATCATACTAATATCTTATTTTGTGTGCTACATAAACGTCGTTTGCAGTTTGGTTCAATATGGGTTTTGTAATCAATAACTTCTATACATGGACATGGAAATATAGTGTATCATTACCATATTTGATAACTTGTTTTATATCAGACTTCTTCTTTTATTTCGTCCAATCTTTTAACTTGCCCAACCTTTTAGTTCTTCTATCTAGCTCGTCCGTATTGGACACCTCTCTAGCTCGACAGACAGATCAACTTATTGAGCTTGTGTTAACTTGTCTTCTCCATTGATCTCATTCAGTTTCTCCGTGCGATGAACCCTCACAGCCCACTCTCGATGGTAAACACCGGCGACGACTCCAACGATTGTCAACAGACTTACAAAATTAGCTGTTTGGACCGATGGGTCTTGCCAACTTACCTAACACAATTCTTTAGTGATGGTCCATACACCTGTTGGCAAGCCCAACTCTTTTAAAATCAGCTTATCACACGTGGACACGTCACACACACATCAATTTCATAGGGAAATGTCACACTAAATACCTTCTCACCAAACTTATTATCATCTAGTACCCGAACTTTCTTTTATGTCTACTAAATACCTATCTGAGCAAACTAATTCTTTGTTAGTACCCAACTAATATTTTCATTCCTGAAATACCCTCAACATTTGGGTCGGTCTTTTTTCGAACCAAAATTCTTTTATAAGTATTTCTTCTTGGTAGCTCGGTTTTGTATTTTTTTTCCACGAGTAGAAGTTTTTATCAAACATCGGTCTTTAAAGATTATCTGCTTTTGTTCTTTAGAGCTGGGTTTTTTTTTAACCAATAGAAGCTTTTGTTAGTTCCTGGGTCTTTAAGTTGGGTTTTGTTAGTTTTTTTTGAAGATTTCAACTTTGTTCTGTTTATATTATAGTCTCGCTTAGTTTATGTCTAGCTGAAAACATGTTTTTTTAAGTTTTGTCATAGTAGAGGTGAATCCAGGTTCTGTAATGGTGTTTTGTTCTTACATGTCGTTGGGTTGAAGACGATACTTGTACTACGACGCTAGATGTTCCTTGACTATGACGCTAGATGTTCCTTGAGTATGACGCTAGATGTTCCTTGACTATGATACTAGATGAGTTGCACTTGCCAACATCACGCGAGATGTTCGTCTAATATGACGCTAGATTAGTTGTACTTGCATAAATCATGCGAGATGTTCGTGTAATATGACGCTAGATGAGTTGAACTTGTCCAAATCACGCGAGATTTACGTGTACTACGACGCTAGGTGAGTTGAACTTGCCAACATCACGGGAGATGTAAGTGTAATATGACGCTAAACGAGTTGTACTACGACGCTAGATGTTCCTTGACTATGACGCTAGATGCTCCTTGACTATGACGCTAGATGAGTTACACTTGCCAACATCACGCGAGATGTTCGTCTAATATGACGCTAGACGAGTTGTACTTGCCTAAATAACGCGAGATGTTCCTTGACTATGACGCTAGATGCGTTGCACTTGCCAACATCACGCGAGACGCAAGATACGATACTAAAACAGCAACCTCATCTTCCAATCTAGCACCCATGATACGCAAGACGCACGCTACAACTACTGTCAACATGATGCATTAAAACACTGTACCAGACGCGAGAACATGCTAAAACTACTGTAAACCACCTAAAAAATCCTTAGGGTTCAGTTCCAGACGCGAGACACATACTAAAACTACTGTAAACCACCTAAAAACTACCCATGTTTCAGGTCCAGACGCGAGACACATGCTAAAACTACTGTAACCACCTAAAAACTCCCCAGGTTTCAGTTCCAAACAAGAATGCACGTACATGAAATCTGGAAAACCCAAACGAGCCCGACAGTACGCCTGAATCAACATGTTACGCCTCCCTACAACTAAAACCAGCCGTAGGTGCAACTAAAGAAGAAATTTGATTATGCCTATCAAAGAACATACATTCAACCTTACAAAACAAGACACCATACAATCACCGGCCGGAGAATGTAGACTCGCCGGAGTTTGTTCGGTAAAAACGAGACAGTCGACATAGTTCTTTTAGGGTTGAACTTCTTCTCTGACTTTCTTCTATGGTCTTTTCGGTTTCTAAAAGTTATTGGGATTTGGGGGAAAAGTAAAAATTAAATTAATAATAACCTACTTTCTCTTTCTTCTAGTATTAGTGCTAATTTGGTAAAAAATTGGCTTCTTATTACTAGTGTAAGGGTCTCATATTTGAGTACTTATTAGGGATTACATACTTGAAAATATATTTTGTGGTACTTTTCTCCAATTTCAGATAGTGTACAATGTATTAGGTATTAGTGGAGACGTCACACACACATCAATTTCAAATAGTGTACAAAGTATTAGGTATTAGCTTGAATTCTACAAACATAATATTCTGCACACACATAATAACAGCCTACAAAAGGCGGTAGCATGTAATACCTCAAAAAATCAACCAAAATAAGCCACAAAAATTTGACCTAAAATACTCTCTCTTTTGAGTAATCTTTTAACATGATATCAGAGCCACCAAACCTTCAATGGAAAATGTTGACTCTCCATCATTGGAGAATGACTCCTTAGATTTTGTCCTTCTGACCAAATTTCCAGGCACCACAAAGAACTTCCACCTTTACACAAACGAAAACAACACCAACAAAAACATCAGACTCAACACGCATAAGTACTTCTTATAGAAGACCATTATTTTACCCATGGTCAAGGAAACGAAGCTAGGAGGTTTCCTAACATGAGAAAAACCATTTCCTCTTAGACTTCTCACTAACTCAGAAGACAACATTTATGACAAATCAAAACATGAGGAATGGGTTGTGAAGAGACCTTGTGAGTTAGGGAAGGTTGCTAGTAACCTGCCTGGTTCACGTACAAACGCAAGGGTCATTTACTATAAATTAGAGTTTTAAAGAACTCGCAAAGGGACCTCTACTATGACTCATTATTTGAACAAGATGAAATCCATCTCTGATAATCTAGTTTTTGCTGGTTGTGGGGTCTCTATGTATGGCCTAATAACCCAGGTCCGTGCAGGTTGGACGCAAAGTATACCCCTATAGTGGTAAGCCTGGTTGAAAAAGAAACCTTGTACTCGCTAGACCTAAAACCAAGTCTACTAACCTTTGAAAGAAGGTTGTAGCAACTACCAAGTATCCAAAACTCAGTCTCAAACCTTAACCTAACTTCTGCAAAATTCATTCATAAGACAGCCATAAAACAAAAGAACAACAACAACAATCAAACAAGCTTTTACGACCATTCCAGAGGTCAAAACAGGAAATATTGAAGGAGATCTACATATCTTAACGACCCTAAATGAAGACATAACTACTATAGAAGAAGATGAGGTCGTTTCCATCAAAACAAACCAACCTGCCAGATCTGCAGCAGGTATGGTCACATTGCCCCGTATGTTTCTATAGGATTGATCCCTCTGTGATGGAATCAACACAAACAGAACAACCCAAACTTCAATAGGATCAAGGAGCTTACCTTGTTGCATAAGATAATACATGAGATTATGTATTGTTTGCTGATAGTGGTGCTAGTCACCATGTCAGACGCGACCCTAGCCTAATAATTCAGAAATCTGAGTACTCGGGTAACAAAAGAATATTGGTTGGTAGTGGTGCAAATTTGTAAATACGACACATTCGACATTGTATCCTAAACTCCACTTCTAAACAACCTATTTCATTCAAGAATATATTGCATATGCCTATGATAATAAGAACCTACTTTCTGTTTTTCAACTCACTAATTATAATAATGTGTTTGTTGAGTTTAATAAAGGCTTTTGTTTTGTGAAGGACAATGGAACATGAAATATTCTTCTCAAAGGGACATGTGAGAATGAACTCTATAAGATGGACAATTATTGTAAGTCACAAGAGAATAAAGCCATATATTTTACTTCTTAAGCCAATCGTCTTAGTGTTAAGTCAGTTTTTCCTAGTATTTTGTCTAGTGTCATTTATATTCCCTAAAAGATCGATGACATAAGAAGCTTGGCCATCCATCTAGTAACATCCTTGCAACTGTCTTGATGTCCTGCAATCTGAGTTCTGTTTTAAGAAATGAAATGAGTTACTGTGAGGCTTGTCAATTAGGCAAGTCTCACAGCCTACCATATACTACTTCTGATTCTTATGCAAACAATGTCTTGGACCTCATACATACTAATGTATGGGGTCCATCACCTATTATATCAACATAAGACCACAACTTCTATGTATAGTTTCTTGGTGATCACTCCAAGTTTACCCGAATCTACCGTTTAAAAGATAAAAGTAAAGTTCTCAACACTTAAAAAACTATTAAAACTCCAGTTACAATTTGAGAGACCTATCAAGATTGTTCAAAGGGATTGGAGTGGTGAATATTAGTCACTTCTCTCTAGCCAAAGAACGCGGGTTCATTATAAGGAGATCTTGTCCACAAACCTCAGCCCAAAATTGAATGGATGAGAGAAAACATAGAAACCTTGTAGAAGTACGTCTAATTCTCTTGGCTCAGGCTGGTCTACCTACGCCTACATTTTCTAGTAAGTCTCCTTATGAGATCTTATACCACAAAACACCTAACTATCTAACCCTAAAAAATATTTGGCTCTGCCTGAGATGATATCAGTCTCATAAACTTTAGTTCCACTCCTCCAATGTGTCTTTCTTGGGTACAACCATTACCACAAGGGTTTCATGTGCCTAAGACTTACTAGCATGATTTATATTTCTAGAAATTTGATCTTCAATGAGTCATCTTTCGTCTATCCTTTATGTTTTTGCCTTCCTATTTAACCTACAAGTCTTGTAACTAATGAGACTCTATCATCTTTAACAACCTGTTCAGATAGTCCACCTGAGGAGTCTACTTCTATATCTTCAACACCCTCACAACACAAAGACCTTCTCAACCTACACAAACCCCTAAATCTTACCCTGACCAACCTACTCAAACATACAATCTTACCTCGAACACACACTTTTACTCTTTCATCGTCAAAACCTCTGACACTCACCACTACACGTCTACTAACCTAAAATTAAGCCACCCTTGACATTCAATCAATAACAACTCAACCTCTACCCACTATGGTTTGAAGGTTGGTTAACCAAGATGGTGCTATGCCGCTTTTGTTGGTCGGGTCGGAGACTAATTTTCCTCTTGAGACGCTGGCCATTATGGATTCTTTGAGCGGGAGTTTTTGTGGAGGTGATGGTGATGACGATTTTGATAGTAGAGACCGATTATCTTGCTGCCAATGTTTGTTGAATTCGACTAGTCCCTCAGGGGATTTTCGAGCTCACAGATAAGATCTCGGGTGAACTCGGTTAGATTTTCATTCCTTGGATTTGATTGACCGAGTTCGGACAAAAAACGCGGTAAACTCGCCTGAATTCCGTTGTAAACCGTTGTACCACGAGATAAAAATATCATTCGATCGAGCAATCCCAGAATTCGACAACTCAGCTGATGAACAGACATGATCACAATGCTTCCACACTGCGCGATTTGTTTCGAAACCTTAACCACATTAAGAGCGCTCGTGGAATCGAGTCCTGAGGTCTGTTCGTCGCGGAATAATAAACTCGGATCATGGATAATGTCGATTCCAATGGATCCTCGCCGCCTCTTTCCACTAGACTCCACGGTGGCCTTCGTCTCCAATGACTGTTTTCGCGGCAGCTCTACGACCTAGCTGATCTGTTAATGCCTAAACTCGAAGCTTCTTCTTCGATTTCGATAGACTCCGAGGGAGACGTAACTCGGCGGCGTAAGTTAACGTTTCCTCGACCGTGAGCATCTAAAAAAGAAGATCGTCTTGTATAAGGTAAGCTGAGACATACATAATTGTTTTGAATATTAAAACCTAAAACCAACCCAAATCCGATTTAAAAAAAAAACACCTACCCCGTTGTTGATTTTAATACTTACAAGACCAAGCAAATAAGTTTAATATTGAATATGAGAGTATTGATCAATTCAACCCTTACAGCAGAGCAGAGACAGTATCGCCTACCAGGTCAATATGTTGTTATAGCAGTAGCTCTGATATAATCAAACCATCGTATCGGCAACAACTATGGAAGAAGCAGGTAATGTTACAACAAACAAGACAGACTTTGACGTTTTACCTGAAAGATTGCATTAGTAAGATCATCTCTTTTACTACGCCTACAGATGCTTGTATAGTTTCCTTGGTCTCCAAGTTATTCCAATAGGCAGCTGATTCGGAGATTGTTTGGGAGACATTTATCCCAAAGGAATATCGCAGCATCATTGATTCGTCTTCTATCGTTTACTTATCGAAGAAAGAGCTCTATCTCACTATTTCTGATCGTCCGATCTGGATCCAAGATGGAAAAAGGGTAATCATTCATAGTCTCTTCTTATTTATGGCGCATATAATCATATTTCCATCGCTATTATATTTATGATTGTGTTGGATTTTTATTTGTTATAGATGATATGATTATTGTTTTACATTTTATTTTTACGTCCGAGCTATAACAGAGTTTTTCATTGGAGTAAAAGACCGGGAAAAAAGGTATGATGCTAGGTTCAAGGGACTTGACTGTTACATGGGGCAGCATTCCCGAATATTGGGAATGGATTTCGGTTCCTGGATCTAGGTCTCGCCCTCCCTTGCCCTTTGTCAATTATTTCTGTTGTTGTCGGCTTATGATTGATTAAAGTCTCAAATATATATCTGTTCACAAACAGGTTTCCAGAGAACGCTAAGCTTAATCTCGGTTGGTGGTTAGAAATACGCGGGCTAATCAGTACAAAATTTCTTTCCAAATATACTTTATGTGTACAAACTAGAACCATCCTGTTTCGGATTTGCAAACGTACCTATAGAGCTCGCCTTTGAACCTGTTGGAAGTCAAGAGATCAAGCGAACGCTATACTTGGTTCAAGAGGTAGATATGATTGACCTTCGTACATCGCGTATATCGCGATGTCGCTACGGATTAGATATGATTTTAAGAAGTCTCCCGTACTGTAATCACCGAGAAGATGGGTGGTTGGAGATAGAACTAGGTGAGTTTTTCAACGTGGATGACATGGAGGAGGAACTAGAAATGAGTGTTATTGAGACGAAGATCTTAGGATCGAAACACGGGCTCATTTTCCAAGGGATCGAAATCAGGCCCAGGTTATAAATAAAGTAAAATCGTAATAATGTCTTATTTTGTTTTTGTGTGCTACATAAAGGTCGTTTGCAGTTTAGTTCATGATGGGTTTTGTAATCTATAAATTTTAGATATAGACATGGAAATGGAGTGTATCATTACCATATGCTAAAGTCATATCTGAAACAAATTTGAACAGCACAGGAACTAAAACAATAAGGGCACACATAGGACCTGAAACCATTTGAACCTACAAGAGTTGATGTTATTATTTGAAGAAATGAAACAAAGAAATTCAATAATTATAGAAAATATGGCTCCCACTATCCACAAACATCACTTAATAATTTGAGATTTTCAGATTTCTTAATATAACTCATACTACTCCACTAACGTCATTTAGTAGTTGTGATTTTTTTTGGAGCTGTCTGCTTTTTTTTGGAAATTTTGTAGGAACAGTGGGAACTGTGCTGGACCAGATAGGAACTGTCTGTCTATCGGCTTATTGTAACTGAAACTGTAGGAGTAGGAGTAAAGAATGTATTAATTTGTGACAATATCCATGTTTGATATGACTCATAAGCTCAGATGGATATGATCATCAAGCTCGTGATAACTTCTTTTATTTCGTCCAATTGTTTAACTTGCCCAACCATATAGTTCTTCCATTTTGGACACCTCTGTAGCTCGTCGAATTGATCAACTTATGGAGCTTGTTTTAATTTGTCTTCCCTGTTGATCTCATTTAGTTTCTCCAACTTGCTTAGCTAAACAAGGGTATAAGCCTGATAGTGGATTATAACCAGATAAGGCTTCCCTCAGTTTTTGAAACAATTTTTTTTATATGTTTAAGGACTACCAAAAATAACTTTAACAAGGTAAGATTCAGTTGTTAAATGACTCTTTTTACATATATCTTTATACAATTTTTTTTTTCAAAAATCATATTCAATACAAAACATTAACTAATATCTTAACTAGCTACACAAACTATGAAACTTACCCGTGGTGATTGAAAAATTGTTCAACTTTTTGACTAACTACAAACACTAAGAGAATTACCCGTAGGTGATATGTTTTTAAATTAACGGTTGGGTTTCTTTTGTTCCACTATCACTTCCTTAACTCTCTCTAGAATCATATCTCCCTAAGTATTTGTTCAAGATAGAGTATCCCTATAAGCACTGTGATGATTTATTTATCTTGTTCGCCAATTCTTAAGTTTTAGTTGGATATATTTTCGTCTAATTTTTTATACGGAGGCAATCCAGAATCACTACTGAATGAGTGCGCACGCAATAGCCTACAAACCAACGCCAGAAGGTAAACCATACAAGGTGACAGACACAGCCAAGAAAGCGTATATAGAGAAATTCAAACTCATAACATTTGATCACATGCATACCTTACTCAACCAACTCGGCTACCTCTTTGAGGAAATTTTTTGTCTCATTTTTGTTAGTATATAGAGGGTAAAAATCATCAATTTTTAGCTAACCTTCGTTTACCGTGTAGTATGTTAGTTGCTCAGGTAGATTCTCAAAACTACCGAATAATTCTTATAGATATATGCATTTTCAAAATGACCTACACATTCATTTTCAAAATGATTATTATTTTTAGTTCACTCGATAGTAGTTCATCGGGAACTAGTAGGTAAAAAATTAATCGTCTTCGTTATGTGTTAGTAGAGAATATATCTAGCCGTTTGAAGTTAAAACTTGATTCAGCATCTTTTCCTCTTACTAATTTTAATTACCAACATGAAGAGAATGAATTTTGTTTCTTCGTCAAGTCGCTTTCATCTCAGAAATTTACCTATGCTGAAAAAAAAAAGTTGATTTAATTTAACTGCAGAATTCTTGATGTTGTTAATATTTGTATCGTAGGAAATGGATATTTCCCGCATAATGTCATCGTTGATGAATTATCTTTTTCAATAAAACAATGGAGTGGATATTAGATCTTACCTTTATACCAAAATATTAGATTTTTTTGGATAATGAAAAATATGTCCAAGCCAACTATTGTGAATGAGTCGAATAGTGCCTTGACAGTGTACCGTATTTGGCGGTACAGTTTTGTGTCTTTCATAGTGTCATTGTGTCTAGACTGTGTACCGTGTTCGGCGGTACAGTTTTGTGTCATTAACAGTGAAGCTAAAATGGGTAATGTCATCTTTGGTCTGGTGTATACGAGCCCATTAGGATCATTATCTAGTAAGTCTATTTATTCCATATAAATAGATTACTAGGTTTACACAAAACACAATCTGAAATCTGTAACCTTTTCTATCATAGTGAAACTCTTTTCTCTGCCCGTGGACGTAGAAAATTGTCGAACCACGTTAAATCATGTGTTAATTTCAGTCTCTCGTTCCCATATGTTTTGTGCTTGAGCCTGTTTGTGATAATTGTATAGTGATTTAATAACAAAATTGTTATTAGAGCCACGTGGTGAAATTAGGGCTTTTGCAATTAGGGTTTCACAATGGCGTCTACAGCAACAAAATACATGATTGAAAAATTTGATTGGGGATCCAGCTTTGCGTTGTGGAAGATTAAACTAAAATCTTCATTGGTACTGTAAGGGATGTGGAAGGCTGTGGAGAATAAGTTATTAGAAGAGATGAAAGAAGAGGAAAAGCCAGATCTTCAAGAAAGGTCTTTGTGCTGGATTTGAATGAGTGTGAAAGACAATGTGCTTCGCAAGATTAGTGGTGAGAAGATTGCTTCCTGCACATGGAAGAAGCTAGGAGATCTTTACTCAGAAATATCAGTAGTAAACCGATTATACTTGAAGAAACGTTTGTAAGATTTCAGATTGAAAGAAGGTATGTCCATAACTGAGCACTTAGATAATTTTCAATCAATTATTATGGACTTGGAGAACATAAATATCAATATAAAGGATGAGGATCAAGCTTTGTTTGTATTGAGATCGTTACCAGCCCCTATGAAAACTTTGTAGACACCATTATGTATGGTAAGGATAAGTTATTGCTCGCAGATGTCAAAGTGGCACTGAAATTAAAGGAGATGAGACAGTTGCAGCCAGACAATCAGGCTGAAAGGAAAGGTCTTATGACTATGGGAAGATCTAGAAGCAAAGCGAGTTCTTTAAGAAGGAAGAACTGGAGGTCCAAGTCAAAGGTAAAGCACTCAAATTGTTATGAATTCGGTGAGGAGGGTCATTATAGGAGATATTATCCAGAACTGAATGGTAAGAAGGGAAATCAAAAGGAAATTGCAGCAAACATTGTTGAAGGTGTGAACGATTCCGACGATAGTGAAAACAGTGGTAGAGGAGATGTATTGTCCGTGAGGTCATACTTTGGGAAAAAATATTGGGTCCTCGATACTGGCTCTACATATCACATGTGTCGGTTCAAGTAGTGGTTCGATACGTACAAGCCAATGCAGGGAACTGTCTATTTAGGGAACAATCATTCGTTGACTGTTGGTGGTATTGGTAACATCAGAATCAGAATGTTTGACGTGGTTGTTAGAATGTTGACGTGCTGGCATATTTCTGGGTTAAAGAGAAACCAGATTTATCTTGGGACTCTAGACTCTCAGGGTTACAAGTACCGTACAGAATACGGTGTAATCAAAGTGACAAAAGGCTGAATGGTATGCATGAAGGGTAGTTTGCAGAAGGGTCTTTATATTCTCCAGGGGAGTGTTGTTATGGGCGATGCTGCAGTAGCATCATTAGGGAGTAATAGCTAAAGTAGGCAAGATCAAAATAAGTTGTGGCACTGGCGTCTTGGTTACATGAGTGACATTGGATTAGCTGTTTTGGGAAATGAAAGGGTATAAAGCAGAATCATTAGGATTTTGTGAGCACTGTATGTTTGGTAAACAAACTAGAGTTAAATTCAGAAAATTGGCTGTAAGAAAGAGTAAAGGGATAGTGGACTATATTCACTAAGATCTTTGGGGTCCAAACAAAATTCCATCCAAGAGCGGAGCGAGATACTACATGATTTTGATTGATGATTATTCAAGGATGGTGTGGGTTTACTTTCTAAAAACAAAAGATGAGGCATATTCAACCTTTGTCATATGAAAGACGATGATTGAGAAGCAAACAGGAAGAAAAATCAAACGTCTTAGGACAAATAATGGGTTAGAATATTGCAATCGTGAGTTCAACGCGTTCTGCGAAGCTGAGGGAATAGTGCGCCATCGCACTTGTTCTAGAACACCACAACAAAATGGAGTCGCAGAAAGAATGAACATCACGCTTTGTGATAAGGCACGAAGTATGCTCTTGCATTCCGGTATGGGAAAGGATTTTTAGGCTCAAGCTATCAAAACATCGTGTTACTTGGTGAATCGGTCTCCATCAACGGCTATTGATTGTAAAACTCATTTTGAGATTTGGTCTGGATCGTCGGCTGATTATGAACATATGAGGGTATTTGGTTGTCCTGCGTATGCTCATGTGAGAGATGGTAAGGTTGTGCCGAGGATAAAGAGGTGCATATTTCTAGGATATGCTACTGGAGTGAAGGGATATAAATTATGGTGTACCTCTCCAAAGTCACCAGGTTTTCTCATCAGTAGGGATGCTACTTTTAATGAGTTTGCTTTGATAGACAGTTAAAAGGAACTAGGAGAAATAGTCGAATCAGGATCCTTTGTGACTAAATAGGTGGAGCTTGAAGTAGAATCAGTTCCTCGCAGGTCCAATAATTCAAGTGGTTCTGAGGTGGATCCGGAATTAGGAGATGAAGCGTCAGCATCGGATGATAGTGACGATGATGCGCCCGAACCAGAACAACAACCTTATAGCATAGCATTGGGCAGAGAAAGAAGAGATATTAGACTTCCAAAAAGGTATGCGAATCTAGTTACATATACTATGTCAGTTGCAGAAGAAGTTGAGATACTAGAACCTACTAGCTACAGGGAAGCTATAGCGAGTTCAGAGACAGATCGATGGATTGGTGCTAGGGGGGAAGAGATTGAATCTCTTCATAAGAATCAAACATGGAAGCTTGTTGACTTTCCTAAAGGACAGAAGATAGTAGGCAGTAAATGGGTGTTCAAAAAAAGGAAGGTAATCCAGGGTCGCTAAGGGTTTTACTCAAAGGGAAGGAATCAACTTCAATGAAGTGTTTTCTCTAGTGGTGAAGCATAGTTCGACTCGAGTTTGTTAGCCATAGTAGTTTTTCAAGATTTAGAGCTTGATCACTTGGATGTGAAGACTGTGTTTCTACATGGTGAATTGTTTCTACATGAAACAACCAGAGGGATTTATCAAACCTAATATGGAGGACAAAGTTTGTCTACTGAAAAAATCACTGTATTGTTTGAAATAGTCACCTAGGAAATGGTACAAACGTTTTGATACATTAATGATGAAAAAAGGGTTCATGAGGAGTCTATATGATAGTTGTGTGTATCATCAAAAGATGTCAGATGATTTTTATGCTTTTGTTGTTGTATGTGGATGATATGATTATTGCTGCTTGTAGTATGTCACACATTATACTGATAAAGAGGCAGCTTATTGCCGAGTTTGAGAAGAAGGATCTGGGTAGAGCAAAGAAAATTCTTGGTATGGATATTATCAAGTGTAGGATCATTACACTTGTCTCAACGAAGCTATATTGAGAAAGTGTTACAACGATTCAACATATTTGATGCTAAAGCAGTTTGCTTCCCGTTTGCTACTCATTTCAAGTTGTTTGCAATAAGAGCGGCCAAGGAGGATGCTGAGTTGGAAAAAATCTCTAAGGTTCCATATGAAAGTGCAGTTGGTAGAATCATGTATGTTATGGTATGCGCACGTCCTGATATTTCATATGCGGTTAGTGTAGTTAGCAGGTACATGGGATGTCTTGAAAAGAAAACTGGCAGGTAGTGAAATAGATACTTCAGTATCTTAAGAATTGTTAGTCCTTTTCTCACGCAAGTATACGCGGTCAAATAGTAGCAAGTAATAAGTAAGAAAGATCGTTCCCACGAAGACTAGGTGTATAAGACAAGAATTCACTTATGCAACAACGTATGATTATTAAACTAATGCTTGAACGAGTAATAAAGTATGAATGTAACTAAACAAATCAACGAACGAAATTATCTAACGAGTTTTACTTATGCGAGAAAAAACATGGAACCCTAACTTCATTGTTTTTTTTACTCAGAGTATTAATATACTTAATCAATATGTAAGATAACTACGATTACTAATCAGATAACACAAAATCAGAATACTCTACCTTTCAATACACGTAAACCAAACCACTTAAACAACCACAAAAGAGATAGTAGTTAAGCAGACACCGCTTGCATAAACAATCCTATATGTCTATATGAATTGAGGTACAATTGGTTTTAGGCACAAGTTACCTATTTCGATTACATAGGGTAATATGATATGGTTAATGACATATTAAGAATCATTAACAATCACAATACGAATCATTCAAGAAACTATGCTAGCATGGCAAGTTCTAAACCCTAAAATCTACTTTCGCATTCATTAAAGATTAACAAACTAGATGTTCGCGACGCATCTAACGACAAACACAACCATACTAGGTAACCGATAAACATATCTCAAAAATCAATTAAGCAATAAACCCTAAATATTATTCAAACAAATCCGCTAAGGCTCCATGACAACGATTAGTTCATAATTGACCAAATCATCATCATGGGTGCAAAAGTTAACATAATTCTATAGGAAGAATGTAAATAACGAATAAAAGTTTAGAGAAAGTTAAACCGAACAACTGTCTGCCTCCTGCCGACTGATTGTATGTTGCCGCTGCCGAAAGAAAACCCAAAAAAACAACTGTCACCTGCCTTTTGCCGAAAGAGATCTACCGAAGCCGCAAATTCCGGTTTCTTTACCTCTCTTCTGCTCGCGCCGTTCTACGTTCTGCCGAAAGAAAAGTCAGTGGCCGAAAATCCGATCAGTAACATGCAACCAAAGTCGCCGTGAATTGCCTATGTCAGTAGCCAATTGTGTTTGTTTCTCTCTCGCCAATTGTCTTTTTTTTCGTCTCTGTCCACAAAAGAAACCAGCAGTCGTCTTTTTATATAGATATTCTGCCGTAACCCTAAAAAAAATCAAAAACGAATTATGAAATAATTTTGCTAAATAAAATAATATTTTAAACAATATAGCTAAATAAAATCTTCGCGTCTAATATTTTTTTCTTAATTCAACATTAATTTCTTTTTATGCTTCGCTTTAATATTTTTTTCTTAATTTAATATTTTAAACAATATCTCAGAAAATATATTTTCTTTTTTTTTTCAACATTAATATATTTTTCAAGCATTAATATATTTTTGGAAAATCACTCGTCATAATATATTTTCTTTTCTTTTCAACTATTCCAAAATTTCCCTAAGTACATTAATTTTCCAGTTTCTTCAATTTCAACCCCAAATTTATTAATATTATCATAATTTACCCGCGACACAAGCGCTTTTAAGAATACTGGAAAACACGTTAAAACTCAATGAATACTTGAGAACCGGTGACGATTTTAAGAATAATGGAAGCGTAATAAGTGATATGAAATGCACTTATCAAGAATACTGTAAACATTGGCTAACTTTTAACAAGACCGATATTGGTGAATCGATGAATGATGTTGCAGGATTATTGGTTGGTTTTGTTGATTCTGATTTTGCAGGTGATATGGATAAAATAAGATCTCTCACATGATATGTATTTACTAAAGCTCGGACTGCAATCAGTTGGAAAGCACCATTGCAAGCTACTGTAGCTTTGTCTACAATAAAGGCAGAATACATGGCGGTAACAGAAGCAGTTAAAGAGAAAATATGGTTGCAAGGTTTGGTGGAAGATTTGGGCTTGGATAGGACTACTACAAAAGTGTTTTGTAACAGTCAAAGCGCCATATATCTTACATGGAACCAGATGTACCATGAGCGTACAAAGCACATAAATGTCAGGTATCATTTTATTCGTGATATAATATCAAAGGGAATTTTTTATGTGAAGAAAGTGTCTACACACGATAATCCAGCAGATATAATGACCAAGGCAGTATCACTTCGAAAGTTTAAGGAGTGCCTAAACTGGATCGGTATTCGCAGTATAGAGTGAATGCCTTAGGGGAATTTGGTGAGTTAGAAGAAAATAAGTTTGTTTGTTGATAGTGAAGAAAGGATATTCGCCTTAAGAAAAGATTTGTTGTGAATGAGTCGAATAGTGCCTTGACAGTGTACCGTGTTCAGCGGTACAGTTTTGTGTCATTGACAGTGAAGCTAAAATGGGTAATGTCATCTCTGGTCTGGTGTATACGAGCCAATTAGGACCATTATCTAGTAAGTCTATTTATTCCATAAAAATAGATTACTATGGTTACACAAAACACAATCTGAAATCTGTAACCTTTTATATCATAGTGAAACTCTTTTCTCTGGAGGTGCCTGTGGACGTAGACAATTGTCGAACCACGTTAAATTTTGTGTTAATTTTAGTCTGTCGTTCCCATATGTTCTGTTCTTGAACCATTTTGTGATAATTGTATAGTGATTTAATAACACCAACTTATTCCAAATAGTTTGCAGACGATTACGAGTTTCATTCGATAACGATGGTGCTACTGAAGAATCCATATAAATTTTTATAATATTACTTCATCAAAACACATAAACATAGTTATTATATAATTCTATGTTATGGTTGGAAACAAAAATAATTGTATGTTACCAACAGTTGGAAAGTTAAATCATCTAACCTAATTGGTGGTGAAGGCGAAAGGTATTGTTATATTAAATAACAAGAAGCATGTCTAATTTTACTATGTAGACTCATCATAATTTTTTAAACTTTTCCAAAACCAGAGCAATTTTTAAATATTGGAAAAAGTGTAACACCGACGCAACTACTTAACCAACTTTCAATTGTTAACCCACCACTTTATAAGGACACATTTTACAATTTTTTTACTTATGGAAAACATGATCCGCTTCTTTTTTTTTCCACTAGAATGTTTATTTCTTTATGGCGAATACAAAGTAGATGAAACTATCGACGTTTCTGCTACATAATATGATTTTACTAATGCTCTAAAAAAATGTTTTAGGGACGGACGTAAACAGGGTTTAGATCTTAATAAATCTAAACGATAAAGAGTCCATCAATCAAATGGAAATAATAATAAACCTAAGGTAAAAAATATTAAACCGTCCAAACATCAATCTTACAAAAAACGTCGAATTATTTCGACTTCTAATCCGGCCATAGTTCATAAGATAAAAATAAAACCGTCATAAGTATTACTCTATATCAAATAGATGATTTGACATTGCTAAATCCAAAATCATTTCTACTGGTTACTTTCAATCCGGTGCGCCATTAATTAGTTATCAAACCTTTCTAATTTCGATATTCTATGTTGCCAAATTGAACTTCAAACGGAGTTAAAATACTTTCTAACATATTTCCAATATATTCTTCTTATTAAATCTAATTTATATTTATTCATCGCACACTCATGTAGAGCTCGTTCAACTATATCTTACTTGATGACATACAATTTAACCTTTAAATGAAATAAAGCTTTTAAATGATACTTCAGTCCATTTGATTCAATTTGGTGAACGAACGATATTTACAATAAAAGATAAAGGATCGATATTCCGTTATTAACGTTTGGTAAAATGATAATGTTTGATGGTCGGAGGTAAAAGCTTGCAGATGATTTGAAGTCAAAAGATAATGAAATCACCAATTTTGAAAATTCAAAAAATAAATTGAAAGAAGAAATTGAGAAAATCAAAGCTGTCATTGAAGGTGCTAACAAATCCAAAGACGTAAATGTCGATCAAGTTAAACTAGTGAAATTTTGGTGAAAGTTTCGAAGGTGATGAAAGATCATCGTTTATTGATCCCAGAAATGATTCCTAGGCACCGAAATTGGTCATGTGTATAAAACATGTCACTCAATGTTTTTTTGGTATGAAAATGGTCGCTTTTGTTGGTCTTGTTTTACATATATGGTCATTTTTGTTTCTTTCAATTTACATCTATAGTCACCCGTGAGTAACAAAAGATGCAAAACAAAGCCAACAACATTGAGTTTTTTTATACACATGACTAGTTCAGGTTATTAATCCGAATTCTTAGCCCGTGAAGAATATTTTTTACATCTTCTTAAATTTGGTTTTTTATCAACATCTCATTCCTACTTTTAATTTTACATTTGTCATCTCATATTATTATCGTTATCCATTTTATTCTTCCAGTTCTCATATTAATTTGCATTTCTCATCAACGTTATTCTTATAAACAATAATATTTCTAAATTGCTATCCCTTTGTCTACTTTCTTTTTAATATCAGGCCCTACCTCTTGCACTACTCAGCTTAGAAGGATGCATACCTTCTTTCTTCACAAAGTTTTCCATCCTCTTTGCTATCTCATATGGGATCTGCTTCTTTGGCTTCCCAGTTTCTTTCTCAAAATCCTTGTTTGAATGAAGCTCTGCACGGCTGTCATCCAAGACTATTATGCAAGAGCCTTACCAAGCTCATTTTCTACATTTGGCACCAAAGCCATTTCATCTTGGTCTCTCATCCCACGAACAACATCAATCTCATCATCATCTACTAAGCGCAGTCTCCTAACCGATAGTTGAACTGCATCAACCACCACTCGTGCTTTCTTCTATATGGGGGTCACCTGATCCTCAACATCCTCCTCATCATGTCAAGGGGAGCATCATCCCTAACTCCTTGGTGTAACTCCTCAACCTCATAAACCGTGCTCGATTCATTCTCGTTTTCACGCTGACAAGACATGGATGATGAGCTCCCAACTTCTTTTGTCTTGCGATTCTGGAGAACTATTAGCCACACCCTGACAGTATTCTTATCCTTGTACCTATGTTCCATTAATGCGCGCATATGTTAAGCCGTTGGCTCTGCTCTGCTTCCTTCCATTGTCACCTTACCGTCGTTTGCGATTACTAACTCTAGAATAGGCCACAACCCTGCTTTCAAATAGTTGATCTGCATGAACAGTCGAGCGAGCTCTAGAAGTCATGTCCCGCTAGCTAGATTAGCACCTTGAATAAGGGGATTTTTTCTCCCTCCTCTAAGCCTTCCTTACACCACTCGTGGTGCCTCCCTTCACCTGGATCACATAACATTACTTGGGCAATATACATATGTTACCACTCGCTAAGTTCAGGAGTATCCTTCTTACACTTGGTCTTCCATCACTGTTCCAATTGAAGATTCATCAGCGCATTCTCGTGTTCCCAGTTCCTCGATACAAAGAAGATGAAATTCTTCCAGTTCTTGTCTGAGTTGGGGAGATCGACTATCTTTCTAAAAATGTCGTGCTATTTCGACTGCTAGTCCGTCCAAAGTTAATAAATCTAGTGACAAAAAGAACAAAGGGAATTACTGAAAACTCTTCCCCACATAAAAATCTCTCTAACCCGTCACTCTAATAAAAAATTACCAAGATATATTCTCTTCGGTTCAGGTGATCCTTCTTCTTTCGATTTACATTTATAGTCACCCATGAGTGACTAAAGATGCAAAACAAAGCCAACAAAAGTCGTTTTGATACAAAAATAATACCAGTGACCTTTATGATACACATGACTAATTCCGGTGATTAATATGAATTCTTAGCCCGTGAAGAACATTTTTTACATCTGATTAGAAATCTTTGTTGATTAAAATCTGACTGTTAGTTTTAATTTTACATTTGTTATCTGATATTATCCATTTTATTCTTGCATTTTTCAAATTAATTTTCATTTGTCATCAACCTTATTCTTATGAACAATAATATTTTAAAATTGTTTTGTCATACTTACTTTCTTTTTTAAAATTAACTTGCTTGAATTTTAATATAAATTATATTTTACGCACAAAATTTATAACCAAGAGTCGATTTTGCTGAGGGTATTTTGATAATCAAATCATAGACTGTCTTTTTAACATTTTCAACTGTTGTATACTATAATTTCTTAGCTCATTTTAAAAGTATCGTGATCTATTAAACTTCTCCGTTCGGTTTGAGTTGTTTACAATCCCTTTAATTTTGTTGCGTGATCATTTATGCTTTAATATCAGGACTTGACTTGTGACTATAATTGCAGCTTAAGGCTTTTAGAGTCTTGTCTTTATAGCCTTATCTTGGCTTTAAATTCTTCTCAACTAGACTTGTTTTACATCTATAGTCGCTTTTATTATGATCATAACCTCTTATACTTTTGAAAATAATATATTTTTGTACCAGGTTGGGTTAGACAAATTAAAAATACATATCAAACCCAACCCGCATACGGAATATAATTTTCATATATGTATCTGACCCATTATATATTCAGGCCATGGAAAATACAATCGGGTTAGGCGGGTTATCTTGATGTATTTTAATAAATAAAGAATAGCCTATCACATTGGTAAAACTATATCTCTTCGATAATTTGTAGTGGCTCTATCCTTCATTTATTAACATATGTCAAGCTCATACTTCACTATATTATGATCATCTGAAGGCCCCAGAACTTTACACCCTTAGCCATCTTCATACTCATATATCGGTTGAACTTATTTTTTACGAGCTGAAGCTCGACTAAATCTTAAATAATCTTCAACAGAAACGTGTCCACGTTCACTCTTTAGCTCAGACCCATCATCAACTTCACATATTTTCTCAGCAACACTAGTTTGGGTTTCTACCGCCTTCTTCAATGGAATGTCTTTCTCATTGAAAACCACATCCCTGCTTATCACAACCTTCTGCAGTCCATGTTCAAGGCACCACAACCTCTACCTTTTAACTCATTCTGGTTAACTGAGGAAAAAAAATAACAGTGCTCGCTGTTGAAGTTTCTCTTACTTCATATTTGAATAGGCTACACATCTGAACACTCTCATCAAGTCTATTATGTTGGGGAGTGTCACTCACGATTTGGGGTCCAACGATGTAAATATTTTTACAATAAAGAAGAAGGAGATGGCTCAGAAATTGATTGAATAATATTAGTATTAATTGTTGTATATATTGATAGAGAAGAAGTAATATCAACTGTTGTAAGTATCTCATGAGCTGTTATATCAAAATCAAACGATGTATCGTTTTCAGTTTCAAAAGGATCAATTGCTTGAAGGTCTGTTTTTGTTACATCATGTGATTTTGTCGGAATCGTATAAAAGAGGATATACTCAAGAAATTTGACATGCCGAGATACATATAGATTCTTTCTGGTGGGAGCATAACAATGATAACCTTTATGTGTGACATCGTAACCTAGAAATATACATATAGCCATTTTATGAGCCAATTTTTTTCGTTCAACGTGAGGATGAAGGACAAAACATGTACATCCAAACACTCGTTAGGAAGAATAATCTGGAAGTTGTCCATATAACTTCTGAAAGAGTAACATCCCTCCATTATGAGTAATGAGAATTCAATTAATCACATCAACAACAGTCAGAATTGTTTCACCCCAAAAGAAGTATGAACTTCAACTGATAAAAGGAAGAAACGAGCAGTCTCAACAAGGTGGTGATGTTCAACAACACAATTTTTCATAGGAGTGTCAGTACAAGATAATTGATTTATGTTATCATTAGATGTAAGTAAATATTTCCAGTCATTGGAGGTATATTGACCCTCTAAGTTACAACTGAAACATTTTATTACAACATAAATTCTCTATAAATTCTAAGGAACGTTTCATAAGATAAATCTATGTGCATCAAGTATAATAATTAATTAAAGATACATAATATGAGACGCCACCCTTTGTGGAGGTATGAGATGGACCCCAGATATCACAATGAATTATATCAAATTGAGTAAAAGAAGAAGTGAAACTGTAATTAAATGCTAAAATAGAAATTCTGCCAGTTTACAACCGTTACAAATCCGAGATATTACAAGTGTTTAACTGACCTAAATCAGTTGTAGAGACTAAAAACTTCAAACATAATGTAGATATATTAATCCTGGACCAGAATGCAAAAGAGAAAACACAAATGACAAATTATTTAAATTAGATGAAGATAAATCAACACTAGAGACAGTAATATCAGTTATGTATGTTACTCCCCCATCAACATCATAGACATCCACATAAGTTACTTTGAGTTTTTATAAAACATAGAGATCCCTTATTTTACGACATATCGTAATCAGTCTCTAACTATGTTGAATTTGTATAGCACAATCATAATAAAAAATAAGACCCAATAATGTCAGTTACACAAATTCGTAACAAAAACAAGATGTGAGCCAAAGCTGGGAACGTAGTAAACCTCACATAATGATATATGATGGGTAAAACTAGAGCCAATATCGTCTATTGACATTGTTGTAACAGTAACAAAAAAATGGATATGGGTGAAACATGAGACATCGAAAAAATGTTCGACATGCGAGGTGACATATGATGAGAAGTACCTGAATCCAAAATCCAAAATGATGAATCCATAACTGAAGTAGAAGACAATGACATACATGAATGATATGCGAATGTAAACATGGAAAAGTTTTTCTCATTGATTTTGGTACTAGTAGACTGTAGAACGACATCTCTTCCAATCATATTTGTAATAAGATCCCCAATCTCCAATAGAACAAAATCAAACAATTAAGAGATACCAAATTCAAATCAAAAACTCAAATAAAAAACTCAAATCTAGATCTTACTCAAAATCAAAATCGATAATCAGAATCAAGCCAAGTTCAAACTCAAATAGGATCCAAATAAATATCATATCCAAATCCAAATATCAATTTGTGTGTAAAATTAAACCTCTTGTATCAATAAAAACACTGACTATTCCAGCAATGTTTTTTCATAAAACTTAGCGCTAAATGACAACCCAACTGGTTCGATTGAATCCATACATGTAATGAGCACGCTGTCTAAAATTAAAAAAACAACATTTGTCTTTCGATCAAACAATTTGAATGTAACACCGACACAACAACCTCAACAAACTTTGAACTGCTACTCAACGAGTTTATGAGGAAAAATTGTACAATCTTTTTGCTTATGAAAAACTTGATCTGCTCTTTTTTCACTAGAATGCTTCTTTCTTTATGACGAATACAAGGTAATTGATGCAACTACCGAAGTTCCAACTACACAAGATGATTTTACCAATACTCTAAAAGAACGTCTTAAGGATGAATGTAAACATGGTTTTGATCTTAATAATTTTAAACAAAAAATAGTCAACCAAACGAATGAAAAAAATTAAGAAAAACCCAAGGTAAAAAGTACCACACATCAATCTTCCAAAAAACGTTGTGCTATTTTGATTGCTAGTTGATCCAAAGTTAATAAATCTAGTGATAAAAAGAAAAAACAAATTACTGAAAACTCTTCCCCACATAAGAATCTCTCCAACCCATCACTCTAATAAAAAACTACCAAGATGTATTCTCGTCCGTTCAGAATAAAAAACTACCAAGATGTATTCTCGTCCGTTCAGAATAAAAAACTACCAAGATGTATTCTCGTCCGTTCAAATGATCCTTCTGCTTTCACTGAACGTCATAAGTATTACTCTATTAATTATAGAGAATATCTTTACGCACCTTCCGCTAACGTTAATATCACAACTTCTCATTCGTCAAATGTTGATATAGATGGCTTTTCATTGCTAAATCCAAAAGAGTTTACTCGTTAGTTTTTAATCGGATGCCCCATAATTATTTATCAAATATTATGTTGATATATATGGCTTTTCATTGCTAAATGCAAAAGAATTTAGTCGTTACTTGCCCCATAATTATTTATCAAACCTTTATAATATTGATCTTCTATATTACCAAATTGAACTTTAAACAGATGTAAAATACTTTAAAACTCATTTTCGACTCTATCTTCCTTGATGTCATACAATTTTCTCTTTAAATGAAATGAAGTTTTTACATGATATTTAGTCATTCGATTCAATTTGGTGAAGGACCAATATTTTTACAATAAAATATAATTGATAGATACACCATTATTAACGTTTGGATAAAAGATAATGTTTGATGGTCGGAGAAAAAACAAAAGTTAGAAGATTATTTGAAGTCAAAAAATAATGATTCACCAATCTTGAAAATAAAAAAATCAATTGAAAGGAGAAATTAATAAACTTAAAGCTATTCTTGGAGGTGTTTAACTAGTGAAAGTTTGGTGAAAGTTACGAAGATGATGAAATTTCATCATTTATTGATCCGGAAAATGATTCATAGAAATTGGTCATGTGTATAAAAAAATGATTCAATGTTTTTTTTTATGAAAACAGCTACTTTCATTTGTCTCGTTTTAAATATATGGTCTTTCTTTTTTTTTCTTTCGATTTACCGTTATTGTCACCCATGAATGACTAAAGATGCAAAACAAAGCCCACAAAAATAGTTGTTTTGATACGCAAATAAAATCATTGATTTTTATAATACACCTGACTAATTCAAGTGATTAATCTGAATTCTTAGCCGTGAAATTCTTTTATTTTTGTCGATTAAAATTTGACTAATACTTTTAATTTTACATTTGTTATCAGATACTATCCATTTTATTCTTTCATTTTTCATATTAATTTGCATTTTTCACCAACCTCATTCTTATGAACAATAATATTTTGAAATTGTTTTCCCATACTCTACTTTATTATTTAAATTAATTTGCTTGAATTTCAATGTAAATTATATTTTACTTCCAAAATTTATAACGAACAATTTATTTTGCTGATGTTATTTTGATAATCAAATCGTAAATTGTCTTTTTAACATTTTCAACTGTCGTACACTATAATTTCTTAGCTAGTAGTGTTATCTATTACAATTCTCAGTTGGGCTTAGGTTGTAATCACACTGATTTTAATTTTGTTGTGTGGTCATTTACGCTTTAATAGTAAGACTTGAGTTATGACGATTATCATAGCTTAAGACTTTTAGAATCTTGTCTTTACAACTTTATCTCGGTTTCGAATAATTTTCAACTAGACTTGTTTTATATCCATAGTCACATTTATTGTGTACATAAACTTTTATACTTTTGAAAATAATATATTTTTGTGCCAGGTCGGGTTCGAGAAATTAAAAATACATATCGGACCATCTCACATTTGGGATATAATTTTCATATATGTTCATGACCCGTTATATATTCAGGCCAGGGAAAATTCAATTGGGTTGGGCTGGTTATCTCGATGTATTTCAATAAATAAAGAATAACCTATCACATTGGCAAAACTATATCTCTTCGATAATTTATAGTGGTTCTATCCTTCATTAATTGATAAAGGTCAAGCTTATACTTCACTATATCTTGATCATCTGAACGCCCCATAATTTACACCTTTAACCACATTTAACCATGTTCATATTCATATACCGGTTGAACTTCTTTTTTACGAGTTGAAGCTCGACCAGATTTCATAATCTTCAACAGAAACGTGTCCAGGTTCACTCTTAAGATCAGACTCATCATCAACTTCACATATATTTTCGACAACACTAGTTTGGGTTTCCATCCCCTTCTTCAATGGCCAGTCCTGCTAATCGAAAAACACATCCCTGCTTATCACAACTTTCTAAAGTCCATGTTCAAAGTACCACAACCTCTACCTTTTAGCTAATTCTAGATAACCGAGGGAAAAACATTTCAGTGCTCACGACCGAAGTTTATCTTGCGTCATATTTCCATAGGCCACACATCCGAACTTTCATCAAGTCCATTATGTTGGGGAGTCTCACTCAACATTTGGGGTCCAATGATGTAAATATTTTTACAATACAGAAGAAGGAGATGACTAAGGCATTGATTCAACAAAACCAGTATCAATTGCTGTACATATTGATAGAGGAGAAGTAATATCAATTGTTGTAGATATCTCATGAGCTGGTATATCAATATCAAAAGATGTATTGCTGTTAGTTTCAAAAGGATCAATAGTCTCAAGCTCTGTCTTTGTTACATCACGTGATTTTGTCGGAAGCGTATAAAAGAGGATATGCTCAAGAAATGTGACATGGCGATATACATATAGCTTCTGTGTGGTTTGATCATAACAATGATAACCTTTATGTGTGACATCGTAAACTATAAAAAGTACATATAGCCATTTTAGGACCCAATTTGTTGCGTTCAACGTGAGGACGAAGGACAAAACATGTACAACCAAACACTCGTTAAGAAGAATAATCTGGAAATTCTTCGTGTAACTTCTGAAAGAGTAACATCCATTCAGCATAGCCAACGCCCACCATCTAAAATTAAAATCAAGAGAAAAAACTCTTTCAACCATCGAAGAGGGGGAAAAAGAATAACTTTCTTCAAAGAAAAAGAAGACTTCCATGCATTCGAAAAGCAAAAGTTCCATAAATCCTCATGGGAAGAAAAATAAAAATCAAAGGTCATCGTATACACACTACTGAATGAGGATGATGTCATAACTGTTGGGAATCAGCAAAGTTCTCCTCACGAAAAGGAAACAAACAATGATAATGTTATAATCATTATCGAGGACAATGCAGATGATGATAATCAAAACGACAAGCATTTCGATCCCGATAGCTTCATTAGGGCAATATTATGCTGATAAAGAAAACCTGACCGTCTCGCATCAAGAGGATATGAACAAACTCAAAACTAAACTTGTGAAGATTTGGCTGCTGAAAAGCTTAAATCCGAAGGCGTCCAAACTTCTCTCGGTACCACCGAAGCAGAAAAGAAAGAATTGACTTATGAGATAACCACGTTGAAGGATAATTTTGAGAAATACATTCATGCTCTAAGGACATGTTAGCTGTTATTAACAATGAGAAAGAAGACATCCATCACTTTTCTTCGACAGGTTCATACGACTTATCCAAAAATAAATATTTCTATTTTTTGGAACGATATTCCCGTCGAACGGTGTCCTAGGGAAGCCTTCGATCCTATCCCAAACTCATCATCAGAGGAAGAAGAATCATCCGTGGAGGAGTCATCTGAATAATTTTTGTTGTCCTTTGATTTTATGTTATCTTTTTTTATTTGTTAGATTAGTTTCTCATCCACTGTAATTCATCGAATTAATCTAATTGATAAATTTCTTTGTTTATTTTTCATTTTTATCCTCAATATTAATTATTCAAAGTTAACAATCTAGGCATATTCTTTTAAAACATAACTCCTTAAATATGATAACCTACTTCGAAATTCACAATACGTAATACTTCGAATAACACAGTGAAAATTTCGATCATAGTACTTGGAATAACGTAGTGCATTTATGGAACGTATCACTTCGTAAAGCCAAAGTAAATTTTTTGAACGTATCACTTCATAAAACCATAGTGCATTTATCAAATGTAGCACTTCGGATATGGTTGTTTCTTCGAAAAATAACATAAACACTTCGTAACATTTTACTTTTAACCAACCTCAAAGATGATAAGTCTCTGATAAGTTATTAAAGTAGTTTTCAATAAACACTTGTAAACAACCATTAGCCAAAAATGCATTTTATTGATAATATTGAATATGTACATAACACCTCGTTAAAACCTTATTGGGCCAACAGGGTAGGAAAGAGTGCGTCATTCAATAGCAAAAAATCCAAAATACAAAAGATCTATTCCCAATATGACTTTAAATATTGTATATTCCACGGGTGTTGAAGCATCCTTCCTTGAATATCACAAATGTGATAAGACCCTGGTTTTATCCTCTCAATAACCATATAAGGATCTTCCCAATTCGGGGCTATTTTTCCGAGGATCTTCTCTGTTGTATGCAAAAATAATTTCCTCAACACTTTGTCACCTTCTTTAAACTCTCTTCCTTTTATCTTCGAATCGTATCCATTTCTAATTAGAGTGTGATAATGGTGGTGAGGATAATAACCGCCTGAGGGTAGGCTGGTAATTTCAGTTGGTGTTTTAAGGTGGTGTGTGGGTGTTTAATTGTTTAGAGTAGAGAGTAGAGAGATAATTAAGCAGCTTGGTAGCAGTTAATTCTCATTACCCACAGTTAATGCAGGTGGTTGGGTATTTATACCCTGATGTTTGGGCCCTTATGGGCTTTCGGTCATGTTTAATAGACCCGGGTCATGTTCAAAGACCCATGAGCTCTAAGCGGGAGAGCAAGTAGCTTAGTCAAGAAGTGTTTAGGTTTTTTTAGTACTTTTATCATAGTTCGAACAGTCCTATTGTGATAGTGTTTGAAGTGCTCTGTCCGGTCCATGTGATCTGTCCGATATCCGGAGAGACTAGACCGATCTGTCCTTGTACGGGGAGAATGCTGAATTCAAACTCATCAAATGGATTATATTTAAATGAGTTCGAACTCTTTTATCCTCAATCAAATCTAAATTTTCCCTTTTAGCTTCATCATTAGATCTCTGAGAATATTGAGTTATTGTAAAAGATGATATCATAGATTCCACAAGGCCAACTCCATCCATTCCATATGCTAAGGCAAAAAAAGTTTGTTTTGTAGCCTCCATGGGAGTTGTCCGATAAGCCCAAAGTACCTCTTGTAAATAGTTCGGCCATTCGCGTGCTGCCTCTGTCAAAGTTTTCTTCAAACCATCCAAAATAGTTTAGTTTGTTACTTCGACTTTTCCATTGGCTTGAGGATGAAAAGGTGTTGAAAATCATTGTTGAATTCCCTTTGATGCGCAAAATGAATTCATTTCTTTATTATTAAATTGAGGGCCATTTATGTTGTGATTCTCCGAAGGACTCCGAAACGACAACAAATACTATTCACGATAAATTTGATTACATCTTTTGCCTTTGTTCCAAATAGTGGTTCTGCCTCAGCCCCGTTTGTAAAGTAATCCACTGCTACAATTATTATTTGGCGTCCCCCAGATGCGATCGACAAAAACCCCAAAAGATCAATCCCCTATCTATCAAATAGTATGGCCTCGGTTATAAACATAAGTGAAACTGTCGTCCTGTGTATATTATTAGCAAACCTGTGACAAGTATCACAGCTTCGAACCAATTTTTTAGCATCGTCATAATATATTTTCTTTTCTTTTCAACTGTTCCAAAATTTCCCTAAGTACATTAATTTTCCAGTTTCTTCAATTTCAACCCCAAATTTATTAATATTATCATAATTTACCCGCGGCACAAGCGCTTTTAAGAATACTGGAAAACACGTTAAAACTCAATGAATACTTGAGAACCGGTGACGATTTTAAGAATAATGGAAGCGTAATAAGTGATATGAAATGCACTTATCAAGAATACTGTAAACATTGGCTAACTTTTAACAAGACCGATATTGGTGAATCGATGAATGATGTTGCAGGATTATTGGTTGGTTTTGTTGATTCTGATTTTGCAGGTGATATGGATAAAATAAGATCTCTCACATGATATGTATTTACTAAAGCTCGGACTGCAATCAGTTGGAAAGCACCATTGCAAGCTACTCTAGCTTTGTCTACAATAGAGGCAGAATACATGGCGGTAACAGAAGCAGTTAAAGAGAAAATATGGTTGCAAGGTTTGGTGGAAGATTTGGGCTTGGATAGGACTACTACAAAAGTGTTTTGTAACAGTCAAAGCGCCATATATCTTACATGGAACCAGATGTACCATGAGCGTACAAAGCACATAAATGTCAGGTATCATTTTATTCGTGATATAATATCAAAGGGAATTTTTTATGTGAAGAAAGTGTCTACACACGATAATCCAGCAGATATAATGACCAAGGCAGTATCACTTCGAAAGTTTAAGGAGTGCCTAAACTGGATCGGTATTCGCAGTATAGAGTGAATGCCTTAGGGGAATTTGGTGAGTTAGAAGAAAATAAGTTTGTTTGTTGATAGTGAAGAAAGGATATTCGCCTTAAGAAAAGATTTGTTGTGAATGAGTCGAATAGTGCCTTGACAGTGTACCGTGTTCAGCGGTACAGTTTTGTGTCATTGACAGTGAAGCTAAAATGGGTAATGTCATCTCTGGTCTGGTGTATACGAGCCAATTAGGACCATTATCTAGTAAGTCTATTTATTCCATAAAAATAGATTACTATGGTTACACAAAACACAATCTGAAATCTGTAACCTTTTATATCATTGTGATAATTGTATAGTGATTTAATAACACCAACTTATTCCAAATAGTTTGCAGACGATTACGAGTTTCATTCGATAACGATGGTGCTACTGAAGAATCCATATAAATTTTTATAATATTACTTCATCAAAACACATAAACATAGTTATTATATAATTCTATGTTATGGTTGGAAACAAAAATAATTGTATGTTACCAACAGTTGGAAAGTTAAATCATCTAACCTAATTGGTGGTGAAGGCGAAAGGTATTGTTATATTAAATAACAAGAAGCATGTCTAATTTTACTATGTAGACTCATCATAATTTTTTAAACTTTTCCAAAACCAGAGCAATTTTTAAATATTGGAAAAAGTGTAACACCGATGCAACTACTTAACCAACTTTCAATTGTTAAACCACCACTTTATAAGGACATATTTTACAATTTTTTTACTTATGGAAAACATGATCCGCTTCTTTTTTTTTTCCACTAGAATGTTTATTTCTTTATGGCGAATACAAAGTAGATGAAACTATCGAAGTTTCTGCTACACAATATGATTTTACTAATGCTCTGAAAAGAATGTTTTAGGGATGGATGTAAACAGGGTTTAGATCTCAATCAAATGGAAAAAATAATAATCCTAAGGTAAAAAGTATTAAACTGTCCACACTTCAATCTTACAAAAAAACGTCGTGTTATTTCTACTTCTAATCCGGCCATAGTTCATAAATCTAGTAATAAAAATAAAACCATCATAAGTATTACTCTGCATCAAATAGATGATTTGACATTGCTAAATCCAAAATCATTTCTACTGGTTACTTTTAATCCGGTGCGCCATTAATTATTTATCAAACCTTTCTAATTTCGATATTCTATGTTGCCAAATTAAACTTCAAACGGAGTTAAAATACTTTCTAACATATTTCTAATATATTCTTCTTATTAAGTCTAATTTATATTTATTCATCGCACACTCATGTAGAGCTCGTTCAATTATATCTTACTTGACGACATACAATTTTACCTTTAAATGAAATGAAGCTTTTAAATGATACTTCAGTCCATTTGATTCAATTTGGTGAACGAACGATATATTTACAATAAAAGATAAATGATTGATATTCATTATTAACGGTTGGTAAAATGATAATGTTTGATGGTCGGAGGTAAAAGCTTGTAGATGATTTGAAGTCAAAAGATAATGAAATCACCAATCTTGAAAATTCCAAAAATAAATTGAAAGAAGAAATCGAGAAAATCAAAGTTGTCATTGAAGGTGCTAACAAATCTAAAGACGTAAATGTCGATCAAGTTGGAAACAGTTTAACTAGTGAAATTTTGGTGAAAGTTACGAAGGTGATGAAAGATCATCGTTTATTGATCCCATAAATGATTCATAGGCACCGAAATTGGTCATGTGTATAAAACACGTCACTCAATGTTTTTTTGGTATGAAAACGGTCACTTTTGTTGGTCTTGTTTTACATATATGGCCATTTTTGTTTCTTTCAATTTACATCTATAGTCACCCGTGAGTAATTAAAGATGCAAAACAAAACCAACAACAGTGAGTTTTTTTATACACATGACTAGTTCAGGTTATTAATCCGAATTCTTAGCCCGTTCTTAAATTTGGTTTTTTATCAACATCTCATTCCTACTTTTAATTTTACATTTGTCATCTCATATTATTATCGTTATCCATTTTATTCTTCCATTTCTCATATTAATTTGCATTTCTCATCAACGTTATTCTTATAAACAATAATATTTCTAATTTGCTTTCCCTTTGTCTACTTCCTTTTTAATATCAGGCCCTACCTCTTGCACTACTCAGCTTAGAAGGATGCATACCTTCTTTCTTCACAAAGTTTTCCATCCTCTTTGCTATCTCATATGGGATCTGCTTCTTTGGCTTCCCGGTTTCTTTCTCATAATCCTTGTTTGAATGAAGCTCTGCACGGCTGTCATCCAAGACTATTATGCAGGAGCCTTACCAAGCTCCTTTTCTACATTTGGCACCAAAGCCATTTCATCTTGGTCTCTCGTCCCACGAGCAACATCAATCTCATCATCAACTACTAAGCGCAGTCTCCTAACCGATAGTTGAACTGCATCAACCACCACTCGTGCTTTCTTTTATATGGAGGTCACCTGATCCTCCACATCCTCCTCATCATGTCGAGGGGAGCATCATCCCTAACTCCTTGGTGTAACTCCTCAGCCTCATGAACCGTGCTCGATTCATTCTCGTTTTCACGCTGACAGGACATGAATGATGAGCTCCCAACTTCTTTTGTCTTGCGATTCTGGGGAACTATTAGCCACAACCTGACAGTATTTTGATCCTTGTACCTATGTTCCATTAATGCGCGCATACGTTGAGCAGTTGGCTCTGCTCTGCTTCCTTCCATTGTCACCTTACCGTCGTTCGCGATTACTAACTCTAGAATAGGCCACAACCCTGCTTTCAAATAGTTGATTTGCATGAACAGTCGAGCGAGCTCTAGAAGTCATGTCCTGCTAGCTAGATTAGCACCTTGAATAAGGGGATTTTTTCTCCCTCCGCTAAGCCTTCCTTACAGCACTCCTGGTGCCTCCCTTCACCTGGATCACATAACATTACTTGGGAAACATACATTCGCTATGTTACCACTCGCTAAGTTCAGGAGTATCTTTCTTACACTTAGTCTTCCATCGCCGTTCCAATTGAAGATTCATCAGCGCATTCCCATGTTCCCAGTTCCTCGATACAAAGTAGATGGAATTCTTCCAGTTCTTGTCCGAGTTGGGGAGATCGACTATCTTTCTAAAAATGTCGTGCTATTTCGAGTGCTAGTCTGTCCAAAGTTAATAAATCTAGTGATAAAAAGAACAAAGGGAATTACTGAAAACTCTTCCCCACATAAAAATCTCTCTAACCCGTCACTCTAATAAAAACTACCAAGATATATTCTAGTCGGTTCAAGTGATCCTTCTTCTTTTGATTTACATTTATAGTCACCCATGAGTGACTAAAGATGCAAAACAAAGCCAACAAATGTCGTTTTGATACAAAAATAATAACAGTGACCTTTATGATACACATGACTAATTCCGGTGATTAATCTAAATTCTTAGCCCGTGAAGAACATTTTTTACATCTGCTTAGAAATCTTTGTCGATTAAAATATGACTGTTACTTTTAATTTTACATTTGTTATCCGATATTATCCATTTTATTCTTTCATTTTTCATATTAATTTTCATTTTTCACCAACCTCATTCTTATGAACAATAATATTTTGAAATTGTTTTCCCATACTCTACTTTATTATTTAAATTAATTTGCTTGAATTTCAATGTAAATTATATTTTACTCCCAAAATTTATAACGAACAATTGATTTTGCTGACATTATTTTGATAATCAAATCGTAAATAGTCTTTTTAACATTTTCAACTGTCGTACACTATAATTTCTTAGCTAGTAGTGTTATCTATTAAACTTCTCAGTTGGGCTTAGGTTATAATCACAATCATTTTAATTTTGTTGTCTGGTCATTTACGTTTTAATAGTAATACTTGAGTTATGACCATTATCATAGCTTAAGACTTTTAGAATCTTGTCTTTACAACCTTATCTTAGCTTCAAATAATTTTCAGCTAGACTTGTTTTATATCCATAGTCACATTTATTGTGTACATAAACTCTTCTACTTTTGAAAATAATATATTTTTGTGCCAGGTCGGGTTAGAGAAATTAAAAATACATATCGGACCCAACTCGCATATGGGATATAATTTTCATATATGTTCCTGACCCGTTATATATTCAGGCCAGGGAAAATTCAATTGGGTTGGGCTGGTTATCTCGATGTATTTCAATAAATAAAGAATAACCTATCACATTGGCAAAACTATATCTCTTCGATAATTTATAGTGGTTCTATCCTTCATTAATTGATAAAGGTCAAGCTTATACTTCACTATATCTTGATCATCTGAACGCCCCATAATTTTACACCCTTAACCATATTCATATTCATATACCGGTTGAACTTCTTTTTTATGAGTTGAAGCTCGACCAGATTACATAATCTTCAACAAAAATGTTTCCAGGTTCACTCTTTAGATCAGACTCATCATCAACTTCACATATATTTTCGGCAACGCTAGTTTGGGTTTCCATCGCCTTCTTCAATGGTCAGTCCTTCTAATCGAAAAACACATCCCTGCTTATCACAACTTTCTAAAGTCCATGTTCAAAGTACCACAACCTCTACCTTTTAGCTAATTCTAGATAACCGAGGGAAAAAACATTTCAGTGCTCACGACCGAAGTTTATCTTGCTTCATATTTCCATAGGCCACACATCCGAAATCTCATCAAGTCCATTATGTAGGGGAGTCTCACTCAAGATTTGGGGTCCAATGATGTAAATATTTTTACAATACAGAAGAAGGAGATGACTAAGGCATTGATTCAACAAAATCAGTATCAATTGCTGTACATATTGATAGAAGAGAAGCAATATCAATTGTTGTAGATATCTCATGAGCTGGTATATCAATATCAAAATATGTATCGCTGTTAGTTTCAAAAGGATCAATAGTCTCAAGATGTGTCTTTGTACATCACGTGATTTTGTCGGAATCGTATAAAAGAGGATATGCTCAAGAAATGTGACATGGCGATATACATATAGCTTCCGTGTGGTTTGATCATAACAATGATAACCTTTATGTGTGACATCGTAACCTATTAAAACTACATATAACCATTTTAGGACCCAATTTGTTGCGTTCAACGTGAGGACGAAGGATAAAACATGTACAACCAAACACTCGTTAAGAAGAATAATCTGGAAATTCTCCGTGTAACTTATTAAAGAGAAACATCCCTTCAACATAGCCAACGCCCACCATCTAAAATTAAAATCAACAGAAAAAACTCTTTCATCCATCGAAGAGGGGGAAAAATAATAACCTTCTTCAAAGAAAAAGAAGACTTCCATGCATTCGAAAAGCAAAAGTTCCATAAGTCCTCATGGGAAGAAAAATAAAAATCAAAGGTCATCGTATACACACTACTGAATGAGGATGATGTCATAACTGTTGGGAATCAGCAAAGTTCTCCTCACGAAAAAGAAACAAACAATGATAATGTTACAATCATTATCGAGGACAATGCAGATGATGATAATCAAAACGACAAGCATTTCGATCCCGATAGCTTCATTAGGGCAATATTATGCTGATAAAGAAAAACTAACCGTCTCGCATCAAGAGGATATGAACAAACTTAAAACTAAACTTGTGAAGAGTTGGCTGCCGAAAAGCTTAAATCCGAAGGCGTCCAAACTTCTCTCGGTACCACCGAAGCAGAAAAGAAAGAATTGACTTATGAGATAACCACGTTGAAGGCTAATTTTGAGAAAGACGTTCATGCTCTAAGGACATGTTAGCTGTTATTAACAATGAGAAAGAAGACATCCATCACTTTTCTTCGACAGGTTCATACGACTTATCCAAAAATAAATATTTCCATTTTTTGGAACGATATTCTCGTCGAACGGTGTCCTAGGGAAGCCTTCGATCCTATCCCAAACTCATCATCAGAGGAAGAATAATCATCCGTGGAAGAGTCATCTGAATAATTTTTGTTGTCCTTTGATTTTATGTTATCTTTTTTTATTTGTCAGATTAGTTTCTCGTCCACTGTACTTCATCAAATTAATCTAATTGACAAATTTCTTTGTTTATTTTTCATTTTTATCCTCAATATTAATTATTCAAAGTTAACAATCTAGACATATTTTTTTAAAACATAACTCCTTAAATATGATAACATACTTCGAAATTCACAATACGTAATACTTCGAATAACACAGTGCAAATTTCGATAATAGTACTTCGAATAACGTAGTGCATTTATGGAACGTATCACTTTGTAAAGCCAAAGTAAATTTATTGAACGTATCACTTCATAAAACCATAGTGCATTTATCAAACGTAGCACTTCGGATATGGTTGTTTCTTCGAAAAATGTCATAAACACTTCGTAACATTTTACTTTTAACCAACCTCAAAGATGATAAGTCTCTGATAAGTTATTAAAGTAGTTTTCAATAAACACTTGTAAACAACCATTAGCCAAAAATGCATTTTATTGATAATATTGAATATGTACATAACACCTCGTTAAAACCTTCTTGGGCCAAAAGGGTAGGAAATAGTGCGTCATTCAATAGCAAAAAATCCAAAATACAAAAGATCTATTCCCAATATGACTTTAAATGTTGTATATTCCACGGGTGTTGAAGCATCCTTCCTTGAATATCACAAATGTGATAAGACCCTGGTTTTATCCTCTCAATAATCATATAAGGACCTTCCCAATTCGAGGCCATTTTTCCGAGGATCTTCTCTGTTGTATGCAAAAATAATTTCCTCAACACTTTGTCACCTTCTTTAAACTCTCTTCTTTTTATCTTCGAATCGTATCCATTTCTCATTAGAGTGTGATAATGGATTATATTTAAATGAGTTTGAACTCTTTTCTCCTCAATCAAATCTAAATTTTCCCTTTTAGCTTCATCATTAGATCTTTGAGAATATTGAGTTATTGTAAAAGATGATATCATAGATTCCACAAGGCTAACTGCATCCATTCCATATGCTAAGGAAAAAAAAGTTTCTTTTGTAGCCTCCATGGGAGTTGTCCGATAAGCCCAAAGTACCTCTTGTAAATAGTTCGGCCATTCGCGTGCTGCCTCTGTCAAAGTTTTCTTCAAACCATCCAAAATAGTTTAGTTTGTTACTTCGACTTTTCCATTGGCTTGAGGATGAAAAGGTGTTGAAAATCATTGTTGAATTCCATTTGATGCGCAAAATGAAGTCATTTCTTTATTATTAAACTGAGGGCCATTTGTGTTGTGATTCTCCGAAGGACTCCGAAACGACAACAAATACTATTCACGATAAATTTGATTACATCTTTTGCCTTTGTTCCAAATAATGGTTCTGCCTCAGCCCCGTTTGTAAAGTAATCCACTGCTACAATTATCATTTGGCATCCCCCAGATGCGATCGACAAAGACCCCAAAAGATCAATCCCATATCTATCAAATAGTATGGCCTCGGTTATAAACATAAGTGAAACTGTCGTCCTGTGTATATTATTAGCAAATCTCTGACAAGTATCACAGCTTCGAACCAATTTTTTAGCATCGTTCATAATTGTAGGCCAATAAAATCCTGCAAGCAAAACTCGTCGAGATAAAGCTTTGAAAATGAAATGAGCTGAACCTTTGCCATCATGCAACTAGGATAATACCTTGTGTGATTCTTTTTACTGTCTAGACATCGTAGTAATTGCCAGCTTAATACCTTCTTATAAAAGATTCCATCTAAAACTATGTATCTGAAGGCTTTAGCTCTCAATTTTTTGGCCAACTCCGTATTATTTAGAAATTTTCCTTGAGTAAAAAAATTAAGAATATTCGTTCGCCAATCTCCTCGGACTGTATCGGAGGTGACAAAGAGTTCCTCTAGACATTCACACTGATCTGATGGAGTCAAAATCTAAGGATACTCCTCCTTGTAAGCAATATTTGCTAAAGAATTAGCCACCAGGTTACTTCCTCGACTAATATATTCAACAACAACATGATCGAATAGTAATATTAAATTCTAAAGTTCCCGAAGATATAAAATTAAGTGATCATTTCTCGTCTCGGAAAATCTAGATACTTGATTTGTTACCAATTGAGAATCCGTTTCCAAGCATACTGAAGTTGCTCCACATATTTTTGTCAATCTCAAACCTGCCAAAGTAGCTTCAGATTCAGCTTCATTATTCGAAGTGTGAAAACCAAATTTGATGGATTTAATCATCGTTTCTCTAGTTGGAGCTATTAACTGAACCGCAGCACTGCATCCTAAAATACTAGACTCTTCATCTGTTCGAAGAATCCACCTTGAATTTATTGGTGCAACATCTTTACTCTCTTAAATATCTGATTATTCGAATGAAACTCAACAAAACAGTCTGCTAACGCTTGAGCTTTAATCGGAGTTCGAGGTGTGAATAAAATTTTATAATCTCCTAACTCCACTGACCACTTGGTCATTCTTCTCGAAATATCAAGTCGTTGCAAAATATTTTTTAAAGGGAATGAAGTTCAAACTTTGATAGTATGAGCTTCGAAATCGGGGCGGATTTTCCTAACAGCAATCATCAATGCTAATGCTAATTTTTGCAGTTTCAAATACCTCTTCTCTGTTGCCACTTGAATTTTGCTAATATAGTAAATTGGCTTCAGAATACCGGAATCTTCACTTATCAGCACCGCACTTAATGCAAAATCTGATACTGCAATGTAAGCTTTTCTCCACTTTGAGGTGTTGCCAAAATCTCTGATGATGATAACAATTTTTTTATACTTGTAAATATTTCCTCACACTCTAATGTCCATTCAAATATGTTTGGTCCTCGTACAACTTGAAAGAAAGAAAAGCATTTGTTAGAAAATCTGGAAATTAATCAGTTAAGTGCTGCTAACCTTCTTGTCAAAATTTGTACTTTTGTAACAGATCGAGGTGAATTCATTTCTATTAGAGCTTTCAATTATTCTGGGTCAGCTTCTATTCCTCTTTCACTGATAACATAACCCAAGAACTTCCCTGATCGAACTCTGAAGTTAGACCTTTCAGGATTAAGCTTTAGCTTGATCGCCCTTAAATTTAAAAATGTTTCCTCTAAATCGTCAGATGCACATCATCATTCAAACGTTTTACCACCATATCAGCTATATATACCTCCATATCTATTCCGATCTGAGTGGAAAAACCTTTATTCATCAACCTTTGATAAGTGGCTCCAGCGTTTTTTAATCCAAATGGCATAACCTTAGAGCAATGTAACCCTCTATCGGTTATGATGGTCGTACATTCTTGGTCTTTTGGGTCAATCTGAATCTAATTGTATCCTGCAGAAGCATCCATGAATGTTAGTATTTTATTTCTCGAGGTGGAATCAATCAGTTGATCTATTCGAGGAAAAGGAAATAGATCTTTAGGACAGGCTCGATTCAAGTCTGTAAAATATATTGGATTTGTCATCCATAAAGGATATTGTGACTCTCTTATAAGTCCGACCTTGGATAACCAATCCACCTCAGAAAGAATTGCTTCTGCCTTCTCCGAAGAGAATGTCATTCTTTTCTGAATCACTAGTTTTACCTTCGGATCAATAGCCAAACTATGACGAATCACCTCAATCGGGACTCTTGTCACATCCTCCGTTTTCCAAGCAAAACGTCCAAGTTAAAAGACCAAACTTCTAGTAGTTGTTGACGTAAAAGTGGCGTCAGTAAGGTTCTGATTCGAAAGCACTCTTCCTTCCGAAAAAGTATACTCCTTTATTTCTTCACTTATTGTTAAAGACCCTGGGGTTTCCCTCGGATCCTCAACTCTTTCTTCAAAATCCGAGGTTAACCACTTTGATTGCTATTCATGCATCAAATCTCCACTGCTGGATCCCCGAATCCGAGGCGCAGTGGCATAACACTCTCTTGCTACTTTTTTGATCGCTTCGAACAACCCCGATACGATCCCCTACCACATACTTAAAACATTTGGTGTACCGTTGACACAACCCCATACATTCTAGAAAGGCAAGAACTCACAAAAATAGCGTTGTAGCTCGTGGGATCGTCCACCACCATAAAAAGCACATGGACTTTCTTCTTGAAAGGTACTTTTCCCAAACTCACTTCCCCTTCAAATTCCCCAATCACACAAACTGTCACAACCCCTATGATTGTATGTTCTGATTGAGAAATTCGAAGAGGATTTCACATTGTGTCATAATTTGTTTTGAAGAGGACATTTGCATAACTGCCAATGTCTATAAGCACACGTCGAATTTCAATACTAGCCACTTCTGCACCAATAACTACCGTATCTTCATGCGGCCCCGTTATTCCCTACAAATCATCCTCATCGAATAATATGAAATGAATGACCTTTTTCCATATAAGTGAGTAGAAATTTTCCCTTCAATTTGAGTTTTCAAATTGACAACATGCCTTTTCCTCGAACTATCAGTGTTACTAGCCATTGAATCACCTCAAAAAATACCTAATGATTCAAAACATTTACACAAGTCTCGGGCACGCCCCTTCTTTATTGGCTCTTCGACGGCCAACAAGATTAATATGTTTGGATCCTTATTCAAATATTCCAAATATGCATCGAATTCTTCATCCTTGGAATCTAAAATTATTAAATTCTCAACTGGTGCAATTAGGTTAGCCTTCGAAGTTGATGGTGGATTTTTCGACCCGCTCCCTTATGACTTCACATAAGTCAAGAGCTTCCCATTTTCAATCAAGATTTGAACTTATTTTTTCAATGCGATACAATCATTAGTATCATGTCCGATCTCCTCATGATACGTCCCTTATTTGTTATTTCGTTCCTCCCTTGGCCTATTTATTACAGCTGGAATCTTAAAATTTAAGAAGCTTTTGTTCTTGTCAAAAATTGTAGCCACGCTTTCTATCAAGTCCACATAATATTCTGGCCTAAGCTACTGATTCAGCCACAGTCTATTGTAATTATAGGATGGAGCATAATTTGAATATCCACCAGTTCGAGGGTTGCCCTTGGTTATTGGCCATCTGACTCGAATTCTTTAGAGTACTAACTGGTCCTGCTCGGACCATGGTTGACACTCTAACCTTGATCTGATCCTATACCTGAGCCATCAATGCTCCTAATGTTAGACCTCTCCTCTTCGTCGTTTATTAGCGAGATCCCCTGCTAGTAGACCCTGGCGAAAAGCTACCATTGCCACATTTTCTTCCCAATTATCCAAACTTGCCTTAGTCAAAACAAACCTCTTTGTGTAATCCTTTAATTTATCCCCAACCGCCTGTTTGCAAAGAATAATCATATCTTCATTTGCCCTTATCTCCTTACTTCCAACAAACTACCTTCGAAAAGTAGTGTAGAAATCCCTGAAATTTGAGATGGATCCCCTCAGAATCTGGTTGTACCATTTTGATGACGTTCTTTTGAAAGTTTGTGAAAATACACGACATACCAGCCGATAGTCATCTTCAAAATTCATCATGTAGTTCTTGAACTGTTTGATGTGGTCATCTGGATCTTGCATCCCATCGAACTTCTCAACTTTAGCAATATCAA
>JAUPFV010000005.1:14608485-14939113 GCA_036936605.1 Limnanthes douglasii subsp. nivea | reverse complement strand
TCACTCTCTAAGTATGTTGAATTTGTATAACACAACATAATAAAAAAGTAAGACCCCAATTTCCTAACCCGAGATAAGATCTGAGCCAAAGGTGGGAACGTAGTAAAAATCACACAGGTAAAAATAGAGTCAATATCGTCTACCGACATTGTTGTAACAGTAGCAAACAAAATAAATATGGGTGAAATATAAGACAAAGAAAAAATGATCGACATGTGAGGTGACATATGATGAGACGCACATGAATCCAAAATCCCGAATGATGAATCAATAATTGAAGTACCTGAATGATATGTGAATGTAAATATGACAAAGTTATTCTAATTGATTTTAAACTAGTAGACAGTAGAACGTCATCTCTTTCAATAATATTTGTAATAAGATCCACAATCTCCAATGGACCAAAATCAACCAATCAAGAGACACCAAATCCAAATCGAAAAATCAAATCCAGATCTTAATCAGAATCAAAATCTATAATAAGAATCAAACCAAGTTCAAACTCAAATCAAATCCAAACCAAAATCAAATCCAAATTCAAATCAAAATGAAATCCAAATATTAATTTTTGTTTATAATTAAACATCTTGTATCAATAAAAACACTGCACTATTCCAACAACGTTTTTTTCGTAAACCAAAACACTAAATGACAGTCCAACTGGTTCGATTGAATCCATGAATATAATGAGCACACCCTCTAAAATAAAAAAAAAAACGTTTGTCTCTCGATCAGACCATTTGAATGTAGATGCACATAATGGTGTGGTTTATTTTTGTATGAGGGTAAGTTTGTAACTTTTGTCTAGAGTTTTGTGGAATTTTGAGAGTATTTAATGTTTGGGTAGAATGTAGAGGGAGAATTGAGCTCCATGGTTGTATTTAATTTTCATTACCCCCATTTAATGTTGGTGGTTGGGTATTTATACCCTTATATTTGGGCCATATGGACTTTCGTTTCGTGTTTAATTGATTCGGGTCGAGTTTAAAGACCCATTAGTCCCAAGTAAGTAAATAAGCAGCTTAGGCAAAAAGTGATTATGTTTTAAGTACTTTAGTTCTGTTCGGATAGTTAAGTGGATGATAGATGTCCGAACTGCCCCTGTCCGGTGAAATAGACATTGTCCGAACTACCCCTGTCCGGTTCCCATAAGGTGTGGTGACAGAATCCGGAGTCATCAATAGCCCCTTTTTTAGGTGGTGTTCAAAAACCTTTGGCAAGACCTAAAAAACAACCTGTTACTGGTGACAGTTACATCCGGACAGGCCCTTCGAACTGTGTTATAGCTTTATCCGAACTGAAAAAGTTCTTGAAAACTAAACGGTTTCTTGCAAGAATTCGTGGGACACGTGTCTTTCTCTGGTTCGTCACATCAGCCTTTTTTTCACCTAGAATGGCGCTCCCACTTTCTTCAAAAAGTAACCTCTTCATTTAATGAAGATTGCATGAGCGTTGTCTTTAATCATTGCAACCCTTTCGAATTCTCCTAGGCATCAAGGCACTTTTTGCACATTTACTATAAATTAGTCACTCCTTTACTATTTTACCATCCTCTTAAATCTTACTTTGCTTAAACTTCAAAGTTCTCTCTCAAAAACAAAAACCTTCTTTCGGTGTGAGTTTATGTTCACGGCTAGGAACGCTTTTATCAGAGGTGGGTGGCTTAATTTATCGGAGTTAGAAAAAGCCCAAAAGGTTGAACGAGAAAGGCGCATTGCTGCCGGCCTCCCCGTCTCTCCTGCTAACAAAGCAGTAACACCAAGCACAGAGCCTGATCAGGGCTCTTCTTCAACTAGAAGCGTTAAACCCAGAAAGTTGTTCCAAACCAGACTCTCACCAATTGTTTCAGGCTCGTCTGTTCAGGAATCAGAGCCCATTGTTGAACCAGGGCAAGTTGTCACTAGTTTTAAGAAGCCTTCTCCTTTCATAGCCATGGGATCACATGTTGATGCCTCTCCAGAGAAGAGGTCGTCTGGTAAAATGGCAGGCTCAAAAAGGTACACCTTCCAAATCGGGGGCCAACGACAGCAACAAAGGGTTAGAGGCACTTATGAAAATTCCCAAGGAAAAGCTCTCAGGACCGGAGGCATCTAGCTCAAGTCTCCGAAAAGAAACTACTGCATCCGAGCCCCAGCCGGAGGCTAGAGCACAAGAAGCCAGTGAAAACCAACAATCCAGAGGGCATGCTGAGCCAATCTCTAACTCCCCTCACCCAAAAACAATTGAAAACCCCTCCTTGGTAATGGAGGAAGTAATGGAGGATTCTATTGAAGAGGCTCCGTTTGAGTCCAAAGTCTCCGGACAAACGAGTGATGCTGGTGCTGCCAAGAAGGACAAAGGCAAAGAAACGCTATGCCTAAGGCATCCAGATCTACCGGAGATCCTTGAGGGAAAAGTGGGACCTTGTTTCCACAAGGTTAGTGTTAAGTATTTACTTGCTTTGCAAAGAAATAATTATGCCTTCATCCATACAACCGAACTAGGTCGGATGCGAACAAAGTAGGGGATTCCGGAGAATGTAAAAATAAGGATCCCAATAGACCCTGAAACACCGATGGACTGCAAGCTCAGTGAAATAGTTATCTTCAGTGAACTTTTTAACTAGGGACTAAGGTTTCCCTTAGATCCAGAGATAGTCAGATACTTCCACCTCATCAAGCTTTGCCCAAGTCAACTGAGCCCTAATGCCTGGTACACTCTCATGGCCTGTATCATGGCTTCCAGGCTCTCCAGAATTCCTCTTCCAATGGAGTAATTCGCAGCTGTGGCCAGCCTCTGCAGAAACCACCATATTCCCTTCTATCACTTCAACATGGGTGATGACTATAAAGCAGTGGATGACCTGCTCGAGTCGGAGAGAAATTAGAGGACTCACTTTTTGTTTATGAGTGGTGCCTGGGAGAATGGAAGGAATATTAAAGCTGATACCAACCCAAGTCTCCTCACCAGCAGATGGCGAAGTGATGGTAAGAGTCCCATCTCTAATTCCCATCTTCATTCTTTATAAATTTGTTTATCTAACTTGCTTTTTCTTTTTCTTTGTTTCTTGACAGTGCTGCCTAAAGACTTCACTGAACACTTAAAGGCAGGGTAGATCACTTGCACCAAGATAAACACTTGGGCTGCTGAAAAGTGGGGAAATTGCTTCCACAACGCCTTTACTGGAGGCAATGTTGCAAGGTCTCACCTCTGGAACACTACTGACCGGAGGGACTTATCCTGGGAGGAACTTATCACTCCACCCCCTCCGGAGGTAGTCCTTAAAAGAACACACGCACCGGACGGGTCACCGTATTTGCCTGGTCGAGCCAAGGCCCCAAGTAAGATAAAAGTCAAAAAAGGTAAGGGCAAGAAGAGTGTGGTTGAAGCTAACCCCACCGAAGCGGAGGAAACTGCTCCAACAAATCAAGAGGGGCCACTTCCTAGTCAGATTAATGCTGCCCTTCTAGAAGTTGTGAAGCACGAGAGTACTAGGGAAGAGGCGGGATCTCCAAAACCTCCAAGGGTTCCTAAGAGAGACAAGAAACGGGGAGCAGAAAGCAAGGAGAGGAAGGCCAAGAAGAAAAAGACCTCCAGGGGTGATGAACTTTCTCTCCGGCCTCCGGATCCCCTCCCTCTTGTTGACCCTACTGACCCAACAAGACCAGAAGAGATCCCTGGTGACTTTCAAACCGATGAGGTTGGAGGAGGAGACATCAGCATTGACGGTGTCGACATTACATAGCTTGAGGGACTTGGTGACTACTTTGAAAACCTCCCCAGAGATGAATTTGCTGGGCCCTACCTCCCTCCAAGCGCTTCGAACACCGTTACCTTCAATGGTAAATCTTTTACCGTTTCGAGTGAAAGAGATGTTATAACTCACTCTATATTAAGTAATATTCAGCCAGTGCTGGTTCTGGAGAAACAAGTGCGAGGTCAGTCATCAATCATTACTGCCCTTAATTCTGACAAGGAGAGATTGTCCGGAGACCTCCTTATTGCCAACCAAAACGCTGATGTTCTGAAGAGGGAAAATGAGGAGTTAAAGAAGAATCAGGAGGGTTGGGCCACAAAGGTAGCTACCCTAGAAGATACTATCAAAGACCTCCGGGAAAAGAAGTCCGGGTTGGAGAAAGATCTCTCCTCTTCGAAAGAGGAGATGAAGGCCAAGGACCAAGTCATTCATACTTTGACGAATGACAAGATCACACTCTAGGACTCGGTGTCCAAGGCTGCAGAGGAAAAAGCTGATCTGCTAAGGGAGCAAGAGGCAAAAATCCAAGTCAAAATTGACGCTTACACCAACAATGTGATAGATACTCAGGAAGAAATGTATGCCAAAGTGAAGTCGGACATGGTCTTGCTCTTTCATGAGAAGTTCCCGAAGAGGAATCTAGGAGATTTATGGACTTATGTAGAGTACGAAGACCTTTACTTCCACACTTTGGCTGATGGATACTTGCATGATTATTCTAGTGTTGATTCATCCGATGGCGAAGAGAACACCGGGGAGAGTCCAAATAAGGAGAAGGATGACCTCAAGAAGAAGGAAACGAGTGAGGCTGAGCCATCTTCAAAGGCTCAGTCTTAGAGTAATTATCTCTTACTTTTGTTTTAATTGAACCAAAGTCCTTGGATGGCCAAGGAATTTCGGTTATTTTAATGGATGTCTTTATTTCTCACACCTCTTGCATTATTTCATAGTTTTTTTCAATTTTGGTGGCTAATGTTTAAACAGCCCTTAGTTATTTCATAAACATTCTAAAGTGAGAGTGTTTAAATTCTCTGATGACAAATTTTTAAGTAGTCATCACTCCTTCAATTTAAGCTGGCCTGTGTTTAAACAAAAATTTGACAAGAAACAAAGTAAGAACACTCCGAATTTTTAAGAAGGCATCAAATTTTATAAAAAAGCCCGAACACCTCATTAAAACCTCCCCGCGCCACCAGGGTAGGAAAGAGTATGCCCCCAAATATTTACATGGACTTTTAAACAAGTAAATATTTACATAGTTTCTACTCCAAGTACATCCGAAGGTGCTCAATATTCCAAGGGTGATTCAATATCCTTCCATCTTTGTCTTGGAGCCGGTATGTTCCAGGCTTAAGTTTTCAATGACCACATAGGGTCCTTCCCAAGTTGGAGCCAATTTACCGAACTGCTTCTCTTTAGTGTGTAAGAAAAATTTTCTCAACACCTTATCCCCCGGTTGAAAATCCCTTCTCTTGATTTTAGAAGGAAACTTGATTCTCATCAAACCTTGATGGTGCACACCTCTAAGGTGAGCCTTAACTCTTCTTTCCTCTATCTAATCAAGTTGACCTCGGATAGCCCCCTCGTTACCGTGTTCGGAGAAATTATGAACTCGAAATGAAGGGAGAGTTGCTTCTATGGGAGCTATGGAATCCATCCCATATACCAAAGCAAAAGGTGACTCTTGTGTTGCAGCCCCAGGTGTAGTCCGGTAAGCCCACAAAACTTCTTGCAAATAACTAGGCCATTTTCCAGCGGCCCCTTCTAAATTTTTCTTCAAACCGGACAGTATAGTTCTGTTAGCCACCTCAACTTGACCATTTGCTTGTGGGTGGAAAGGTGAAGAGAAACAATGTTGTATACCTATAGAGGCACATAAACTCTCCATTTTCTTGTTGTCGAACTGTGGCCCATTGTCTGTTGTTATCTTCTGTGGAATTCTAAATCTGCAACAGATACTGGATAAAATGAATTTTATGACAGCTTTTGAAGTTGTTCCTACCAATGGAGCTGCTTCGATCCACTTCGAAAAATAATCAATAGCAACAATTATTGTCCTGCCTCCTCCGGATGTCATACGTAGAGGTCCCACCAAATCCAACCCCCATCGAGCAAAAGGTATAGGCTCAGAAATTGACTCTAAAGGGATGGCTGGGATATGAATTTCATTGCTATATCTCTGGCATGTGTCACACCTCCTGACCAGCTCCTTAGCATCTTGCATTATAGAGGGACAATAATAACCAGCCAACAAAACTCTCTTTGTTAGAGCCCTGAATCCGCAGTGAGCTGATCCCTCACCATCATGTAATTTGGAGAGCACTATTTGAGATTCATCAACCCCCAAACATCGTAAGAGGGGTTTACTGTAAGATTTCTTATAAAGAACATATCTTAGTATGATAAAACCACGAGCCTTGTACTTTACTTTTCTTGCTATTGACTTATCCGGATGCAAGATGCCATCGGAGAGATATTGAAGGAGAGGAAATCTCCAATCTTGGGGCTGTTTCAACTGTATATCGAAGCTTTCTTCCTCCTTACCCAAATTGAGTTGAATGGAAGGGCACTCCAGCATATGGATCCAGGGGTATGATTCAGTATAGGCTATGGTTGCCAAGGAGTCTGCTAGTTCATTTTCTGTTCGGGGTATGTGCTCATAAACAATACTCTTGAACTTAAGTGCCACATCTTTGAGAATAAGTAAGTATTTTATTAGCTGCTCCTTTTTTGCTTCAGATTGACCTTGCGCATGATGGATAAGAAGCTGGGAATCACTCATCAACTTGACCCTTTTGGCTCCACAAATTAGAGCTAACTTTAAATCAGCTATAGAAGCTTCATATTTGGACTCATTATTAGAAGCCCTAAAAGCAAAACATATAGCTTGGTACATTTGGTCACCATACGGAGAGGTCAAGCATACTCCTGCACCACATCCCATAGTACTTGATCCACCATCAGTCCGGACGACCCAGACCTTTTTATCTTTCACATCAGTTGTTTGCTCTGTATCCCTATCTGAATGGAATTCAACTAAGAAATCAGCCACAACTTGGGCTTTGATTGTTGTCCAAGGAGGAAAATCAATATCGAAGTCCTCCAGTTCCACTGACCACTTAGTCATTCTACTCGAAATATCTGCCTTTTGAAGAACGTTTTTCAGGGGATAGGACGTCCGGACTATAATAGGATGAGCCTGAAAATAAGGCCTCATCTTCCTTGCAGCAGTTATCAAGGCTAATGCTAATTTTTCAAGCTTTAGATAGCGTTTTTCTGCATCTACCAAGCTCTTTCTGATGTAATACACTGGACGGGGATAATTGTCCACCTCCCTCCTTAATACAGCACTTATGGCACAACTGGAAACTGCCAAGTATATGAAAAGATTCTCTCCATCAACAGGTTTATATAAAGTCTTAGGGGAGGACAAATGTTTTTTAATTTCATTAAAAGCCTCATCACATTGTGAAGTCCAGTCAAATCCCTTTGCACCTTTTAAAGTTTGAAAGAACGGGGCACACCTGTCCGAAGACCTTGAAATGAATCGATTTAACACAGCCAACCTCCCAGTCAACCTTTGTACTTCTTTAATATTCCGAGGTGGCTCCATTTGGAATAAAGCATTAAGCTCGCCCGGATCGGGCTGTATCCCTTGCTCATTATTATGTACCCTAGGAATTTTTTGACTGTACTCCGAACACACACTTCTCTGGATTTAGTTTCAAATTTACTTTTACTAAGTTAGTAAAAGTTTCTTGGAGATCTGTCAAGTGTAGCTCTTCATCCACACTTTTACCCATCATGTCATCGATGTATACTTCCATGTTTCTTCCAATTTGATCAGCAAAAGCTTTGTTTACCAACCTCTGATAAGTAGCCCAAGCGTTTTTTAACCCAAACGGCATCACCTTGTAACAATGAAGGCCCCTATTAGTAACAAACGTAGTATGCTCCTGATCCTTCAGATCAACTTGAATCTGATTGTATCCGGAGAAGGCATCCATGAAAGACAGCAGCTTGTTCCCAGATGTGGAATTTACCAACTGATCAATCCGGGAGACTGGGTATAAATACTTTGGGCAAGCTCTGTTGAGATCTTTGAAATCGATACACATGCGCCACTTGCCATTTTTCTTTTTCACCAAGACCGGATTGGCTGTCCATAGAGGATACCGAGACTCCTTTATATGCCCAATTTTAGTAAGCCTATCGACTTCTTGAACGATAACATCAGCCTTTTCCTTGGAAAAATCTCTTCTCTTTTGTACCACAGGTGTTATGTCTCTTCGGATGGACAGGTGGTGGGATATAATATCTGCTGGTACCCCGGCAACATCAGCATTGCACCAAGCAAAAACATGTTGATGGTCTTTTAAGAACTTCAACATCTTACCCTTTAGTTCGGATGTCATTTTGGACCCTATCTTAACATTTTTCCCTCTTCCAAAGAAATGTGTTTCAACTTCTTCAACTGGTATTAAAACTCCAGGGGACTCTCTGGGGTCATCAACTTCACCCTCACCCCCAGAAAGCCCCTCAAATTGCTATTCCTCATTGATACGAACTGCCCTCAATGTTCGAGGAGCCAATGTTGTTGCATAACATTCTCTTGCTACCTTTTGGCTACTCCGAACAACTCCCACTTGTCCTTGCACAGCATATTTCAAACATTGATGGACTGTTGAGGCCACTGCATGCATCCTAGAGAGCCAAGACCTCCCTAGAATAGCATTATAACAAGTGGGAAAATCCACTACGACAAACAATATTCTAACCATCTTCTTAAAAGGGCCCTTGCCCAACAAAACTTCCTCTTCGAACTCCCCGACCACCTCTGTTGAGCTTCTAGTGAAACCAAAAATTGACCTGTTCGAACGCTGAATTACCGCAAGATTTTTCATCTTTTTGTAGGAAGTTAGAAAGAGGATATTGGCCGAACTCCCAGTATCAACCAAAATTCGTCTTATGTCATTGTCCCCAATGGATGCTCCTATGACAACAGCATCTTCATGAGGACCCGCTATATCCCTTAAGCCATCCTCATCGAAAACAATGAAAAGAAATGGAATTTGCGACTGATAAGAAGTCATGCCTCCCTCCAGTTGGGTAGCTAAAGTATGAGCATGCCTCTTCCTTGAAGAATCAGTGGGTGATGTCATGGTATCCCCTCTGAAAATTGTGAGTGACTCAAAAAAGTTAATAAGTCCGGACACTGTTTTACAACGTTCCTTAATGGCACCCACGCTGTTTCGAGTTGGATCAGGGTCCAAGTATTATGACTCTACATCAAATCTCTCGATTATCACCATAGCTCCCTCCGGAGCGGATGTGCCTGCATTGTTTGGAGCAACCCGATGAGCATTATCAGGCATATTTCCTCCTCTTCTTTTAACATATGCTCCCAACTTTCCTCTTTCAATTAAATTCTCGAATTCTTGCTTTAAAGTAATACAATCCTCAGTGGTATGGCCAGTATCGTTATGATACTGACAGAAGCAATTGTTACGATGCTCCCTAGGAGATTGTAGCGCAGCCGGGCTTCTATAGTGTACTTCTTCCTTTGTTTTGTCATAAATGGTGGCTACACTTTCTTTTAACTCAGCAAACCACTCTGGTTGAAACCAAGGCCCTCTTTTATTTCTAGATTGCTGACTCTGGGCAGGCGCAGCTGGCTGAGACTGAGCTTTAGCTCTGTTATGACCCTGTCCGGTCTCCCTTTTCTTGTTCCCGGACTAATTTTGGTTGGGGTTTGGAGCAGCTGGGGCAAACCTCACCTGCCTGTGCACCCTAGTTTTCTTTATTTCATTCATGTTAATTTGCTTTACAACCTGATTCAGTAAACCTCCCCATGTCATGGCCTTCTTTCTGGTCATTGAATCAACAAAATTTCTAGGGTTTAAACCCTGCCTTAGAGAAGCTATTGCTACTTGTTCGAAGCAATCAGCCAACCCATTTTTGGTGTTTACAAAGCGACTTATATATTCCTTTAGAGATTCATTCGGTTTTTGGGCACAATGGATAATTGTGTCTCCATTCACCTTCACCTCTTTACTTCCAACAAACTGCCTCCGGAAGGACACCCAAAAGGTATCGAAATTTCTGATGCACCCCTGTGGTAGGCTGTTATACCACTTCAGGGCACTCCCCGTAAAAGACTGGGAGAATGCTCTACAAAACAGCTTATCCTCATCATCGAAATTCATCATAAAATTCTTGAATTGTTCCAAGTGATTGTCCGGGTCTTTACTGCCATCGTATTTTTCCATCTTTGTACTATCGAACCTCTTGGGGAGGTTCCCAGACAGGATCTTGGATGACAATGGAAATTGTCTCCAATTCCGGCCACAACTGAAAATGGTATCCTCGTTAGGAGTTGCAAAGATACCTGGTTCATCATGGAAGGCAAAAGGATCCACTAGCATCCGGTTTATATGTCTCCGACTATGAGATGACCCTTTGCCTATATGCCTCTTTAACTTTACATGTTTGTCCCTTTTTCTTGAATACTTCTTAACCAACTTCTGTTTCTTTTTAGATCGGCCCTTATCACTGCTGGATGACAAAGATTCTTCAACTCCATCTTCGCCCGAGGAGCTACTGGAAGATTCTGAGTCTGAATGAGAGCTCTCCACTGGCCTAGACCGGTGAGACTTTTTAGAGCTAGCATGAGTCTTCTTCGTACTCACATGGGTCTTCGAAGGCTCATGCTCTCTAGGGTTGTCAGTATGATGAGCAACTAATGCCTTTGACTTTTCTTTTATGCCCATCTTTTCCCTCTCTGCCCTCAGGGATTCTATCTCACCTTTTAATCTATCACGCTCTTCGATGGTATATTCATCATTTTCTCCCACCACTTCAAGTAAAGCTGGTAGTAATTCCGGGGCGTCCGGATTCATTCAGACTGGTTTTTCTGATGGTTTTTAATGCTAGATTCAGGCACCATCTGTGCTCCCACTGTGGTCGCCAATTTGGTGTGGTTTATTTTTGTATGAGGGTAAGTTTGTAACTTTTGTTTAGAGTTTTGTGGAATTTTGAGAGTATTTAATGTTTGGGTAGAATGTAGAGGGAGAATTGAGCTGCATGATTGTATTTAATTTTTATTACCCTCATTTAATGTTGGTGGTTGGGTATTTATACCCTTATATTTGGGCCATATGGGCTTTCGGGTCGTGTTTAATGGATTCGAGTCGATTTTAAAGACCCATTAGTCCTAAGTAAGTAAATAAGCAACTTAGTCAAAAAGTGATTATGTTTTAAGTACTTTAGTTCTGTTCGGATAGTTCAGTGGATGATAGATGTCCGAACTGCCTCTGTCCGGTGAAATGGACATTGTCCGAACTACCCTTGTCCGGTTCCCATAAGGTGTAGTGACAAAATCCGGACTCATCACATAACAGATTTGAAAACCGAAAATTGTATCTGTTTTGATGATTTGGTGGCCCGATTATTGTAAAAACAATTATTTTTCTCGATTAAGTAAAAACAGATAATATCACATTGTAACAACGTCTAACTTCAAAACAAATTCTAAATTCCCAAGAAAAAAATATATGTGAAACAAAATCAAATGGAAACAATCTCTAACACCAAAATAACAAGCGAAAACAGTTCTGAAATAAAATCAAACAAACCAAATCGAAACAGAATACCTTACAAAAAAGAGGAGATAACTACATTTCTCTAATAGTATTACCTTAAGGATCAGACAAGCTCTGATACCATGTAAATGTAGACAATAACAAAAATGGCTAGGATTTTTTTGTATTATTTAGAAAGCTTAAAGATTACATAAAGTATAGGCTCTTACTTATAGATAAAACTAAAATCCTAGTCGTTTTCTCTTTCTTTATTTGTTTACTTTTATAGCCTTTATAATTACAACGAATGAGCATACTAATTGTTTGTTTTTCAAAACATACAAATGCAACATAGGAAATGTGAACAAAACTGAATAAACCTTTTACATCATATTTCATTAAATTGTGAGCATCCGAAGTAATTTATACGATATAACATTTCCCGTTAAGATTTCAAATATCTTGAAGGAATTGAATGTCATTCAAAACTCCCAACCTAACAAATAAAAAGTATCCATGGATGAATTATTTTCCCCTCATACAATCTAAAGACCAAATACTCATTGAATTGGATAATCGTTTCACATCCCAACAACAATTGAGTAGTGTATGAGTGGAAATGTTTAAACATGCAAACCTATTTTTAAACCGAATTAACATACTAAAAAACATGGAAATATAATTAAATTACCAAAACAAAAATCAAAATTGGTTTATTTCATGTATGAAGGGGAGAAGAAGACGACGGGAGTTGTGTGTGTTTATAGAAGAAAAATAATGTGCAAGCAAAAAAAAAGAACGTTGAAGCTAAGGCTTTGAACAGTGAGTCGTCCCTCGACTATCGCATTTGGTGACAGATGTTCCCTGGACTTCCAAATGTCCGTTGGCATACCCTGGACTATCGCGTTTGGATAAAGTTAGTCGAGAAGATCCTCTGATGCACCAGATAATGCCACATGTCACCATAGTCCTTTTTTTGTGTCACCAGTAGTTCCTTGACTTTAGGTCAAACCCTAAACTTAGTTCGCGACATTAAATGACCCATCTACCCCTATAATTTCCAGCTTGGCATTAAGAATTAAGTATGTTTATCCAGGTGGCATTATTTAGCCTACGTGGAATATTTTTCACCAGATTCCTTTATAACATTATCAATCGGTCGCGTTACATTATATCTTAATTAATTTAATTTAATTTATTAAAATACTTAAACAAAATCTAAACCCTAGATTTTCTTTCTCCCTGAACAAACTGATTATACTCTTTTTGAATTCTAATCCCTAGAATTACTCGTCTCCCCTCTCCCTTGTTCAAATTCAAATCGCCAAATCAAACTCTAATCTAAACCCTAAACTATACCCAAATCTATCTGGTCCTAAATCTATACCCAAATCGGAACACAACCCTAAATTATCTGCTTTAATCACAGTCTGCACTCCCTGTTGCTAGCTCTAATTTGTGGCAACAGTATACGCGATTCAACAGTTCTAATACTGATAAAATTACTTCTCCAAACCAAACAAAGAACAATAGTAATAAAATTACTTCTCCAAACCAGTTCTTACATTGCGTATCAAACCAAAAATTACATTCCTTATCAAACCAAAACTTACATTGCTTATCAAACCATAAATTACATTGTTGTAAATTAGTTCTAAAAAGACTAATAAAAAACAGAGAGGAAATGTAGTAAAACAACATCAAGAAACTAACTTTGGTCTTCAGACTACCATTCTCAGCTTAATTCTTGAGTATCTTTTTCTTCAACGACATAATTAATTCTTTGGAATGATGAGGAACTGGTGAATCCACCCGCTCAAAAAACCTACATTTTCCTTCAATACTCTGTAAAATTAAATCGACTTAGTATTTTAAAAAACTAGTGTTCTAAACATAAATTAGGATTTTATAAGATTTAGCTTAGATTAAACTTACCCGATAGTTTTTGTATCCATAAAATCTCCTCCCTCGATTAGATTCTATCCATGAGGTACAAATTACCAAAAGTTTCCCACAAAAGCATCTCGCCACCAAATCTCCGTTTTTTTATAAGAGAAACAGGTAGAGCTGGTAGACATTAATAGAGGATGTAAATGAATTCATTTTACCGGTTTTAGGAAACGAATTGAAGAGAAAGAGAAAATAATAAAAAGAAACCAGAAAGAATGAGAGAAGAGAAAGAATTCGAGTTCGAGGAAGAAGAATTAAGCATATGTCTATAAGGCTTTCGATTATTTATTTAATTAAATTTAATTAAACAATGACGCATAGGATGCAGTAACAGGTGCCACGTATTTAAAATTTGTCATCCCACCAACAGCTATACCAACAAGGATTTTGGTCAAAGGGAAAAATCTTACCTTAAATCAAGGGACTACTGGTGACACAAAAAACTGGGGAGTATGGTGACAGGTGGCAGCATCTGATGGATCAGAAGATCCTCTGGACTAACTTTATCCAAACGTGATAGTCTAGGACTGTGAACGGACATTTGAAAGTCCAGGGAGTATCTGCCACCAAACGCGATAGTCAAGGGATGACTCACTGTTCAAAGCCTTGAAGCATAGCTAATAAACACATGCTAGTGGTCGCGGTGAGCAACAAAGGCTTACCGTGCAAAAATGGTTTTTTGTTATATTTTTGTTGTCTTTTGAATTATTACAGAATTATTCCTTATGTTTTGAACTTTAAGATTTAGGCTTTTATTTATGTTTAGAGTTTGAAATAATTTAAATTGAATAACTCTCCGCACATTATTAAACATTTTATTAAGAACTCTGATAACTGTATTCTTTTATTATAATTAATTAAAGAGAAAAGTACCAGTAAATACCTGCTCAAGTATCTAATTACCCGGTAATACCCAAATTTTGGATAGTGTTACTTAGTACCTCAAGTTAAAAATTGGACAATATTACCCCCCGACTATATATACCCATTGTTACTTCAAACCCACTTTTCCCCCCTCCCATCACCCTAAACCAACCCAAACACGTCTAATTTTGGAAACCACCATAAACTGTTCTACTTCGTGATACTCTCTCTCTCCAACCCGAAACCCTTCCAGCTTCTCTCTGAAATCAGTCGTCCTTCGCACCTTCAACGAAATTGGATCGGTCACCGTCTTTTACTCCGTCCAACGACTAATGACCTTCTGTTCGATAAGTTGTCATCAAGTCTTCTCCAGCCGGTGAAACTGCAGTGTTTAGCAGTAACCAGGTAAGCATTGTTGTGGAAAATGTATTTTTTTTCGCGTTTTTGATGACTTCGAACCACTTGTTTCTCTTATTTCACAAACGACATTGCTTTTTTTTATACCGGAATGAAGTATTTAGTGATGATAGTTGGTCAGTTATTTTCTGGGTTTATCGTCGAACCCAGCGTAGAAGTTAGGTTGCATGTAATGTTAATACTTTCCAGAGAATTGTGATGTATGTGAGATGTTAATACTTTCCAGAGAATTGTCATGTAAAGGTATCCAATTGTCAAACAATTCTATTTTTAATGTTTCAAACAAGTATCGTATATTTAACATAAATAAACAACTCCTTTCATAGGTTGTGGACACTTGGACCAAACCATCTGCATCCTAACTTGATACATGCTTAGAAATATACCACATTAACAAACTACAGGCTGCGAAATTATCACTAAACAGTTCGCATCATAATATCACAAAATAATTCAAAATCTATCGTTCAAGAATACGAACAGGTTATGGCGTCTTCCTTGGTAAACGTTAATTGCATTGAGCACGCAAAAATAAATCTAATCACCAGAGCCCATTAATTGCTGATTGACATGGGGGCTATGTAATGATTAATATAGCCACACCACCTCATAAGCTCAGACTCCCTTCATGCCTATAAATAACACTGGTAACCAGAGGCTAATTTTAAAACAAACTCTATTTTTTTTAAAGTACCTCTTGTTTTCTTCAAATTCCGTAAGTCATGTCATTGCCCACCACCACAACCACCACTTACTCTGGTTCACTAGGTTCTCTTGGTGACTCCTGGTCATCCAAACCACCAACTGGAGCGATGACTTGATCATGCTGGCAGCACCACCAAACAAGCCAGTCTCTGTCCTTGATTTAAACATTGAGGACTACTTTTCAGCTAACTCTCAACCAGTCGAAGTGGTTCCAATGGTTGTTGCTGAACCTCAGCCAACAGAGGTTCCACCTCAGATGCAGAGGTTCCAAATAACAAAAGGAAGAGGGACGACGACGTCGGTCCATCAAGGATCAAATTTTTATGCATGATGGACATATCTAATGAAGAGGAAGAGGAGAATGAAAAGGCTGATGATCAGCACAAAGAGGAGAAAAATGGTGAAGAATCCTCTAGTGATGACTGATAGAGTGTTTTTTGTTCTTGTTTTTTTAATGCAACTAACAAACACTAATAGGTTGTAGTGATTTTTTTGAAAATTTGTTAGTGCATGAAGACTATAATCCTCTTTTTGGAATCCATTTTTTTATAAACTTTGAATCATATATACAATTCGCATCCTATTACCACTTGCAAACAATTCTCATCTTAACCTGAGATGTTGTTTATCAATATTACTGATTTACAAACAATTCACATGCGGACCTGAGTATTGTAATGCTTTGTAGTTCCATTCAATTCGCACCATATTATGCGCTTTGCAACCAACTTAAAGTCATGCTATTTGTATGCAACCGCGATTCGCAGGATATCATGTGATGTGTAAGCAAATATCAGGACTTCTGGTTGTTTATAATTCGTAGCTTATCATGCGATATGAAAGCAACAAGAAGTCCTGATATTTCTTTAAGACATAATTCGCAGTATAGCATGCGATTCGTAGTTAATTAAAAAATCATGATAGTTGTTTGAAAACACAATTCGCAACATATCATGCGCTTTGTGATTTTTGTTTGAAAATGCTATATTTTAGAGTTGAAGGCAATTCGCATCATATCATGCGAATCGTAAATAACTAAGAGTCATGATATTTGTTTGAAAAAGCATTACGTTTGAGTTCAATACAATTCGTCGCATATACTGATAGTTGTTTGATATGATTTGACAAACAATCCGCATCCTGGTGAAATTTCACACAACTCGCATGGAAACCTGATAGATATTTCCAACATGATATCAAGTTATTGTACACAATTCGCAATAGTGGATGCGAATTGCATGCAACTCAAAACACTTGGCATTTCTTTATTGTAATAAAAAAAACAACAAAATGTATAGATGAACAAACAACTCTAAAAATGTTTAGTTTGTTGTCCAAAACAATAACAGTATTACAAATAAATGTGGCCAACGAGAATTATCCACAACATGGATTGTGCTTAAACTGGAACATCACAAGCCCTCCTGTTATGGCCTGATATCGAACAACGGCCACACCTCAACCGTTTAGTTGAGATTTCTCCTCTAGATGGGATTGTTTTTTTTAAGCCTTCTGGAGCGTCTTTTAACGTTCGGAGGCAGAATTTCAACAAACGAAGGATCGTTAGTGCTGGACCCTTTCCCGAAATCCGTTATAGCTGGTATGTTGAAAGAGTAACTTTCCCTATAAATCTTAACCGTAAAGAAGGACTCTATTACAGTAAAAGGATCTTGGTCGGTATACTGTATTGTCGCTAAAGCGTGAGGACATAAAAAACACTATAGTTGTCATGATCCGCAAGAATATTTGAAATATAACAGATTAACAACAGCCACATGATTTGAAAAGACTTCGAACATGGCAGAAGACGACTTTCTTAGTACCCAAGTTTGACACATGTCAACATTCTGCTTTAGCTTCTTCTCATACTCGGGGACCAAATTAGTACTCCAGCTTAGCCCCTCTTCGATCTTTGTGAAACTTGAGTCATAAGCAAGACTCTAATCCATTCAATAAACTCAACAATGGGTAGGCCGCAATAATTTTTGATTTGATTCTTAAACGATTCTGCCGCAGTAGAAGTCATAGAGCTGTATTGTTTCCCTTTAACGTAAGCCTGCGCATACTTTTCCGGGGGTAAATTAACAAGAAAATCACTCATTCTGTCACCACCTTCACATATAAAAAGGTTAGTATATCTTTAAAAAGCTTTCGACTGTGAGCATAAGCAAGACGATGGAAGAAACTCAACATCCTTTTTTATAGTCTTTGTTAGTATGTTCCAAATTTGCTTTCAAATTCTGAATGAGATGGAAATAACAGTACGCATGATAGAAGTTTGGATACAAGACATAAACAACATTAACGATACCAGAATGACGGTCTGAAATAAATGTGATTTGGCGCTCTAACAAATGTGGTTTCAAACACCCCAAAAACCACATCTAATTGTCCCAATCTTCAGTGCTAACTATACCAAAAGCAACGAGGAATAGTCCTGGAAAAAGGAAGCTCAAATGAATAATACAATAGCACTCAAGCGTGTCAAAAATGTAAACAACTCGCATGCTGTCCTGAGAGTTGTTCTCAAATATATGCTGCGAATTGTGTACAATCATAGGCTGCGAATTGTTCACAGTTTTATGGTTACATCGACTAATTCGCATCCTCTCTTGCGAAGTTTCATCACATATAAAATACTGCTTAATTCGCAGCCTCTCATGTGATTCGTTCTCAAATATCAGGATTCCATGACAATGGTGTGCAACTATAGGAAGCGAAATGTTTCACAAAATTTCAAACAAAACATCATAAACATTTAGATTAAATAGTTAAATGAAACTAACCGTTTTTGTCTTCCTTTGGTACGACAGTAAGCAAGGTACCCTTATACTTGCCATATAAGTGGGTTCCATCGACAAACAACATTAGATGGCATGAATTAAAACCCTGAAGGGACGAACCGAATGCTACAAAACAACGCTTGAAGCGATTTCCAGCTGATAACTCCAATTGGCAGTCTGAAGTAATATCGCTGCTCTTCAATCGCTTGAAGTATCCACTTAGTAAACTAAATGGATGTCAACAAATGGCAGGTCCTGACAGAATCCTGAATTTCCTCCGCCATCAAATATGATGTCAAATACCTGTGCCGCTTATGCTTCTAGGAGAAAACTGGACTGAACGTATGGTGCGGAACATACTTCTTGATCGTCATCAAGCTGGTTTTGGAATCAATAGGCCTCCATTTGCATCAGCTTGTGAACTTATTTTCACAATAAGCAGTGATTTTGGTTGTTGTGTTGTGCAGGTATTTGAAAGTAAAACCATGCTTTAAAGAAAACTTGCACAAAGATAACTTGAGACTTGCAACACCTTCTTCAAAAGCTTGACTCACTCCTGTAATAGCATCAACCCAACCAGCAGTAGAAAGTTTTTTTTTCTCTGATCAGAATTAACTAAACCGTTACCACTCTCCCGGCTAACTAGTTGATTAAGAGATGGTTCTCCCAAACTCATGCTACGCTCTTTAAGCTTTACACCACAATCCTTACCACCAGAGCTCTTATCACCAGAACGTTTTTCACTAGAACACTTATCACCAGAACCCTTATCGAAGACGTGTTGTTCTATGAGTAAACTAACCCGTTTTAAATGCCTATAATCAAGAGATAACACCAACCCAACAAAATCCTTATGTTATTAAAGAAACAATTATTGTGATCTCCGCAGGAGTAAGTAATTAGGTAGTCACCTGTGACAGCCTCCTCCCATATGTTCTCCACATAAGCTTAGATACTTTGAAAGCTTTCAAACTCTGTGAAAGGCACAAGTGCAGTTTGGTGACCATGTTTAAAAATATAAACTCGTGATTTAGACATACCTTACCCTGCACCGAACAAGCTATTAGTTATTAATCCCATAAATAAAGTGCAAGTTATTTATTACTACATCAAGCAGCTCGCATCCTATCTTGCAATTTGTGTATAACTATAAGCTGCAAACTGTGTATAATTTTAGTTTATAATTGACCAATTCGCTTCCTGTCCTCAGAGCTGTTTGTAAATCAACTGATACACTCACACTAACCAAAAATGTAAACAATTCGCAATTGTACCTAAGATTTGCTCTCAACTATTAATTCCCTGAGATTTGACTGAAAGATTATAAGGTATGATATATCACACAGTTCGCAGCATCTCATGCGATTCGTAAAGAAACTAAAAAAGTCCTCATATTTGTTTGGAAATGCAATCCTTCAAAGTTCCACACGATTCGCAGCATATCATTGCGATTCGTAAAGAAACTAAAAAAGTTATGATATTTGTTTAAAATGCAATACTTTAGAGTTCCACACAGTTCGCAACAGATCCTGAGTTTTGTAAGCAACTAAGAGTCCTAATATATGTTTGAACATGCATTAAGTTGCAGTTTCATACAATTCGCAGCATATACTGATAGTTGTTTGAAAAACTTTTGAAATTGTTTCATGCAATTCGCATGAAACCATGCGAATTGGTAACACAATTAGCATATTCCTCATTGGATACAAAGCACAATTCGCATCTTGTGTCGAACGCCTGGACAACTAAAACTCACAGTCTACACATGTTTCACGTCCGAAATCAGAATCTAATACACTACAAAATTAGTATATAACATCATAAACAACGACATGAGTATATAACGACAAATATTAACAAAATAAGCACAGATCACTGGAACAAAAAACAAAAAAACAGGGAAAATATCGAAATCAGGCTATGACGTCTAAAAACAGTAGAATAAAACATATTCTCACTCAGAAAACCAACAAATAACTTCGAAATCGGTAGTTAATTACGATTACCTGAAAGCAGCAACACGATTACTCAAAAATAATAGTTTCCAACAAGTACGATCAGTTCATGTACGTAGAAAACAGTCGTTAGATAGGTTTTACACCACAACCTACAGAAATACACGGACCTTTGAACGCTCCGATCACCAGAATTATGCTTTCAGTCGTGCCTCGTGGTGGTTCGTAGGGTTAGGTAGTTAGAGCGGCTAACAAATTCAAATCTTCAAAAGTTAGAAAAATAAAAAGAAAACAAAAAATTCTGCTTATATAGTGGGTTAAGGGTAGTTAGGGTATTATAATAATATTAGGTATTAAGTGACAATTAGGTAGTTGAGTTGGATATTAAGTGACAATTGATCAAACCTTGAGTAGTAGATAACAATTGAATAGTTGAGTGGGTATTATAGGTGCAATTTTCCTTAATTAAATTTGCTTTAAATCGGAATACTCTAATGGATATTTGCTATAAATTACGGGTACCTGTTTTGGCACGCGAAAGTTTGGCCTGTGTTATACTAAAAAGATTGCTAGTTGTTTCTAGGCATTAGCCAAGCGAGTACACAGTAACTACTTATTTTGTCTAACGGGTTTAAGTTAGTCTCCAAAACTGGAACTACATTCTACCTAAAAATGGAACATAATAGGTATCGTTGAGATGTCGGATACCCGTTTGTCCTGCCCAGATAGTCGCTATATCAACAGGGTACCGACTTCACCAATAGTTACTAAAACTATTCAGCTTCTAGCCGTTTTCGTCTCTTTGTATGTATGGAACCATTGCCTCCCTTATTTCTCATCATAAATTCGATCAAATGTTTTTTCCACTAACAAAAATTCTCAATGATTTACTCATAAATTTGTAAATTTTGGCCGTGGATTATTAACGAGGAATGATTTGAACACTTGCGTTCATCTACTTTTACACTTTTACGTCAATTAAAATTATCATTATATCCATTATTTTTAATTTTTTATTAATTAATGTAATTTTTTATATCACTAGTTGTTCTAATGGCATAACGAAAATGTTACACTAAACATAATGGATTAGTGAATATCTGATCTCATCCCAACAAACCTTTATAAAAAATTGGCATTACAATATGTTGAAAATAAAAATTATTTATTAATGATATGATTGGCTGCTAGCGATGTAAGTATATTTTTTTTTTAATGATATATGGATATTTGTTGAATTTGATATGATGTGTTTTGTTTTACACTAGATTGATGTTAATTTAGTATTTCAAAGAAGAACTAAATATATTTTTTATTTTAAAATACAAATTTGTTCAATTTTTGGAAGGTCTTGTACAACGTATGAATTAGTTAATGCTAAGGATAAAATTATTCTTATCTCATTTGAGAAATATCCCAATATTTAAAGGCTTAAACTCGAATGTGATCTGGAATTTGACCATTTTTTCGTATTAAATGTGCGTATCATATACTTTGATTGGTTGCAAAGAATGTAATCAAGATTATGTTAACAGAAAGAAATTCTAAAATCTATATTTAGATCTCAAAACTAGACTGTTAAGAATATGCGGGTCCTGTTTGCATATTTCGCCTCTGTATATAAGTAAAAACAATCTGATCTCAACACTAGTATGATATTGTCCGCTTCTGCACCCGATGCCCGCACGACTTTGCTTTTGGTCCACTTCCAAAAAGCCTCATACTAGTTGAGATATGTTCTTACTTATATACCACTGATCCTTCCCATGTCCAATCGATGTGGGATGTGGGATGTGGGACTTTGGTCGCCACCCTAACAAATCCTCCTCTCGAACAAAGTACCACCTTAGCCTCCTCTCAATTGACTTTCATCCGTCCACTCTAATCAGGTTGGAAGACTACCTGACCATAGATACACTACAGATGTTACTGTTCACCTCATATTAGACCAACTCTGTCTTGTTCCTTAGCGCTACTCCCCACTCAAATCAAGTACCACCGTTTGATGAGCCACGGACGATTTGAACTAGGATCTATAGAACAGATCACATTGAGCATGAAGTCTAACTTCTTCATGTTCGATCTCCGAGAATTTCACCACAATCGCGTTCCATCTGGGTCTGACGCTCTGATACCACGTGTTGGGAATATGGGGTCCCATCCGCATATTCTGCCTCTGTATATAAGTAAGAACAATTTGATCTCAACATTAGTATTATATTGTCTGCTTTGGCACCCGAAGGCCCGCACGGCTTTGGTTTTGGTCCACTTCCAAAAGGCCTCATACTAGTTGAGATATGTTCTTACTTATATACCACTGATCTTTCCCATGTTTAACCGATGTGGGATGTGGGACTTTGGTCGCCACCCTAACATAGACAAAAATCTATTTATGATATTTTTGTACGTTCTTATTTGTTTAATGATAAGGTTATACATTTTTTATGAGATAAATAGGCCTATAAACTTACCATTTACCCACATATACCTAAGTTGGACCGGGTCAAACTTAAATTAACCAAACCCAATTAAATATAACCCAACGTAGCCCAATTTAATATAACCCAAATAACCGATTTATAACACAATATTACTCACATATTTTCTTTCCAAAAATACTTATATGCAGCGTATTTTGTGTACAAACTAGAACCATCCTGATACGGATTTGCAGACCTACCCATTGAGGTCGCCTTTGAACCTGTCGGAAGTCAAGAGATCAAGCAAACCTTATGTTTGGTTTCAGTGATAGATATGTCTGACCTACCTCTACTGCGTAGAACGCGATCTTGGTACGCAGTACATTTGGTTATAAGAAGCATCCAATATCTTAATCACCGAGATGATGGGTGGTTGGAGATAGAACTAGGTGAGTTTTTGAACGTCAATGATATGAAGGAGGAACTAGAAATGAGTGTTATGGAGACGAAGATCTTAGGATCGAAACACGGGCTCATTGTCCACGGGATCGAAATGAGGCCCAAAATGTGTTTATAAATAAAGCAAAATGATACTAATAGCTTATTTTGTGTGCTACATAAACGTCGTGTGCCGTTTGGTTTAATATCGGTTTTGTAATCTATAACTTTTAGACATGAACATGGAAATATTGTGTATCATCGTTAGTATTATTTAGAAGTTGTTATTTTATGTTGGTCGAATTTATCGGTTTTTTTGGGTCTTCTGTTGGTCTTTTGTGGGTCTTTTATGAAAAAGTCACAGTTTAAGTCATGTGAAGAACACTTTGTTTACTTGTGTTTTTTATTTAACTTACATCAGTCATTTAATGTGCGTACTGACTTTTATATTTATTTAAACAAGCAATTCTATTGAATGAAAAATAGTTTTCTCTTTTCATGTTCCAGTAACTCCTCTGCTTGTCTCATTTTAATTTATTCTCACCATTAATCTTTATCTTCTACACTAACAAAGTGGTATCAGACCCTCTTCTTAAGGGATTTGTGAGGTTAAAATGGAAAGATAATTTTTAATCGCTACACCACCTGTCTTCGATGGAGACAATTATCAAATATGGACAGTTCGTATGGAGACTTACTTGGAAGCTTTGGATCTTTGGGAAGAAGTAGAAGAGGATTACAAAATCCCTCAACTTCTAGAAAATCCTACTATCGCATAGATCAAAGCACATAAGGAAAAGAAGACGATAAAATCAAAGGCAAAAGCTTGCCTATTTGCAGCTGTATCTTAAATGATATTCACACGAATAATGTCCCTCAAAACAACCAAAGAAATTTGGGATTACCTCAAGGCTGAGTCCGAAAGAGATGAAAGGATTCGTGGAATGAAAGTCTTAAAATTAATTAGGGATTTTGAGTTGAAAAAAATGAAATAGTTTGAGTGCGTGAATGAGTACTTTGACAGACTTCTCAGCATTGCCAACAAGGTAAGATTGCTTGGGTCTGAGTTACAAAACTCCAGGATTGTTGAAAATATATTGGTGACTGTTCTAGATAAGTTTAAAGCAACCATTACTACTCTGGAGAACACCAAAGATCTGTCAAATATCTCCCTTACAGAGCTCTTAAATGCCTTGCAAGCACAAGAGCAGAGAAGGTCTATGAGGCAAGAAGGGGTGATTGAAGGTGCATTACCTGCAAAGAATCAAGACAGCAACATGTATAAAAAGAATAAAACTTTCAAGTCAATGAGTGAGGATTCATCTAACAATTTTCAAAAAAGAAAAGAAGTAGATGTCAGAAAATCCTACCCGCCTTGCCGTTATTGTAAAAATTAAAGGTCATGCACCAAACAATTGTTTGAGGAGACTCGATGCTAAATGCTCCAAATGTAATCAACTTGGACATGGAGCTGTAATTTGTAAAGTAAAAGGTCAGATGCAGATGCAAGAAGCAGATGCACGTGTAGCTGATCAATAAGAAGAAGATCAACTGTTTGTGGTCACTTGTTTTTCAGGTAGAGAATCTAGTGAAAGCTGGTTGATTAACAGTGGGTGCACAAATCATATAACCTATGATAAAGAACTCTTTGAAGAATTAAAAGACACCAACGTAAAGAGAGTGAGGATCGGAAACGGTAAACACCTGGAAGTCAAGGGAAAATGTACAATAGTTATAACAAGCTATGGAGATACAACGTTTGTTTCAGATGTTTTATTTGTACCGAAAATTGATTAAAATCTGTTAAATGTTGGCCAATTGCTTCATAAAGGGTATAAAGTATTGTTTGAGAATAAACAGTGCCTGATCAAAGATGCTAGCGGCAAAGACTTGTTCAATGTTGAAATGAAAGCAGAACGTTTTGCTTTAAATCCAATGGAAAAAGAGCATATGGATTTAAATCCAAACCTTGTGTTACTGAGATTTGGCATAAAAGACTTGGCCATTTTCATCATCGAGGGTTGCTTCATATGCAGTCAAAGAAGCTGGTTGAAGGACTCACAGATATTGATGATGACATGCCTGATTGTCGGGCTTGTAATTTTGGGAAGAAGCACAAAAAATCATTTTTTAAACAAGCCTCGATAGCCTTGAGAAAGCTACAGCTGGTTCATACTCATCTTTGCGGTCCTCAACGAACACCATCACTAAATCGTAATCTGTATTACATCATTTTTATTGATGATCTAACAAGAATATGTTGGATTTATTTTTTAAAGCAAAAATCAGAAGTTGTTGGTGTGTTTTGGAAATTTAAATCAAGCGTTTAGAATGAAAGTGGATGTTTGATTCAGACTTTAAGGTCTGATAATGGCGGGGAATACACTTCATAAAATTTTAACAGGTTTTGTGAAGATGCTGGAATTGAACATCAATTGAAAGCACCATACTCTCCTCAACAAAATGGAGTCAGTGAAAGAAGAAATAGATTTATAATAGAGATGACGAGATGCATGCTTCAAGAAAAAAATCTTCCAAAATACTTTTGGGGAGAAGCAACAAACACTGCTGTGTACTTACAAAATCGAATTTCGACGAAAGCTGTAAAATACTTGACACCATTTGAAGCTTGGTATGGTTACAAACCTTCTTTAAAGTTTCTTGGAATATATGGCTGCCTTTGTTTCACTTATATTCAACTAGTCAAGCGAGATAAGCTTGATAAAAAGGCAGAAGCCGAAATTTTTATAGGGTATAACACTATATCCAAAGCTTCTAGAGTTTTCCAGCCACTTACTGGTCGATTTATAATGAGATGTGATGTTAATTTTATTGAAAATGAGCAATGGAATTGGGAAGAATCAGCCAAAGTGAACGAGATTTTTAATTCACAAAACAGCTCAATGAATGGTAACATGATAGAAGAAGAAAAACCTAGAGATGGGGGGAAATATGCTTCAGTTGATGATGCTCTAGTAAGAGGTACTAGGTCTCTGTCTAATATTTATCAAAGGTGTAATGTAGCTGTTTGTGAACCTACATGGTTCTCTGATGCAAAAGACAATTAGGATTGGATGGCTGCAATGTAGGAGGAGCTGTCAATGATCATAAAAAATAAAACTTCGGAGTTGGTTGATCGACCTCTAAACTGAAAAATAATTGGTGTAAAATGGATTTTCAGAACAAAGCTAAATCCTGATGGCTCAGTTACCAGATTCAAAGCAAGACTTGCTGTAAAGGGATATGCACAAATATTTGGAGTGAACTTTTCGGAAACATTTGCACCTGTTGCTAGGCTTGACACAGTAAGATTACTTCTTGCTTTTGCTGCTCAAAATAGTTGGAAAGTGTTCTAACTTGATGTTAAATCTGCGTTCTTAAATGAAGATTTACAAGAAGAATTTTTTGTTGAACAACTTGAAGGTTTTGTAAGCAGAGAGAATGAAGATAAAGTCTATTTTTTTAAAAAGGCTTTATACGGCCTAAAACAGGGTCCTCGAGCATGGTAGAGCAAGATTGATGATTATTTGGTTGGTCTTGGCTTTCATAAAAGTCAATGTGAACTCACATTCTATGTCAAGAGTGAAGGTACAAATAACTTAGTCATTTCTCTTTATGTAGATGATTTGTTAATTACAAGGAACAGTCTGGACCAAATTAATCAGTTCAAACTGGAAATGGAAAAAGTCTTCGAAATGAAAGACCTTGGTCTGATTCTTATGATGAGGTTATTGAAGTTGAGTTCAGGAGTTTGGTAGGTTGTTTAATGTATTTAACACCAACCAGACCTGACTTCTTAAATGTTGTAAGTATTCTCTCCAGATTCATGTTTTGTCCCAACGAAACTCACATGACAGATGCGAAAAGAGTTACCAGATACGTAAAAGGGACTTGGAATTATGAAGTTAAGTTTTTAAAACAGAAATAGATCAAGCTAATTGATTTCTCTTACAGTGATTGGGGTGACTCAATTGATGATATGAAAAGTACATCTGGTTACGGTTTTTGCCTTGGATCAGGTATTTTTTCTTGGAGTTCAAGGAAGCAGGAAACGGTAGCTCAATCCAATGCTGAGGCAGAATTTATAGCAGCAGCAACTACTGTTATTCAATCTTCTTGGTTAAGGAAACTTCTAGTTGATCTAAACATGGAGCAAGAACAAAGAACTGAAATACTAGTTGATAATCAAGCTGCCATTGCGATCTCCAACAATCCGGTCTTTCATGGAAAAACTAAGCACTTCAATATCAAGCTATTCTTTGTTCGAGAAGTTCAAAAGAGTGATGATGTGAGTCTGCATTACTGAAAATCTGAAGATCAAATTGCAGATATTTTCACGAAACCTCTGCCACTTAACAAGTTTTGAAGATTTGAGAAAGATACTTGGAGCTTTCAGCTTCTAAACAAGGAGGAGTTTTCAGCTCGTCCATATTGGACACCTCTCTAGCTCGTCAATCTGATCAACTTACTGAGCTTGTCTTAACTTGTCTTCCCCATTGATCTCATTTAGTTTCTCCATGTGAAGAACCCTCACAGTCCACTATCGATGGTGGACACTGACAACGACTCTAACGGTCGTTGACAAGCTAAAAGTGATGTTGAAAGTAAGTCTGGAAGGGTTCGAAGTACACCCAACAAATTTACTCTTACCGAACTCCGAACGACATCAAAAGCAGCGGTTGAGACGGATGGGTCTTACAGACACACTTGATACAATTCTTTAGTGATGCCCCATAGACGTGTTGGCAAGCCCGACCCCCTTAAAATCAGCTTGTCACACATGAAGACGTCACACATATTAGGCTGTTACGCACACATCAATTATAAATATTATACAATGTATTAGTTTTTAGCTGTAATTGTAAAAACATAATATTTTATACAGACATCCGTATAACAACCTACACCATGTAATACATAAAGAAATCAACCAAAATAGACAACAAAAATTTGGCCTAAAATACTCTCCTTTTTCAGTAATCCTTTAACATGATATCTGAGCCACCAACTACTCAATGGAACATTATTTAAACATGATATCAAAGCCACCAAGCCTTCAATGGAAAGTTGTTTTAACATGATATCAGAGCCACAAATCCTTCAATGGAAAATGTTGAATCTTCGTCATTGAGTAGTGACTCTTTAGGGTTTGTGCTTCCGAATAGCTTCTCTGTCACTACAAAGAACTTGTACTTGCACACAATAAACAACAACAACAATAACAACATCAGACTGAACATGAATAGCTACCTTTTATGGAAGACCACGGTTGTACCATGGTCAAAGGAAATAAGTTAGGAGGTTTCCTAACAGGGGAAAATCCATATCCTCATAGACTTACTCAGAAGGAAACATTTTTTAGAACTCAAAACATGAGGACTGGATTGTGAATGATCAACTCATTTTTGGTTGTCTCTAATCCACAATGAGCCCTTAAGTAGCAACTCAATTAAGTAGATATAGGCTACCTACACCTACGTTTTCTAGTAAGTATTCTTATGGGATTTTATACCACAAAACACCTAACTATCTAGCCCTAAAAACATTTGGCTATGCCTGTTACCCTTGCCTTAGACCATATCCGTTTCATAAATTTTAGTTTCACTCCTCCAGATGTTTCTTTCTTGGGTATAGTCACTACCACAAGCGTTACACATGCCTAAGTTTTACCGACATGGTTTATATTTTTAGAAATATGCTCCTCAATAATGCGAAAATCACCTTTCTACAAGGCTTCCTAACAATCTGGAGCCTGACTCATCTTTGGTCTATTCTATAAGTCTCTGGCTTCATACTTTACCTACATGTCTTGTGACTAATGAGACTCTGTCATCTTTAGCAACTTGTTCAGATGGTCCACCTAAGGAGTCTAATTCTCTATCTTCCACACCTTCACAGCATCAAAGACCTTCTCAACGTACATAGACCGCTGAATCTTACCCTCACCAACCTACTCACACATACAATCCTACCTCCAACACATATACAAATTTTTACTCTTCCATCATAAAAACCTCTAACACTCACCCTAGACATCTACTAACCTAAGCACTCAAGCCACCCTTGAAATTCAACCCATAACAACTTAGCCTCCACCTACCCATTTACTCATCCACTCTGACTATCTATGTTCAACTTCAACTGCCTCATACAACTAAACCCTAAGCCTCACCCCCTCCATCTAAAACACATACCATGAAAACTAAGGCCCAAGATGACACACTTAAAACTAAGATTCCATATGTTGGATCTCTTACTACTACTAACCTATATGCTCTTGAGCCGACCAAGCCCCATATTAGTCATGAAGTGAGAGTTGTGAGTAGGTCTGTGTCAAACCAGGAAAAATTGATTGCAAATTTGTAAAGTGGATTTTGAGGTACCTACTATGAAATACAGGAAAGTTTGTACTTTGATAAGAGTTAATTAAAGGGACAAGGCTACGTAGATGCAGATTTTGGAGGTGAAGTTGATCACCGGAAAATGACCACCGGTTATATATTTATTGTTGGAACTACAACATAAGTTGAGTATGTAGGAGTGACCGAAGCCAGTAAAGAGATAATATGACTTCAAAGTTTGTTCAGTCGTGCAGGAGACTAATTTTTCTCTTGCGAAACTGGTTGTTATGGCTTCTTCAAAGAAGTTTATACTCAAGTGATGGTGATGATGAATCTGGTGGAGTGGCTTATGATTTTGCTGCCAATATTTACTGAATTCGACTAGTTCCTCCGTTCCATTCCATGTGGGGATTTTTTGAGGTCACGGATAAAATCTCGGGTGAACTCGGTTATATTTTCATTCTATGGTTTTGATTGACCGAATTCGTACAAAAAAACCCGAGTGAACTTGTCGGAGTTTCGCTGTAAACGGCACGAGATAGAAATATCATTTGATCGAGCAATCCTAAAATTCGATAATTCGGGTGATGAATAGACATGATCACAATGCTTCTACACTGCTTGACTTGTTTCAAAACCTTAACCACATTAAAAGCGCTTGTGGAATCGAGTCCCGAGGTCGGTTCGTCGAGAAATAACAGAATCAGATCATGGATAATGTCGATTCCAATCGACATTCGCCGCCTCTCTCCACCATAGAGTCCACGGTGGCCTTCGTCTCCAATGACTGTTTTCGCGGCAGCTCTAAGTCCTAACTGGTCTATTAACGCCTGAACTCGAGGCATTGTTGGAGCCAAAACTAAATTAAGCTAGAAATATATTAATTAATTAATTAAGTTAATTAATTAATACCAGAAAGTCCACAGTGGCCTTCGTCTCCAATGACTGTTTTCGCGTCAGCTCTAAGTCCTAACTGGTATATTAACGCCTGAACTTGAGGCATTGTTGGAACCAAAACTAAATTAAACTAGAAATATATTAATTAATTAATTAATTAAGTTAATTAATTAATATATTGCTCAAAGATTTGGATAATATTCATATATTTGATTTTGTATTTTAAAGAAAATATTATATTAGTCAAAAATATTATTCTGTCATTAAAACAGAATAATGTACTAATATAAATATACGATATACAATAAAACAAAAGAAAAGTACCTGAAAATACCCACTCAACTATCTTATTACCCGGCGGTACCCGCTTTTAATATAGTGTTACTTAATACCCAGACTAATAAATTGGACAAAAATACCCTTCCACTATATATACCCATTTTTCAATTCCAACCCACTTTTTCGACCTTCCTATCACCCTAAACAAACGCAAAATTCTAATTTTAGAAACCACCAGAAAACAAACCGTTCGACTTCGTGATACTCTCTCTCTCTCTCAAACCCAGAAACCCTACAGCTTCTCACCGTTCGCACCTTCGACACTATCGCACTGGTCAGCCTCTTTTACTCAGCCAGACTACACACCTTCAATCTCGTTCGACAAAGTTGTCGTGAAGTCGTCTCTGAAAGCTTCAATCTCGTTCTCCGACCGGTGAATTTTAACAGGTATGCATTATCGTGGAAAGTGTACTTTTTTTTTGCGTTTTTGACGATTTTGAACCACTTTCTTCTCTTAATTCACGATAGGCGTTGCTTTTTATACTAGAATGAAGTATTTACTGACGATAGTTGCTCTGTTTATGGGTTTATAGTCGAAGCCAGGGTAAAATTTTAGTTGCATGTAATACTGATACTCTCCTGAGAAATATTATGTATGTTAGATCTGCATTAGGTAGTTCATTGTTGATTTTGGTGTTTGTTGCATAATTCCCAGATCCCTGCAACGTGCATGTAAAAAGTGTAACAGTTCGCACCCTGATCACCCACAATGCAAGCAATTCGCAGAAAGATTTTATGTTTGTACTTATTTACAAACAATTCGCAGCTTGAGCTACCTAATTCGCATCATACCAAATCTCATTTCGTAGCTTGTCTATTAAGCCATTATTTATATGTATGCATTTCGCAGTTTGTGATGCGAATTATTTGTGACACTCCAACTGATTTGTGTTTGTGCAGAAAGTATGACAACAAAACCTAGCTACTACTGATCAGGGTTGGTGAGCCTTCTGAAGCTACTCAAAGACATGCGTATTACAAGGGCGCACATTGATGCTGCAAGAAACACCCCCTTCTACACACTGCTGAAAACGGCTTTCCAAATCCGTAATGAGGCAGAGCTGCCAAAGAAGAAATTCTACTCAATCATTCAGTATATCATCGAGCAATTCTCCGTGGATAGAGACGCCTTTAGGATTGGCAACAAGTATGTAAAGCTAACTGAGAACGATGTCAAGATCATATTTGGCTTGAGGCATGGCACCGAGAAAATCCAATTAACAAAAACCGGAGCTTTTCACAACAATTATGCACCCGGCGAGGAGGACGAATCAAGGATGATGAAGAAATACTTCATGGGTAAAACTGGCAGGAAAGTAGCAGCTAGTAATACCAAAACAATAACAAATGCCATTATAAAGGTATGTCTAAAATGGACTTCATCTTTATAAAGCAAGATTCTGTACATTTCTAACATAGCATGTTGTGGTTGGTTTTACATGAGGGTATAGCGAAGGCCATAAACGAAGGAGAGGAGCATGAGTTGGAAGATGTTGCGAGGCTTTTGATACTGTTTTTGTGCTCCACACTATTCTACTCCGTATCTGGAGATATCCTGGGCTGGAGCACGGTTTATTACGTTGAAGACCTCAACAGAATAAACAATTATGACTGGGCTGGATCAATACTGTACAAGCTTCGACAGTCTATCAGGAGTTGCTTAGCAGTAGAAAGAGCTGATAAAGTCGTCGGCTGCGGCGCCCTTGTAGTTGTAAGATTCATCTATTCAATATAAAAATTAGTTTTGTACAGAGCATCTTGTTGATAAAACTTGTCCCCATGCAGCCCTTCATCATGGAGCACACAACAATCGGCCATGAGATAGCAAAGCCAACATTGATACCAAGGTTTTTCAAATGGTTGGGATTAGAGTGCCAAGCATCAACCATGACATATCTTATTCGAACACCCTTGCTGGATAATGACCAGGTATAAATCAGTTCGCATCATAAATACTTAGTTCGCAGCATGTGGTTTACACTTAGTTCGCAGCATATGGTACACATAGTTCGCAGCATATTGTCCCATACACATTTCGCAGCTCAGAATGCGAAATGTGATTTAAAATCACACATTTCGCATTATATGATGCGAACTGTTTATAAAAAACAATTTGTTTCTCTACACCCTCATACTTTCGAAACAATTAATTTACTTACATGTGCATCTGTTGGTAGGTTTTAGAAGGTCCATTAAAGCTTACCGAGGCTGAAATTGAAGCTTTCGGAGAAAGAGAAGATGGCGAAGATGCAGAAGTAACAGAACCTACTTCACCGGAAGAAAGACCTAGGAAGAGGACGAAAAACACAGCATCAAAACCAAAACAAAGGAGACGAGCACCACATAATGTAATGAATAAGGTGATGTCTCCCACACTCGAACATCCAACACCACCCGAGCCATCGATTCCACCACCAAGACTCCCCAAGAAAACGATTCCACCACAACCGAAAGGCAAATCCAGGCAAGAGCCCTCCGACACCGACACAACCAGTATGAGTGAAACAATCGGTGATTATTTATTCAAACGCAGAGAACCTAATCCCGATATTTCTGCTCAATCAAAGCGTTTGAAGACATACGCCGACAAGAACAAGTACGAGCGAAAAATAGACAAACAGGCCAGAGAAGTAAATATGACTTGAACCTTAAATAATCACTACAATCAGCACTTAATATGTTTATAAAATGTTTGCTATCATTTTTGCAGCTGAAAGAATTGAAACGCAAGATAACGGAACTTGAAGCACAACAACTCCACAATGCTATCTCTCTGCCAATCTGCCATACTGAAAGCCCAATAAAGCAGGTACCAGCAGCACTTCCAGAGGCACAAAAATCCACTGATCAGCAAGCATCCGTGTCTAATGCTGATCAGCACCATGCTGATGGAGAACTGCCAGAAGAAAGGGATGATGATGCCCACAATTCACCCATCATGGAGACACATACAGAGGAAGTAGATAATGTAAGTAGATGATATGATGTTATCAAACAAATATCAGGACTCTTGTGTAGTCCTCTCCAAACGTTTCGCAGCTTGAGCTGCGAACTATGTAATAAACTGGTGGGTTGGTCATTACACAATTCGCATGCTGAGCTGCGAATTGTTAGGAATGTATAACATAGATATCAGGTCAGGATGCGAAATGTGATTACACAATGATTAACTTATGCTTACCCCTTCCACCCTTTTGTTTTTTTTTGATTTTTTTATGAAATAGGAGACCGAAAGCCAACAACAACACCAGCAGAAACAGCAAGACCAGCAGCAACAACAACAACAACAGCAACAAGAACAACAGCAACAACAACAACAACAGCAGCAATGAGAAGAAGAACACCCCCAGCAACAGCAACAAGAAGAGCAACAACAACACCCCCAGCAACAACAACAACAACAGGAACAACAGCAACAACAGCAACAACAACAACAACAATAACACGAACAGCAACAACAAGAAGAACACCCACAGCAACAATAACACGAAGAACACCACCAGCAACAACCCCAGGAGCCACAGGTTCAACACGAAGACCGGCAACAAGAACAACAACAACAAGAGCAACAAGGACAACAAGAACAACAACAGCAGCAACAGATAACCTTGGCGAAGAGAGAAAGGCTAACTCAAGAGGTAGCACCTCAAGAGTCAGAACCTGTCCATCCCGGTGAGAAGACAGAACTACTCAGCCAGGAAGGACCATCCTTAGAAGACAAAACCACTTCTTCGGTGGAACCTCAAAGACCAATGGTGCTGTCAGCAAAGTCAGAATTGCTAAGCCAACATCAAACTGTAGGTCCGGTAACAAATCAACTGCCAGCTCCAGAGTCCCACGATAACACAGTAGGTTTACCGAATGCTTTTGTTGATGGTATTTACACTCAAGTTTCACAGACATTTTTAAATGAAATTGATAATGTATATTACGATTCTATAATACAACGGTCTCTGGAGAACACGTCGGAGGATGACTTTAATGATTTCTGCCGACACGATCCAGATCCTATGCCGAACAAGTCAACGACAGTGGTTGTCGCTGACCGTGCGGTAAGGCCTACTTATAATGATTTCGCATCATAACATAAGATTTGTGTCTAATGCTGATTGGGTTATTACAAACGAATATCAGGGTAGGATGCAAACTGTTAATAAATTTATTTAACTGGAACCTTACATTTCGCAGCCTAAGCTGCGAACTGTTTGGACTCGTTGCACTTATAAACCACTGACGCCCTTCTACTCTTGATTTTTGTTATTTACTAAGCTCGAGCCCAGTAAAGAGATAGAGCAGCCAAGTTTTGCGCTACTGACACAAACGCAGCCTCAAGTGGCAGAGGAAGAAGAAGAGTTCGTAATTACAATGCGGGAACCGCCAGTAGTAGAATACAGCGACTGGCCAAAGAAAACCAAAGTAACTGAGCGTATCGATCTGGCACAATACCACAAAATACAGTTGGTTAAAGCCTACGAGAGCGACACCCCTGATCCAGTGGTATGGCAGTTACCGGAGTCCAAGTTTACGTACGGAATCAGGGTGCAAGCGAGTGATCTCATGGCACTACCTTTAGAACTGGAGCTGGACGTAAAGGTATTCAATTGTCAACCAACTTTATTTTCAATGTTTCAAATATGTATTCTATATTTAACATAAATCTACAACTCCTTTGTTAGCTTATCGATGCTTGGATTCGAAAGATGCTTGAAGATGCAGACTACAAAGTTCTGTGCACTAAAGCTAAATGAGAGCATCACGACGCCATACTGATTTCGGGCATGACTGCGGTAAGTTTAGCTCACGTAAATTGAACAAACTCCTCAGAAATGTTATCACTTTAATATACTCTTGCTTGGATGCATCATCAAATGAAAGTAGGGTGGAAAGTCGAAAATCTGGTGGACATGGCTTTTAGGAAGGGGCGCAAAAATGCCAACATCATCATGGTTCCAGTGTGCACCGAGTCGAAGGACAATGCAAACCACTGGACGTTGCTCGTCATCGACGTTGACGGAAGAACAATTTCAAACTACAATTCGCTTCTGCCTAAGCTTCATGCCATAGACACCACCACAAGAACACCTGCACTACTGGTAAATATTCCAAACTATACACTTAAATCTGAACACAATTTAAGTATGCATGCTGCGAAATGAGATCTGGTATGCTACGAATTGTGAGTAAACAAGATGTTTTTTCGCAGCCTTTCCATAACTCAATTCGCAGCCTATCCATGTTGGATACAATTTGCAGCCTAACACACAATTCGCAACCTAAGATGCGAATTGTGTATGATTTATTGTCATATAATTCGCAGCCTGAGGATGCGAATTGTATGTCACCAACTATTTTTGTTTTTGTGCATATTCCTAACACTAATTATTATACACAGATCAAATATTTGTTGGATAGAGGATTCTTACCCAAATATACTACAGGATGGAAGGTGAAAGTGGAAAGAGGCTTCCCACAACAAAAGCGAGGCAGCGTGGACTGTGGTGTCTTCGTCTGCAAATATGCAAGGGATATTATTGAGCATGGATTAGTTTAGAAAAAATACGATGCAGATATGGTGACTGCCTTCAGAGCAGAAATGTTCTATTACTTTTTAAATGACATAGACACCATCACATATGGCTGATTCGTGTATTGCTTGTAAATACATTTGTTGCTTGTAAATACATATGTCTGTTATAATTTTTAGTTTTGTTGTGCATACATAAACAAATTACATTTTCACATCTTTGAATACTCCTTATCTTTTAGTTCGCATCATAACCTGATATATAATGGTTGATTATGATCCAGGTAGTTTACTCTGGTATGTATGAACAGTTCGCAGCCTAAATCCTTATGAACAGTTCGCATCCTAACTTATCATCAAATATTTCGCAGCCTTCCCTGATATATGGTCATCACTTCACATACAGTTCGCATCCTGGTATCCCAGCTTAAAACCAGTTCGCAGCCTGATGCACGAATAAAAAATTAAAAATACAAAGTGGAAGGATACGAACAGGCTGTGGGTTATGCCTTGGTAAACGTTTTCTACATTGAGCACACAAAAAACAATCTAATCAAGTACATAATTCATTAAATGCTGATTGGACATGGAGGCTATGTAATGATTACCTCCTTTCCCTATAAAAACCTCTAGTAACCAAAGGCTAATTTTACACCAAACTCTATATTTTTTTTAAAAACACCTCTTCTTCTTTTCGAATTCAAACAGTCATGTCTTTTTCCACCACCACAACAACCACCTCATACTCAAACTCTGGTTCACTCGGTTCTCTGGGTGACTCCTGGTCATCCTTAACCGTTAACTGGAGTGATGAGTTGATCATGCCAGCAGTACCACCCCCAAGCCCAGTCTCTGTCTTCGAACTAGACATGTATGATGACTACTACTCTGCTGACTCTCAACCAGTGGAAGTTGTTCCACAGGTTGCTGCTGAACCTCAGCCAGAACAGGTTCCAATGCTTCCTGCTGCACCTCAGCCAGAAAAGGTGCAACCTCAAACGGCAGAGGTTCGAAACAACAAAAGGAAGAGGGAAGACGAAACTGGTCCATCAAGGACAAATTTTTTAAGCATGATGGACGTTGATGTTGAAGCTGAACAGAAAGTGGAAGAGAAAGAGAAAGTAGAAGACAAAGAGGAGAAAAACAAAGATGATGAGCACAAAAAGGAGAAAGAGGAAACAGTTGGTGATGAATCCTCTACCAACTGCTAGAGTTGGTTTTTGTTTTTTGTTTTTTTTGGAATGCAGCTAACTAACAATAGTAGCTTGTACTGATATGTGTAAACAGTTGTTAGTTTCTGGAAATATTGTAATCCTCCTTTTTGTAATCCAACTTGTTTACAGAATTTCAATGATATAACTGATTCGCATCCAAATACATTTTGCACTTCATTCGCATGTTAACCTGCTATATTACTTAGTTCAACCTTACTGAAGATCCTGGTATTTTTATAAATGACAATTCGCAGCTTATCATAAGACAAATATCAGGACTTCTAATTGATCTTCATTCACATCAAATTTCTGGCCCTACTTCGCAGCCTATCATGCGAAACGTAAGATATGATAAATGTTTGATATGATTTTACCAGCGATTCGCATCCTGTTGAAATTTCACATAATTGCACATAATTCGCATGTAATCCTGATAGATGTTTGTAACAATACACCAACATATTGTACATGATTCGCAGCACAGGATGCGAAATGCTTACAACTCCAATAGTGGCAGATACAAAAACACAGGAATGTACAAATGTTTAGTTTGCTGTACAGAACAATAACTATGCTACAAAAATAAATGTCCTTAAACTGGAACATCACAAGTCCTCCGGTTATGGCCTGATTTCGAACATCGGCCACACCTTAACTTCTTTGTTGAGATTTCTCCTCTAGAAGGGATTCGCTTTTTCTTAGGCCTTCCGGAGCATCTCTTAACGTTCGGAGGCAAAACTTCAACAAAAGAAGGATCGTTAGCGCTGGACCCTTCGCCGAAATCAGTTATAGCTGGTATGCTGAAAGAGTAACTTTCCCTGTAATTCTTAACCGTAAAGAAGGGTTCTATTACAGTCAATGGATCTTGGTCGGTGTATTGTAATGCCGCTAGAGCATGAGCACATGGAAAACACTCCTGTTGCCATGATCCGCATGAACATTTGAAATCCAACAGATTAACAACAGCCACAGGAGTCGAAAAGACTTCGAACATGGCCGAAGAGGACTTACGTACTACCCAACTTCGGCACATGTCAACATTCTGCTTTAGCTTCTTCTCGTACTCGGGAACCAAATTAGTACTCCAGCTGAGACCTTCTTCGTATCTCCGGGAAACCTGAGTCATAAGCAAGACTCTAATCCAATCAATAAACTAAACAATTGGTAAGCCGCAATATTTTTTAATCTGATTGTTAAACGATTCAGCTGCGGTAGAAGCCATAGAGCCGTATCGCTTCCCTTTTACGTAAGCCTGCGCATACTTTTCAGGGGGTAAATTTGCAAGAAAATCACTCATTCTCTCACCACATTCACATAGAAAACCTGTTAGTATATCTTTAAAAAGCTCTTGACTGGGAGCATAAGCAAGACGGTGGAAGAAACTCAACATCTTTTTTTTATACTCTCTGTTAGTATGTTCCAGTTTGGCTCTCAAATTCTGCATGAGATGGAAATAACAGTACGCATGATAGCAGTTTGGATACAAGACAGAAACATCATTAACAATACCAAAATGACGGTCTGAAATAAATGTGATTTGGCGATCCAGCATATGTGGTTTCAAACACCCCAAAAACCACATCCAATTGTCCCAATCTTCAATGCTCTTACCAGGTCAATATCTTGTTATAGAAGCAGCTCTGATATAATCAAACTATTGTTTCGACAACAACTATGGAAGAAGCAGGTAATGTTACGACAAACAAAACAGACTTCAACGTTTTACCTGAAGATTGCATTAGTAAGATCATATCGTTTACGACGCCTGTCGATGCGTGGGAGACATTTACCCCACAGGAATATCGCAGCATGATTGATTCGTCGTCTATCGTCTACTTATCGAAGAAAGAGCTTTATCTCACTATTTCTGATCGTCCCATCTTCATCCAAGATGGGAAAAGGGTAATCATTCAAAGTCTCTTCTTTAACTCTTCGTATTTATGATTGTGATGACATTTGATTTTGTATAGAATGATATGATTATCGTAATACATTTTATTTTTACGTCCGAACTATAAGCAGAGTTTTTCGTTGGAGAAAAAGACCGGGAAAAAATGCTTGATGTTAGGTTCAAGAGACTTGGATGTTATATGGGGCAGCACTCCCGAATATTGTGAATGGATTTCACTTCCTGAATCTAGGTCTCTCCTTCACTTACCATTTGTCAAATCATTCTGTTGTTGTTGGCTTATGATTGATTAGTGTCAAATATATATATGTTCACGAACAGGTTTCCCGAGAACGGTAAGCTTAATCTCGGTTGGTGTTTAGAAATACGGGGCCTGATCAGTACAGAATTTCTTTCCAAAAATACTTTATACGCAGCGTATGTTGTATACAAACTAGAACCACCCTCGTACGGATTTGCAGGTGTACCGTTAGAGGTCGCCTTTGAACCTGTCGGAAGTCAAGAGATCAAGCGAACCTTATGCTTGGTTCCAGATATAGATATGTCTGACCGTCGTCCACTGCGTAGATACGGATTAGATTTTATTTTAAGAAGCATCCGGTATCTTAATCACCGAGAAGATGGGTGGTTGGAGATAGAACTAGGTGTGTTTTTAAACCTCAATGATATGGAGGAGGAACTAGAAATGAGTTTGATGGAGACGAAGATCTTAGGATCGAAACACGGGCTCATTGTCCAAGGGATTGAAATCCGGCCCAAAACTTGTTTATAAACAAAGCAAAATCATACTAATAAGACTCTTATTTTGTGTGCTACATACACCTCGTTTGCAGTTTGGTTAAAGATTGGTTTTGTAATCTATAAATTTTGGATATGGACAGGGAAATATAGTGTATCATTACCATATTCTATAGTCATATCGATGTTTGATATGACTCATAAGGTCCGATGGATCGGATGCTCGTGGTAACTTGTTTTATATCAGAGCTCTTAATCTATTTCGTCCATTTGTAACTTGTCCAACTTTTGGTTCTTCCAACTAGTTTAGTATCTTGCTCGTCCATATTGGACACCTCTCTAGCTCGTCAAACTGATCAACTTAATGAACTTACCTGTTCTTGTCTTCCCCATTGATGTCATTTAGTTTTTCTAATTTGCTTCCGTACTTCCTTCGCACTTTACCTATTAAACAAAGGTGTACTTCCTTCCCAATTTACCTATTAAACAAAGGTATAAGCCCTGTAGTGCACTATGTCCCGACAAGGCTACTCTTAGTCTTTGAAATAAATAAATTTTATATGTTTAAGGACTAAGAAATATTACTTTAACGAAGTAAGGTTCATTTGCGGTAGGGTGACGAACAAAGTCCTACATCCCATATCGGTTAAATATGGGAAGGATCAGTGGTATATAAGTAAGAACATAACTCAATTAGTATAATGTATTTTGGAAGTGAACCAAAAACAAAACAGTGAGCGATTAAACTTAAATCTCCCTTGGCCCTGCAAGGGCTGTAGATGACTCTGAAGAATAAGTTACTAGAATAGACGAAAGAAGAGGAGCAAGATCTTCAAGAAAGGATTTTGTGCTCGATTTTTTACAAGGGGATGAAAATAGACCAGAAGGATCTGTTCCGATCCAAACTCAGTCATATATTGAAATGCGTATGAACCAGCTCATGGATAAAATAAACGTGCTGAATGAGAAGTAGGAGCAAAAAAAAGTAGGAAATTCACTCGGTGAAGTTTAAATCCGAAGTCAGACAAGTAAATGAGAAAACAGAAATTGAAAACCACTCTCATTGATCTTGCACTGATCGACAGATTAGGAATGAGCAGAAGAAGACGCGCTTCGAAGCTCCAAAAGAATGTTATACTTCCCGAAAGGGAAAGAAAGACAAATAGAAATGTGTCACATCTAGTGACGAAGAGGTTGAAAGTTCTGCCTCAAGCTTTAATAGTTATAAAAGTTCTTCGAATGAGGAATAAAAAAAGGAACAACCTCAAAAGCATAAGAAGGAACACTAATCTAAGAGGGACAACATTCCTCGTTGTTTAAGAGAATCTAATTGGTGTGAGGGGAATACATCGAATTAGTATGCTGAGACTGATTGAAATTTATATGCAGACATAGGGATTGAGGATAAATACGTGTAGGGTGTCGATTGGAGGAACTCTCCGTTGACAAGTGAACTTCGATCTATTACGATTCCGAAGTGTTTTGATATTGCTAAGGTTGAAAAGTTTGATGGGATGCATGATCAAGATGATTACATTGAACAATTCAAGAATTACATGATGAATTTTGAAGATGACGACCGGCTGGTGTGTCGTGTTTTTTTACAAAATTTTAAAGGAACAGCATTAAAGTGGTACAATCAGATTCTGAGGGGATCCATTGAAAATTTCATAGATTTCTATACTGCTTTTCGAAGGAAGTTTGTTGGAAACAAGGAGATGAAAGCGAATGAAGATACAATCATCGAATGCAAACAAGCAGTTGGAGAGAAGTTAAAGGACTACACAAAGAGATTTTTTCTCACTCATTCAAGTTTGGATACTTGTGAAGAAGCTGTGGCGACTGAAACGTTTCGCCAGGGGTTACTTCCAGGAGATCTGGCGAATGAAACGATAAAATGAGGGCTTTAACCTTTGGAGCATTAATGCCTTAGGTTGAAGATCAGATCAAGGTTGAAGAATCAACCAGGGTCCGAGGAGGACCAAATAATGTTCCGGAAAATTCAAGCCAGGTGGCCAATAACCAAGGGCAACCTTCGAATGGTAATCAGCAGGTGCATTCGACGAATAACACTTTGTCGCCTCGAACTAGAGGGTATGAAAATCATGCCTTATCTTACAATTACAACAGACCGAGGGTCAGTGGATCAGGCCAGAGTATTATGCAGACTTAACAGAAAGCGTAGCTGCAAGTTTTGACAAAAATAAATGCTTCGTGAATTATAGGAAGCCAACTCGAATTAATAGGCCAATGGAGGAGTGGAGTAAAAAATATTGGAGATATCACGATACATGGGTCATGATACCAATGATTGTATTGCATTGAAAAAAGAAGTTCAATTTCTAATAGAAAACAGAAAGCTTTTGACTTATGTGAAGTCACAAGGGAGCGCGTCGAAAACTCTAGAATTGAATTCACGAGTAACTAACCCAAGTGCGCCAGCTGAGAATTTGATGATTCTAGATTCAAAGGCTGATGAATTCGATGCTGCTTTGGAATACTTGGATAAGGATCCATACATGTTCATTTTGATGGTTGTTGAAGAGCCACTAAAGAAAAGGCATGTGCAAAGTTTATGTGAGTTTTTTGAATTGTTGGCCATTTTCAGAGGTGATTCAATGGTTGGTACAACTCACAGTTCGAGGAAGAGACATGTAGTCAATTTGAAAACTCAAATTGAAGGAAAGATGTCCACTCACTTATATGGAAAAAATGTCATTCCTTTTATCATGTTCGATGATGATGACTTATGAGGAACTACGGGGACGCATGAAGACGCAGTAGTTATTGGGGCAGAAGTGGTTGGTGTTGAAATTAAACGTGTGCTCATAGACACCGGTAATTATGAAAATTTCCTTTTCAAAGCAACACATGACAGGATTCGTAATCCTTCTCGAATTTCTCAATCAGAGCGCACGATTATTGGATTCACTAGGGTGACAGCGCGGGTGATTGGGGAATTCGATGGGGAGGTGAGTCTAGGAAAGGAACCCTTCAAGAAGAAGGTTCAAGTGCTCTTCATGGTGGTGGACTGTCCCACAAGTTACAATGCTATTTTTGGAAGGTCTTGTCTTTCCAAAATGTGTGGGGTTGTGTCTAAAGTACATTAATGTTTTAAATATGTGGTAGGAGATCGGGTGGGGGTCGTTCGAGGTGACCAGAAAGTTGGAAGAGAGTGTTACGCCACTGAACTTCGGATCCGAGGATCCAACAATGGAGACCTGATAAATGAATAACAGATAGAGGGGTTCACCTCAGATTTTGATAAAAAGGTTGACAATTCAAGGGAAACCACAGGGTGTTTAACAGTAAGTGAAGAAATTGAGGAGTATACTTTTTTCTGAACAAAGAGAACTTCGAATAGGAACCTTATGGATGTTTTCGTTTGGAAAATATAGGATGTGACAGGGGTGCTACCGAAGTAATTTTCCATGGTTTAGTTATTGATCCAAAGGTGAAGCCCGTAATTCAAAAAGTAAGGGAATTTTTAACAGAGAAAGCAGAAGCAATAGTTTCCGAAGTGGATCGTTTATCCAGGGTCAGACATTTAAGGTAGTCACAATATCCCTTATGGAGTGCGAATCCAGTACAGATAAAAAAGAAGAATGGAAAATGGAGAATGTATGTGGATTTTACATACTTAAATCGAGCTTGTCCGAAAGATCCATTTCCCGTTCCTCGAATAGATCAACTAATTGATTCAACTTTGGGAAATAAAATATTAACTTTCATGGATTCTTTTGTAGGATACAATCAGATCTAGATGGATCTGAAGAACCAAGATTGATGAACAAAGGTTATGCCCTTTGGGTTGAAAAATGCTGGAGCTACTTATCAAAGATTGATGAACAAAGCATTTTCCACTCAGATGGGAAGAAACATGGAGGCGTATATTGATGATATGGCGGCAAAAATATTGATGGATGATGCACATCTAGAGGATTTAAAGGAAACGTTTTTTAATCTAAGGGCAATCAAGCTAAAGCTTAATCCTGAAAAGTGCACCTTCGGTGTTTGATCAGGGAATTTCGTGGGTTATGTTATCAACGAAAGAGGAATAGAAGCTGACCCAAAACAATTAAAAGATGTAATGGCAATGAAATCACCTCGATTTGTTAAAGAAGTGAAAATTTTGACAAGAAAGGTAGCAGCGCTTAATAGATTTATTTCTAGATTTTCAGACAAATGATTTCCTTTCTTCCAAGTGTTGCGAGGGCCAAATAGATTTGAATGGACGTCGGATTGTGAAGCCGCGTTCACAAGGATAAAGAACTTATTATCATCACCAGAAATTTTGTCAAAACGTCGAAGTGGAGAAAAGCTTTTTTTATACATTGCTGTATCAGATTTTGCATTAAGTGCGGTATTGATAAGTTAAGATTCAAGAATTCTGAAGCCAGTGTATTATGTCAGCAAAAGTTTGATGGCACCAGAAAAAAGATATTTGAAGCTCGAGAAATTAGCATTAGCATTGGTGATTGCTGCTAGGAAAGTGCGCCCTTGCTTTTAGGATTATACTATCGAAGTCCGAACTTCTTTCCCTTTAAAAAATATTTTACGACTTCCTAACATTTCGGGGAGGATAACCAAGTTGTCAGTAGAGTTGGGAGATTATGATATCTTGTTCACACCTCAAACTGCAATTAAAGCTCAAGCGTTGGTAGATTTTTTTGTTCAATTTTATTCGAGCAGATTGGATATAGAAGAAAGTCAAGATTTTATACCAGTGAGTTCGATGTGGGTTGTTCAAACAAATGCATGGTCTAGTATTTTGTGATGCAATGCTGAAGTCCAGCTAATTGCTCCATTTGGAGAAACGATGCTTCGGTCAATCAAATTTGGTTTTCATGCTTCTAATAACAAAGCTGAATATGAAGATTCTTTGGCTGGTTTGAGGCTGGCAAAAATATGTGGAGCACATCGATGCGCTTAGAGAAATTCTCAGTTAGTATAAAATCAAGTGTCTAGAAATTCCGAAGGGAAAAAAGATGGTTTAATTGTATATCTTCGGGAGCTTCAGATTTTAATGGTACTATTTAATCTTGTTGTTAGGGAACATATTAGTAGAGGCAATAACAAGGTGGCTAATTCGCTAGAAAATATTACTTAAAAGGAGGAGCACCCTTGGATTTTGTTACAAGAAAGTCCATCGATCTTTACCCAATCAGACCAGTGTGAATGCATAGATGAATTGTTCCTCACTCCAGATGAAGTCTGAGGAAATTGGCGAACTGATATTCTAAATTTTTTTTATGTAAGGAACACTACTAGATGATAATAAGCTGGCCATAAAAATGTGAGGTAAAACCTTCAGATATGTAGTTCTGGATGGAATTTGATATAAGAGGGAATTAAGTATGCCCTTATTATGATGCCTGGGTAGGCAAGAATCGTAGGAGGTAGTATCAGAATTGCATGGCGGAGAAGGGTCAGCTCATTGCGGGTTTAAAGCTTTATCTCGTCGAGTTTTACTTGGAGGGTTTTATTGACCTTCGATCATGAACGATTCCAAAAATTTAGTTCGAAGTTGCGATACTTGTCAAAGGTTTGCTAATTCTATACATAAACCGACAGTTCCACTTATGTCTATTACCGAAGCCATACCATTTGATAGATAGGGAATTGAATTAGTGAGTCTTTTACCGATGGAATCTGGGGACGACAAATGATAATTGTAGCGGTAGACTATTTTACGAAGTCGACAGAAGTAGAATCATTATCTGGAACGAAAGCAAAAGATGTAATCAAATTCATTGTAAACAGTATTTGCTGTCGGTTTGGAGTACCTCGGACAATTACTATGGATAATTGTTCTCAGTTTAACAATAAACGAATGACTTTATTTTGCGCATCGAAATGAATTTACCAATGCTTTTCAACACCCTTTCATCCCCAAGCCAATGGACAAGTCGAGGTCACGAACAGAACTATTTTAGATGGGTTGAAGAAAAATTTGACAGGGGCAACAGGAAAATGCCCAAATTATTTACAAGAAGTACTTTGGGCTTATCGAACAACTCCTAGGGAAGCTACTAAAGAAACTCCCTTTCTTTAGCATATAAAATGTATGTTGTTAGCCCTGTGGAATCTACAATGTCATATTTTGGTTGAATAGCGCACTTTTTCCTACCCTATTCACCCAATAAGGTTTTAATGAGGCGCTATGTACATATTTAACATTATACAAAAATCCATTTTAGCCAATGGTTGTTTATAAGTTCTTATTTAAACAATTTTGATAACGTATCAAAGACTGATCATCTTTGAGGTTGATCAATGTTCCGAAGTATTTATGACTCTTTTTGAAGAAACAACCATATTGGAAGTGGTACATTTAATCAATGCACTATATGGTTTTCAAAGTGGTACGTTAAATAAACGCACTGTGTAATGTTCGAAGTGCTACGTTCAATAAACGCACTAATATTTTTGATGAACCTCGTTCATTTAACGCATTGTAATGTTCGAGGGATTACATTTTGCAAGTATAACTTAAAATATTATTATGATTCAACTTCGAATAATTAGGATAAATGTTAGATCATATAACTTAATGGCAAATAGGAAATATAAACAAAAACCTTTGTCATTTAGGATATTCGATGAGTACAGGATTTATGGTACTAATATGAAAAATACAAAAAATAATAAGAGGTCAAGGGATAATAAGATCATCCAGATTGATTCCTCTTTGGATGATTCTTCTTCAGACGATGAGCTAATGATAGGATCGAAGGCTTCGATGAGGCGTCGTTGAGCAGGAATGTCATTCCATAAGATTGTAAGATCTACCTTAGGATATGTAACATGGATTTCCAGAAGAAGTGTGATGGTCTTCTCCTCTTTACCATTTTTGATGTCTGCTAACTTATCATTCGAACATTCGTCTTCTTCAGTAGTGATAGCAACTTGTTTTTCCTTCTCAAAATCAACTTTCAGGATGGCCATCTCATCGGAATTTTTATTTATTTTCTACTTCACATGTGGTAAGAGAAGTCTGAAGATTATCGAGCTTCTCTTTTTTAGGAGTTAAGTCTTCAAGGTGTTTAACCTTGAGCTTATTTATCTCTTCTTGATGCGAAGCGATGAATTTTTCTTTGTCAACCTAGTGTTGTTCTCGCAAATGGCTTTTGATAAAAAGGAATTCTCAGAGAAGCTCAAACCTTGCCAATTCAAAGTAGTGGAATTGATTTATTACATGATTTTGAAATTTTTCCCTCAACTGTTTCTCCGCATCAGCAGTTCCTTTTTAACAAACCATATGCTCGGCTAGTCATTTCTATGGTTGACATGGCATCTTCTTTTATCTTTTTAATCGTCTAGGCTTCAGATTTATTAAAGGGCTAGCACCAGATGCATTAGCTGCCTTTTTCTCCTTTTTCTTTCTTTCTTCTTTTTCTTTCCACAGTTTTTCGATTGTTGGGTTTTTTCCATCAAATTTGTAGGGGAGAGGCTCTGGGTGTGATCAGAAACAAATGACTGTTGATAAAATTGATTGGTTCAAATGCTTTATGAAAAGCGTTATTCGATTCTGCTTCAGCCCAGACGATAAGTTTAACGAATATTTCTTTGGATTTGGGTCGACGAATGGAGTAACGTCTCAAAATTTCAGATAAGAGCATAAAGAGTGACAATTGATAAGGATAACAACAATTAGAAAATTCAATATAAGAGGAGTAGTATTAGAATACTTACGACCGCTTTTCCAGACTAGATTTAGCCTCGATCGATTGGCCTTAGATATCTCCTTGCCATTTTCCCATGCTCTAGAGATGAAAATGAACTTTAGCTTCCAGAATTTATCTGCCTCCAGAGGGTCATCGATGATTTTCAAGTCATCATCTAATGTAAGATAGTAGAATGGAAGTTTTGGTCCCTTAGATAATTTTGTTAAAGATATGAAATCTTTAATAGTGATCGAAATTTTGGACAAGCGGGAGGCCATGATTACAGAAAAGAGGGTGAACCATTGATTTGGGGTCACTTGAGTTGGGCACAAATTTAGGAGTTCGAAGTAGTCAACTTTTATCGGATCTAGCGGGAACTGAAGCCGTTAGTTGATGATTTCTGGGTAGACTACCGACTAATTTGTCTTGCAATCTAAGGGTGTTTCACCTTTTTTGGGAAGACAAAGGGTGATGTTTTCTCCCATTCCTCATTGTTTTTTCAAAGCCAATGCCTGATTCTCTTCGTAATAAATGTATTTAACATTTTTTAAAGCAACAATATAGCCTCCGTCGAGAGATCTTAGCTTCTCACCAATTTTTGTTCTTTCTTGATCGGATATCGTGATTAGATCTTTCTTTTTTTGGATTCCGTATCTTTTTCGGAGGGGCATCTTGATATCCTTTTGAGTTTTCATCATCAGTATCAGCCTCATTGTTTGATTGGGTAGCTACGGAATCAACCTCTACATCCGATGCCTTATCTCTCCGTTGTGGAAGATTATTCGAGGGATTTTATTAAAATAATATAACTTCATCAAAACTTTCCCTCAAAGGAGGAGAGTTTGTAGACGGTTTTGGTGTAACGTCATAATCGTCTCCCATAGCTATATAAAAGTTCTTTTCCTATGAGCTCTTGAAAGATAAGTAGAATAAGGGGTCACTTTGGTAAGAGAAGTTGAAAACGAGGAGTTGTTTTCTGAGGGTTTTGGTATATGAGTTTGTGATGATTGACTTTCTTAAGTAATAGGTGAAGGTGGAAAAGTAGAAAATTTAAATGGATCAAAGCTACCGTAATAAATGGTCTTTGTTGATGTTGTGACTGGAGCGTTTCTTATCAATCCAGCATCTTTATATTCTGCTGCTCTTTCACTTATGCAAAAGTAATCGTAAGATACGAAGATAAAATTATTGTCAGGTTTTGGAGATTTGAGTTTTTTATGAATTCGTTTTTTTCTTCTAGATCTTGGGTGTTTTCTCAAAAACAGATTGAAGATTGATCAGAAAAATATAATTTTTCTAGTGAAAGCAACCAAAAAGTTTGAAGAAGACGGTGAATGTAGCTAAAGGTTGGGAGGTTTTTTGTTTCTCTCTCGAAGAAGTTTGGGTTGTAAATTAAACAATTAAATTGTAAACAAATTTATAGAAGGAAGAAGACGAGTGTAGAAGTGGAAAAGGTTTTGTGGTGATTGGACATAATTTGAAACGGTAATAATCCTACGTTTTCGACATCTGTCATGCTACCTGTAAGCCTAGAAGCTAGAAATCATGATGTATTTAACGGTTAGATTTTACAAATTGACTCCGAAGTTAACTTAATGAATGATTATGTGAGGACAAAATACGATGTATCATTGCTTTTGAAGAAATTTGAAAGGAAAAATATTATTGATTTTAGGTTCTTAGATTTTAAGAATGAAAGTTTTCGTTGTTTTTCGTATGATTCGAAGACAACTAATTCTCATTCATGTACTGACATGAGAACTAGGGGAGCTACTGATAAGGAAATAGAAGTTCAAGGACTAAAATGTAAACAATAATAAAGTTGAGTAACAGATTGAAAGGTTAAGGAAAGATTTTGATTATTTGTCTTTGTTAAGTACTAAATCTAATTTATCATTTTATGTAACTACTTACAGTTGTGAGCTAAGTCTCTGCGCCTCTATATAAAGGTCATGTTTGAACTAATTAAGGGGTTGAACTTCTGATTTTACTCAGTTGTGTTCTCTCACTTTCTCTCTCTATAATCTTTCTCTCACCAAAACATTATTATTATCATTTACTAAAGCAACTTCTAATACACAAACTCACCAAGTTCCAGCCACACAACCAGGCTGAAGGGAAAGGTCTTATGACTAGGGGAAGATCTAAAAGCAAAATGAGTTCTTTAAGAAGGAAAAACTAGAGGTCCGAATCATAGGTAAAGAGTTCAAACTGTTATGAATGCTGTGATCAGGGTCATTATAGGAGATATTGTCCGAAATTGAATGGTAAGAAGGGAAATCAAAGGAAAATGTAGCAAAAATTGTTGATGGTGTGAACGATTCCGACGATAGTGAAAATAGTGGTAGAGGAGATATATTGTCCATGAGTTTAGACTGTATGAAAAAAACTTGGCTACTCGAAACTGGCGCTATATATCACATGGGTCGGTTCAAGCAGTGGTTTGAAACTTACAAACCATTGCAAGGAACTGTCTAGTTGAGGAACCATCATTCCTTACTTGTTGGTGGTATCGGTAACATCCGAATCATAATGTTTGATGGGATGGTTAGAATCGTAACGTGTTGGCATATTCCTGGGTTGAAGAGAAACCTAATTTCTTTTTGGACACTAGACTCTCGGGGTTATAAGTACCATGAAGAAGACGGTTTAATCAAAGAGAAAAAAGTCTCAATGGTGTGCATGAAAGGCAGTTTCCAGAAGGGGTTTTACATTCTCCATGGGAGTGTTGTTATCGACGATGGTGCAGTAACATAATCAAAGAGTAATACCCAAAGTAGGAAGAATCAAAATAAGTTGTGGCATTGGTGTCTTGGTCACATGAGTGATAGAGGATTAACTGTTTTTGGAAAGAGATTTTTTTTGAAAGTGTATAAAGCAGAATCATTGGGATTTTGTGAGAATTGTGTGTTTGGTAAACAAACTAGAGTCAAATTCAACAAATCGGCTGTAAGAGACACTAAAGGGACAATGGGGTACATTCATTCATATCTTTAGGGCCCAAACATAATTCCATCAAAGAATGAAGCCAAATACTACATGAGTTTGATCGATTAATATTCAGTGATGGTGTACGTTTACTTTCTGAAAACGAAAGATGAGGCACATTCAACCTTTTTCCAAATGGAAGACGATGATTGAGAAGAAAATAAAAAGAAAAATCAAACGTCTTTAACGTATAATCGGTTAGAATATTGCAGTCGTGAGTTCAAAAAGTTCTGCGAAGCTTAGGGAATTGTGTGTCGTCGTACTTGTTCTAGAACTCCACAATAGAATTGGGTTGCAAATGGTTCTGATGATAGTGATGAAGAAAACTACGAAAGTGGGAGATCAAAAGAAAAAAAGGAGAAGGAAACCGATTTGGACATTCCCAAAGGTCAATAGATTCAAATTTTGTTATAATATGGAAGTCCTTATTGTGAACAAGGCATTTTGTGATCATTAGTCGGAAGCTTTGTGTAAGTCTTTGGTACTGTCACAACATTTTTTTTCCAATTCGGATTCCATCAAGTCTTTGAGTTTCCCGAGGAGTTTTGTAATTTCTACTGTCTTAACAACTTCAAATTATTTTATTATATCCTTTTATTTCTATTTCTTAATCCACTTTATTCGAAGGTAAGAAACCTTTAAACATAAGTCATTCCAAGGTAATCCATTCAAAGACACACAAAATTAATACCTAAGTCATTCGAAGGTAATCGATTCGAAGGCACAAAAATTAATATAAAATCAATTTGAATGTAATCAATACGAAAGCGTACAATTTTAATCAATAATCCATCCGGAGGTAATCCATTCAAAGGAATATAATTTTAATATACAAGCCATTCGAAGGTAATCCATTCGTGAGTACACAAAATTAAAAGACACATCATTTGAAGGTAATCAATTTAAAAGAACACAAAATTGATAACAAGTCACACGAAGGTAATCCATTCGAAGGAACACAAAATTAATACACAAGTCATTCAAAGGTAATCCATTCGAAGACAAACAAAATTAATACGCACGCCATTCGAAAGTAATCCATTCGAAGGCACATAATATTAATACACAAATATACTTATGAGAAAAATACTTTTAGGGAAAATATATTAATTAATAATGATTCAGACACCTCTTTAAAACTTGGCCGACCCACCATGGTAGGAACGAGTATGCTCCAAAATATTTATATTGAACAAAAATAAAGGAAATATTTCAATACGTACTTACTTGAGATACAACCTTAAGTGTTTGTTGTTCCATGGGTGCCTCAAATTATTGACTTCTTGATTAAGTAGTCGATACGTTCCTTGGTTACTCTTTTCACACAATGTATGGTCCTTCCCAATTCAGTGCCATCTTATCCGAATATCTTTTCTTTAGTGTGTAAAAAATACTTCTATCAAAATTTATCCCCCACTTCGAGTTCTCTTCTTCATATTTCAGATACATACCTTATTTTTGTTAAACCTTGATAATTCACCATTTTTAAGTGAGTTTTGATTCTTTTTTCTTCAACTAAGTCTAGCTGAGAACTTACCACTATTTTCATTATCGTCTTCATAGTAATTTTGAATTCTAAAAGAAAAAGAACATATTCTATTGGTGTTATTGCATTTATCTCATAAACCAAAGCAAAAAGAAATTCTTGCGTGACAATATAAGGAGTGAATCGATAGGCCCACAATACTTCTTATAAGTAATTTAGCCATTTTCTTATTCCCCTCTCTATTTATGAGACCCATCAAAATAGTCATGTTCACAACCTCTATCTATATGTTAGCTTGGGGATGAAAAGAGGAAGATAAAAAATGCCAAATTCATCTCGATGTAAAAAACACTTTCATATCGTTGTTGTCAAACTGAGGACCATTATCTATTGTAATACTTTTTGGAATTCCAAACCTAAAAAATATGTTGGAAATGATAAAATTGATTACTTCTTTAGAATTAGTTCCGAAGAGGCGCAACTTCTACTCACTTAGAGAAATAATCCACAACTAGTATAATGGTTTGACGTCCTCGGGAAGCCATCGGTAGAGGCCCCACCAAGTCAAGCCCCTCAACCATCAAAGGGTATTGGTTCATATATTGATTATATATGAACTGATGGTACATGTATTGTATTTCTGAACCTCTAACACAGATCATATATTTTGACTAGCTCTTTAACATCCCTTATAGTGGACAACCAATAATATCTCGCTCACAAGCTTCTTATAGTCAAAGCTTTGTATCCACAATGGGTATACCCTTCTTAATCATGCAATTGAGATAAAATTACTTAAAAATCATTGGATCTGGGGCAACATAATAGAGGCATGGTAAAATGTTTGTTGTAGAGAACCCCTATTAAAACCAAAAACCCACGTATTTTAAATTTAAATATGTTTCTTGGCTTTTGTCTTAAAAAAGGCTTCCTTTAGTCATGAATTCTTGGATTTCATGCCTTAATTCTTGGCTTTCTATTATTGATACTTGAAAATTTTCCTCAGTTCCAACTCCCATTTCAAGGGTTTTTTTTATGTAAGGGAACTTTTGTATCAAAATCCAAGGATTCTTCGGTGTACGCAATAGTGGCTAAAGAATTGGCCATTGAATTTTCAGCTCTTGGCACATGTTCATATTTCACACATTTAAACAAGGCAATCGTTTCTCTTAATACTTGCAGCTATTTTACCAACTCTTCTTTCCTTGTTTCAGATTGTATTTGAGCTTGATATATAAGAAGTTGTGAATCATTTATTAATCAGATTATTTTGGTCGAGCCTTAAACCAACTATTGCTGCTTTGTACTCATATTCATTGTTTGATGCCTTGAAACCAAAACGTATCACTTGAGTCACCAAAGAGGGAGAGTAAATAAATTCATGCCCAAGAACCCTTTAGACTAGATCCTCCATTTATTCATATTACCCATTCTTTCCCATGTTTGTTGGTAGATGATTTTTTATGAGGTCTCTCCGAATAAAACCCAACCAGATAGCCTACCACAACTTGTGCCTTTATTTCTAGTCGAGGAGAAAATTCGATATCATAATCGCCAAATTCCACAGACCACTTGATCATCAGACCCAATACATCCGACTATTGTAACATAATTTTGAATCAAAAATAAGTTTGAACCGTGACGGAATACGCTTGGAAATAGGGCTTTGTTTTTATTGCTGCTATTACCAAGGCTAAGGTATGGTTTCTAAGTTCAAATATATTTTCTAAGCATCCAACAAAATCTTATGAATATAATAAGTTGGGAAAAGGTAACTGTCAACTTCCCGCACTAGCACTACACTGACCCATGGTCGGATACCGCCAAGTATGTATAGATTCTTCCCCCATTATTGGCTTAAATAGAGTTTTAGGAAAATATGGATGCTTTTCAATCTAATGAATTCCTTTTTGAAGTTTGAGGACCAATTAAATTCCTTGTCATTTCTCAACACTTGGAAGACTTGTTCACACTTATCCGACAACCTTGATATTAACATGTTCAAAGTTGTCAACCTTCCAGTTAATACCTGAACCTCTTTTGTTGATCTGGGAGGGTCCATAGCCAATAATAAATGTAATTACGATAGTTCAACTTTAATTCTTTTTTTATTAATGAAATACATTAAACATTTTCTAGATCTCACTCAAGTTCAAATTGATGGCTTCCAAGTTGGAGAAAGTTTCCTTCGGCTCGAACAAGTGGTCCTCTTCCCTTAGACTATTTACCATCATGTCATCAATCTACACGTCTAAAGTCTCCCAATATGATTGGCATACGCTTTGTTCACTAAACGCTAGTATGTAGCCCCATTATTCTTTAAATCAAAAGACATTACCTTATGACAGTGCAATCCTGTGTGAGTGATTAATGTAGTATGATTGGATCCTTGAGATTCATTTGTATCTGATTTTCTCCAGCAAATGCATCCATGAAAGATAATAATTTATTGCTATAAGTGGAATTTATAAACTGATCTATCTGAGGGACATGGAAAAGATCTATAGGAGAGGCCATGTTGAGATGTATGAAATCAATATGCATTCACAATTTTCCATTTTTCTTTTTTAGGAGCACCAGATTTGCTGCCCATAATAGGTACTGGGATTTTGAATATGGCCCACCTTTATTAGCCTGTCTACCTCTTTAACAATAGATTTGAATTTTTCTTTCGAGAAAGCACATATTCTCTGTATCAGTGGGCCCACATCAGGTCGTACAAATAACTTATGGAAAATAATGCTAGTTGGTACTCCTATTACATCTTAATTACACCAAACAAAGACATGAAAATTCTTGTATAAGAAGGATAATAATTTTTCTTTCAATTTTGGTAGTAATTTAGTTCCAATTCTAACACTTTTGTATCATCCAATCTGTGCACTTCAACCTCTTCAATAGGAACTACTATGTTAGGAGTCTGTCTTTGATCATATATCTTTCTTGGATCCAAAGTAGACTATAGTAATTGTTATTCTTTTTTAGTTGTCATATTTTTCAAAGACTTTGGAGCAAGAACAGTGACATAAATTCTATGTCCACCTTTTAACTACTCTAAACCACCCTTATATGGCCTCCAACAGCATATTTGAAGAATTGGTGAATCGTTGATGAAATATCCTGAATTATTAAGAGCTAATATCTTCCAAATATGGCATTATATGGGTGGAACAATCCACCACTACAAACAAAAGTGTTACCATTTTTTTAAATGGACATTTGCCAAGAATTACTTCTCCTTCGAACTCTCCAATAACATCAGCAGAGTTAATTATAAACCCCACTATAGTTCTGTTATATCGGAGAATAAAACATGGATACTTCAATAACTTATACGTGGATAACAATAAGATTTTTAGCTTAGATACCAATGTCAATAAGGATTCTTCAGATTTTTGGATGGATATGGGCTTTCGGTATTATACAAAATTCTTTGACCCGTCATAAATAGTAACTAGGCTAAACCCATTGGTTTTCTCTTGGTCTAAATTGGGACCTTGCAGTGGACTGGCTCGATCTAGGTCGATGAGAACCCTGTCTAGAGTTTCGAATGATTACTGATCGTAACTTCTGACTGACTACTAGCTTGTTGATGAGGAGTTGAAGGGACAATTCTATGTTAATAAGGTTGTCTTAACATTTTATTTTCCTCTACTATTATTTTCTTTCCAACTTGGTTCAACAAACTACGCCAAATAAATTATTTTTTACGGGTAACTACATCAGCCAATTCTCGAGCTAATAACCATTTTCTAAGTACAACTATAACCACATGTTTAAAGCAGTATGCTAGCCCATATTTGGTATTTACGAAACATTGTGTATAATATTTTAAAGATTCATTGGGGTACTACCAACAATGGATTATAGTGTCCCAATTTCCTCTAAGCTTTTTACTCCCCACAAATTATCTTCGAATGGCTATTTAGAACATGTTAAAATTCTTGAACGAAGCGTGGGGTAATCAGTTATACCACTTCAAGGCGCTTTCCTAGAAAGTTTGGAAAAAAGCTCTACATAGTAACTTGTTATCATTATCAAAACCCATCATAAAAATCTTAAACTGCTCAAAATGATTATCTCGATCTTGACTCCCATCCTTACGATAATGATCACTACTTAAAGAGAATGAAGAAATTTGAGACTATGTTGTAGAGCGCTTAGTAGACTCTGAAGCGTTGGAATATTGTTTAGCTTAATGCTTTTTTTTATGATATGGGAGCGTTGTCACCGCTTCAAGATTATATTAGGGATTATCAACTAACTTATCATATTTTGGACACTCTGATGGAATCTTCCCTTTTAGATTCTTCTTAATTTGTTTATGGGTGCTCAAAGCCTTAATTTTGCAGCGCGGCTGATCTCAATTCTCTTCCATGAGAAGCCTTTCGTCAGTCTTGTTATTTGTATGAGAAGTGTGTACATGCTCATCTTCGACTCTAACCTCTTCATTCTAAAGAGGAGGGTCTGAATGCATTTTTTTATCCATGTTCCAAAGAACTTTTAAGGTGACCATAGTTTGTCGGGTTTTGGATTTCACTATTTAGACACCTTTCTCCAACTATGGTCACCAATATGATATAGATTAAATCGATTCACAAGGTTTTTAGGTAATTTGATGGTAGTGTAACAAGTTAAAGATATGAAGTAGAAAGATAATTAAGCTACTCTATTTATTTTTTAGAGAGATAACGTCCAACCTATTAATGTTGTTCTTGAGATCCTTTATAGGTTTACTTTGGGTTAATGGGCCAAACAGGTCGTGTCATGGTTATGGGTAAAACCCAAAGACAAAAAAACGCATTAACCAACCTAATATGATTTAAATCGGTTAAGGGGTATTTAAGTAATTTGATGGTGGTTTAATAAGTAGAAGATAGATAGTCGAGAGATAATTGAGTTGCTCTATTTAAAATTTAGAGAGATAAAGTCCAACCTATCAAATTTTGTTCTTCATACTCTTTATACAGTGACTATGGGTTAATAGGACAAACGAGTCAGGTCATGGTTATGGGTCAAGCCCAAAAAGCCGAAAAAGAACATTAACTATCACAAATTAATATATTTCACCCAACATAACAAGTAAGAAAGAATTAAGTACATTGGCTCTAGAATAGTTAAATCAAACGGTAAAATCGTAGTATTTCTTTTAGGTTGGGATTGACACTCGAAGAAATCTGACCCCCTCGAAGCAATCACCCCCGAATATTTCCCACCCCATCAATGTATACCCATAAAAATTTATTAAGGAAATATGGCTAATTTACATTAGCCAATTCAATATTTTTTTATCACATGCAAAATAGTTTTGTTTGTAATCTAAACTTACGTATTTGTTTGTGGATAATATAGAGTATGAAATTGTCTATCCTTCTCATACTTCCTATTAAAGGTAGTTACCATGTCGTTTCTGAAATTTAGGCCCATTATTAATCATTGATACCCTAGGAATTCTATAATGACTTAGATGTGTAGGAATTCATAAAATTCTTGAGATCTTGTGCTTACAAATGAGCTTCCCTCCACCAATTTTCTACAATGGTCACTAAGTATAACAAAACACCTTCTTCTTCCTAATGAGGAAAAATATGGAAAATAGTAAAATATGAATATATGTTTAGGGTTCTCTAAAATATACACGAAGATTAGAAAAATATTAAAGAGACGCCAAGAATAAGATGAAATCTGTAATAAACCCTAGTCCAACTTTTTTTTTCAAGAAAAGATAAGTTGACTTACATAACAAGAGTGGTGGGCTTTTTGGTCTGTTGGCCCCTTGGGGCTAGACAATTAGTATGTTTGAGGTTAATCCATCCAATTAACTTACTAAGTAAAAACATATTTACTTCTTATTATACAAAATACCCTCACTGTTAAATATTTGTTGATCTATATTTGAAATATATTATTTTGGATCTCAGGGATCTTCCAACAACTGTTGGTCTATATTTGAAATTTATTAATTGGAATCTGAAGGATCTTCCAACACTTGTTGGTCTACATTTAGAAACTTATTATTATTGATTAAAGGGATCATCTAACACTTGTTGGTCTACATTTGAAATTTATTATTTTGGATCCGGGGATCTTCCAACAGTTGTAGGTCTAAATTTGAAACTTATTATTTTATATCTAAGGGATCTACCAACAATTGTTGGTCTATATTTTAAATTTACTATTTTGGATTTGAGGGATCTTCGAAACCATACGCATAATATATATACCTTAGTTGTATTTGAGTTGAACATGGAAAATATACCCAAAGACAATAAAAAGGGTAAAGTAGCATTTAAGACCCAAACCCCAAACTATTTTCCACCTAAGACCCATATTTTCATTATTCTCCCAGAAAGATCCATTTTAGTTAAATATTGACCATTGAAGACCCACTAATTCCTTAAATACCCTTGTTCATTTATATAAAAGGCTTTTAGACCCATACTTCACATTTCCCCCCCCAATTTTCTTGCACTCTCTATACGTGAATAGAACAACTCTAATGTTAGGAGATTCTTCATTTTTTGTACTCAATTTTCTTGTTTTTCTTTTGTTTTTATATATTTTTTTGTTGTGTTTTTAGTTGATTTCGAAGTTTGATTTTGGATATATGTTTAGATAAGTGGATTTGTGTGCGGTAAGTCTCCCTGAAAAAAAAATGCTATTTAGCTTATTATATTTGAGTTGGACATGGATAAGGAGACCCTATCTATAGATCAAAGTCTAAACAGCCTAAGGCGTACATAGAATTATATTGCTTCCTACTTGACAGAATTGTATTAAAAAACCTGAACATGAGCTTACCAGGTCATTATCTTCTTATAAAAGTGCTCTAAGATAGTCAACCATCCATAAGCATACGAGAAGCAAGAAATCTAATAGACATGACAGATTTTAATTCTTTACCTGAAGGTTGTATTAGCAAGATTATCTCTTTCACAACTCCCTTAGATGCCTGCGTACTTTCTTTGGTCTCAAAATTATTCAAATCCGCAGCAGATTCCGATGTCACATGGGAGAAGTTTCTCTCACTCCCACTGTATTATAGCAGTATAGTTAGTTTGCACATTCCCAACATGTCGAAAAAGGAGCTCTATCTCACTCTTGATTATCCGATCTTGATCGAAGATGGCAAAAAGGTTATGATTCTATTGTTTTTTAATGACTTTTTTCTGATAATAATTACATTCAATAACAGTTGACTAAAAACATATGCATCATTTTGATCTAACATGTTTTGCATTTCATCTTGTAATATATAAACATCTTTCCTTTTGAATAAACGATGTGTTATGTTTTGCGCCTGTATAATTTGATGGATATGTAGATCTTTCTGGGCTGTTCAAATATAAAATCGACTAACAACATCGGTTACGTGTTGATCATGAAATTTAATCTTCTCTCAGGGAGGTTTGATTCTGATTATTGTGGACTAATAATTATCCCAAAATCTTAACTTTGTCCCCAAAGAACTGCTACATGATTTTATAAAATGTAACTTATATTTTAAAATGCTACGGTTTCTATATAGTTTATATAGTTTTCTGATTTAAATCGGACAACAACCAGAGTATCTCATTGGAGAAAAAGACGGGAAACGTATCTGTCATGTTAGGTGCCAGGGACTTGAGTCTAATGACTTCCGAGGAATGGGATTGGATTTCAGTTCCCAACTCCAGGTCTGTCTGTCCTTTTTATTTGATCAAACATATGTTTTTTTTTGTTAACTTGTGATTGTTTAAAGTATCGAGTGTGAATTATTTACAAACAGGTTCCCAGAAAACGCAAAGCTTAAAGTTTCTAACCAGCTAGAAATACATGGGCTGATTAGTACAAAAGCTCTTTCCCAACAAACTCTTTATGCAGCCTACTTTGTGTTCAACTTAGAACCACACGCATATGGATTCAAAAACCAATCGATAGATGTCGCATTTGAACCTGTGGGACGCCAAGGGATTACGAGAGTCGTATGCTTGAATCCAATAGCAGAAATAAAATGGGGAAGTATCGAATATATGTATCTGCTTGTACAAAAAATTGAAGCCGAGACTATAGGAAATAACACATATCTTAAATGCCGAGTAGATGGATGGTTGGAGTTAGAGTTGGGTGAGTTTTACAGCGACGGAGGCATGGAGAAGGAACTCGAAATGAGCCTTATCGAGGCGAAATCTTTGAAACCAAAACACGGGCTCATCGTCCAAGGGATTGAGATCCGACCCAAAGCTACCGGTATATTTGATGAAGCTTATTTATGTTCTATATAAAACTCGTTCGGAGCTTGTTTTAACCACTGTTTATGTAATATATGTGTGGGATGGGCATGGAAATAGACTGTTGCATTATACAAAATGTGATTGTGTTTGTGTTGTAGATATTTTTGAACTGCATATCGTTCGCACATTTCAATTAGAACTTTATTCAACAAACACATTTTTTTCCTCCCCCTCCTCAAACACTTTTGGCTATGCAGGAAGCCAATAAAATATATCCAACCCCTAACCTTGGATACAAGGCTTCTTCTTGAATATCAATTTACTCCCAATAAATAAATTTCTCCCCTTTATGTCGCTTCACAAAAATCCAGGTGCCTCTTTTCTTGAAAGATTCCAACTGTTCGTTTATGGTCGTAAACAAATTACTTTTATCATTTCACTTGATTTAAATATTATTATAATATTTAAATTATCAGTACTCTTGATACTTAGATATGACAATGGGTTGGGTTTGGACTCGGTTCAAGTCGATCTAGTTGGGTCCATTTTTTTTTACCATGAATCCGAACCTGGCTCTATTTACTCGGAGCCTAATATTTTCGAACATGAGCTTGCACTATTATTTTCATGTGTAGCGTTGACCTGACCGGCGAAAATTATTTTTACTATTTGAATTCTCCAATCCGATTCGGTCCTAACCCAACTAAAAATTGATGTTGTTTTTAAATTTAAACCATATAATTTTTTTAACCAAAACAAACATATATGAATAAATAATTAACTTTTACTAAAATAAACAAACATACATCTTTAACAAAATGATCAATCTAAAACATGTCTTAAAATAGTATGAAATAAAACATTAAAACAAACATTAAATTTTTTCCAAAGTTTTTCTATTTTCCAATAGGATAATTAATCATCACAACCACTTATCACAATGCTTACATCTTCCTCTTTATTGTCAAAATCATCAAAACAATTTTGAAATGTCAATTTTAAATGTGTAATATATTTTGGTGCGAACATAACAATTAACATGATGTTAGGTTAAATAATAAACATTAGTTGCAAATTTATATTTTAAAAAATTTAATAACCAGAAGAATTTATATATTTGTGAAAGTTTAGTTTAATAGGCGAATTTAATTAGTAAATATATTATTCGAAAACATATCTAGTAAAATAATCTAATTAGTAATTACCGGAATAATCAAATTTATATATTATAAGAAATCTTATGAATGATAGTCTTTTAGTAATTATTAAGTCTTTTATATATCACTCTTATTATTATATTATATAATTTTTAAATTTTTACATATAGAATATATTTTTGTGCCGGTCGGGCAAAAGACATTTAAAATCTATACTGGACTCGACCCGTATATGGATCATAATATTCATATCTATACCCGAGTCGTTATATACCCGGGTTAAGCAAAATCCGACTGGATCAGGTCGAACCGAGATAACTAGGACCAAACCTTGACTGACTCATACTAGCTCGAACCAATATCACTATCCTTACTTGATAGTATCATGGTAGATTTTTTATTCAAGAATATCTCCATGTAAACCAATTACATTGGCAAAACTTGCTTTTGCGAAAATTTATAGTGGCTCTGTCCCTCACTAAATAAATGTCAAGCTCATAATTTTCTCTATTATGATCATCTGAAGGCTTTGAAACTTTAGTCCCTTAGTTATCTTCATACTCATGTACTTGTTGCACTTCTTCTTTACCTGTAAAAGCTTGACCAGGTCCTGAATCATCTCGAACAGAAACGTGTCCATGTTCACTCTTTAGATTAGACCCATCATACTCTTCAATATTTGTCTGATTTTCATCTTTTTATTCTACGATGAATAGTATTGAACTCGATGATTAGGAATCATAATTTATGTTGGAGCAATGACTTCCATCGTATATACCATGGAAAATGGTGTTTCATTTGTTGTAGCTTTTGGAGTTTTTTATATGCCACCGAAACTTCCTTAAGAAAATCTTGACACTTTCTCTTACCCAACTATGGCTTTCTCTTTAACCCATGCAAAATTTTTATTTTTATAAACTCTACTAGCCCATTTTATTTTGGATAAGTTGTTTTATCCCATACTTCCTAAAAAGGTTTGTCACCATGTCATTGTACAACTACAGACAATTATTTGTCATTAACACCCTTAAAATTCCATAACAATTTATAATTTTAAATTGTGTAATTTTAAAAACTTCTTGATATCTTATCCTTACCAATATTTTTTTCTCAACCCATGAAGTAAATTAATCAACAATTACAATTAGAATTTCCTTCTTCTCGACGTTATAGGTAACGGGCCTACCAGAGTCGTAGCCAACCTATCAAACATGAATGGAAAATGATTTAAACTCATTGTTTCATTACAAACATGATTTTTTGTTGTAAAATCATTTACAAAGACCACAATATTCAACCCTCAATTTCTCAAGGGACAAAAGTGTTTGCGAGTAGAACTCTAGCCGAAGAAAGCATCTTATCAACCCTGAAAACCTAAAATGGGCCTATACTTCTCTTTCGTGTAATTATTTTAAAATAAACATAGCTTTTTTTTCCCAAACATCATAAATATGTTGGTGTAAAACCTTTATGATACAAAATTACATCAAGAAAAGCATATATTCTTGTTTCTAATTGTTATCATCGTCAACATATAAATCCTCTTGATTATCAATGTTTCCTAAACCTGATGGTATTTCTTCTACTATTATCAAAGGATTATCCTCTACACAACTAGTTTGTTTTAACACATCTACCTTTTTTATTTTCTAATCTTAGAACTTACTCATATCTAACCGTTTCAAAATTATTTTTCATTTCCTTTCCTAGTTCTTATACTTTCTCATGTTCTCCTGTTTTGTTTCAAAATTATCTTGATAATGAACGAGAACCAACTAAGAATAGGAAAACAAACAAAGGACTGTAGCTCTACAAATACGAGTTAATCTCGTCACAACTAACACATCTTCATATTTTTCTCTAATATTAGTAGTATGGAATTTGAACTTAATAACTTGTTTAATCTAATCATTCTCTAGAACGTTTAGAACAAATATAGCTCCAGTACCATTTACACTTGAAGTCTCGTCGGCTCGAACAATCTATTTTTTTCTGAATCAATTACAGTCGCTTCGTCTTCTTCCATCTTTATTCTCTCTTTTTGAAATTCATTGATAAACTCAACCACTACTTGTTCCTTTATTGATGCTCTGTAATCAAATATAATTTTATATTCAACCATCGAATACCTCGTTAACCTCCCATAAATATATGTTTCCTAAAGCATGCTCTTTAAATGGAAAGATGTTTGAACGATAATTACACAACCTTGAAAACATGGTCATATTTTTTTTACAGATACAACTAAACCAATAGAAAACTTTTCTAGGTTTAGATATATAGTGTTTGCGTCGACCAACGATTCCTCTTATTTAGGTGTCGTCAAAGTTTGATGAGACCTTAGATACATTTTTAACTCCTTGAACGCTTTGGTGCATTGTAAACCTCTTAGCCCCTATTAAAATACTAAAAAATAAATTAGGCATATCCAATGGTTTAGAGATAAACCTTAACAATGTTGTTAATCGACCCTTTTTTTGCACTTATTTTTATTGATTTAGGTGGAGACAATGTCACTAATGGTTTCAATGGACTTTATTTGACTTTAATTTGTTTTTTACTCATAAAATATTAAGAAAGTTTTCTAACTTCACACTAAATGAACATTTTAAAGCTTTCAACTTTAGGTTAAATATTCTCAAATTTTTGAAGGTTTCCATACAATATTGCTACATGATGAATTGATTCATTAATTTTGATTATCATATCAACAAAATAAGCTTTGATATTATTACCCAATAGTTTAGAAAAAGTACATTTAAGGTTGCCAATCTTGGAAGTATCACAAAAAAATCGTTTTATTCTTTAAAATAGTAGTATGTAATATAAAGTGCTTTATTATTGTTGTTCACAGAAGTTATATGTCGTTTGTATCGATTAGAAGTTTACATGGTTTTGAAGTTTATAACTCTAAATGATTCAATTGCATAAGAAGAAATAATGTTAGGTGATTACTATTTGTTTTGAATTCAAATCGAAGAACTGTAATAGGGTTTAATTTAGTGTATCAAATTGTAGGTTTCCATAATTAATGGTATAATTACTCTTGGATTTTGACTTTTAAGTTTGGTTTTTGGCCTATGAAATTAAATTTGTATTGTGTGCATTGTTATTGAGCATATGTTGTTGTTGATGTGAATTGTTATTAAGTAGAAACTTGTATGGATGCAAACAAAGCAGTGGAGTTGGATCCAAAAATAACTAAGGAATACTTGCAAAAGGGGTATGATTTAAACATAATATTAAGATCAACTGTTTTTAAGGGTTTTTAAAATATACAAATACTGAAAACTGGTATCTATCAAGCTTTTGTTCAAAAGCTGAAAATTGATAATCTTTGAAACTATTCATTACAGATTGGACGAGAGCACATCTTACATTGACTTCGACGATGTATCACTTATTATCCCATATGTTGAATAGAACATATTTTTACATAAATATTACTTTTATTGACTAAGGTTAATAGTATTTAATTGTTAGTATTCATGTTTCTAAAACATTTCAGGGTGTGGTTGTATGGTTACTTAAACTGAGTGGATAAAAGATCGCAAACAATAAATATAATCGAGATTAGTTGTTATTCATGTGCAACTAAAGATTTAAGAATATAATTCTAACTTTCTATTGGTATGCAGCTTTATAACAAATCCTTCGTGTTGGGCTATCGAAACATGTCCCCTAACGAAGTAGTGACTATGGAGAAGTGGAGTGCAGAAGCCATGGTTTTTGGCTCGTCCAAAGCTAGCGTTGCAGAGGTCATTCGTTTGAAGCATGCTTACACCTCAGTAAAAAACACCAAGCATGAAACCATCGACGCCAAAGCCAAACTTGAGAAAACAGTTGAATCCTTACAGGAAACTCTGAAATGCAGTGAAGAGAGGTGGAAAACTGCATCCGAATCTCATAAACTAGTGTTGAGCCAAAACGAGAACCTGCTGAAGAAGAATGACAAGTTGTATGCTCAGAGCTCAAACTTGCTGGACAGAACTATTAACCAAGCGAAAAGGGTGGAGGAACAAGCCGAGCGGATTGCAGCTCGAACTGCTGATGTTAGCAAGTTGACTGGTCACCTGGAGGAGGAACGTGCACAGCTCAAATGAGAGCGATAGTAGTGATAGATGAAAAAATAAAAATAGATGTGGTAGAAAGGGAGACTCAGGTGTTTACTGTGGCTACAAACATGATAGCCAAGGAAAATAGAAAAGTTATAGCAGAGCTGATAGCGTTGAACCATGGGATGAATCTGGGATCTTTGGCATCTTTAGTTGAAGCCCCTGCACTATCACCAAACTCGAGCTTAACAACTTAACCAACCACAATTGATGGTACTCCTTTAGAACCTGCAAAGCCACCGCCTTGCCTGACCGCTAAGTAACAGAAACAAATGCTCGTCGTTTTGTTGTATGGACTTCCTTGTTCCATGTTATGCACATTAAAACTTTGTTACATTTGCAGTACTCTTTTTGTTTAAAAATGCATTGAATCTATATGTTATTTACCTCTTGTAAATTGATTAACGCTATAAACATTTGTGGACTAAATGTGGAGTGTGTGTTTGTTGAACTTCATGGAGATCCTTACAATCCCGAGCTTAGTAGGGCACATTGCGTAGCTTAGACAATTTTTATCATCATAGCGTATTCGCGGGGAGGTCTTGTAGACCATATTGCGTAGTCTATTTTAGACTGGGTCTTTGACCAGTTCGCAAATATATCCAATACAAAGTGTAGGGACAGTATGGTCGTTACGTAGCCCGTAGGCGTGGCCAATTAGCCCGTTCGTGTTTATAGAAACTTAGTCTGGACTCAGTATTGTCCATTGTGTAGCCAAAAATGGCGTGGTTATTAACCCATTCGCTGATTGTAAGGATGAAACTTGCAACAAACACATAGTGGCGAAAGCATAAATTATATTGAAAAATCAAAACGTTATTCTTAGATGCCTCATTAAAAAACCTTTTCGCGCCATCAGGGAGGAAAAAGAGCGCATCAATACAACTTAAACATTATGGCGATAAACGTTTATGTGATTGACATTCCAGGGATTCTTGAGTGTGTGGCCATCTTCATCTGCCAATCTGTATGCGCCATGGTGTCGTGCGGAAATAATTGTGTACGGGCTTTCCCAATTTGGTCCTAGTTTGCCACCTGTTCCACTACTGGATCCTTGAAACACCTTCTTTAAGACTAAATCTCCATCCTTAAAAGAGTGCATCTTCAATAGAGAATTAAATTATCCCCTCATCAGGCTTCTATAATGTTATGCTTGTACTCTTGTTTGGTCTTGTCGCTCATCTAAGAGATCCAGGCAGGTTGACCTGGCAATCAAGTTTGCTTCTTCTTCGTAATGCTCGATTCTATGGCTCGGTACTATGATCTCTGCTGGAATGACTGTTTCGGCACCGTATACCAATGCAAATGTTGTATTCCTGTTATGGAGCACGAAATGGTTCGATATGCCCAAAGCAATTCTGCCAGTTTGTCCGACCATTTCCCTTTACCCCCTTCCAATTTTTCCTTGAGTCCATCTAGTAGCGTCCTATTTGTTACTTCGACCTGACCATTTTGCTGGGGATAGTAGGGGGTGGAGAAGTGCTGGAGAATCCCATATCGTTTGCAGAAGTTGGTAAGTATTGAATTTTGGAATTGTGGGCCGTTATCTGTCATCAAAATGCATGGAATTCCATATCCGGTTAGAATTTGATTATGGATGAAATCACATACCTCTTGGGCGCGTATTCGGAATAGGGCTTTAGCCTTGAATTCACTTAGAAAAATAATCTACTGTGAAAATAAGGGATTGTATTTTGCGTGTGGCAATTGGGAAAGAACGCACTACATATATTCCTCATTTATCAAATGAACATGGAATAAGGACGGTCTGCATAGGCTCCCTGGGTGTATGTTGTGTATTTTAATACTCTTGACACTTGTGACATTGTAATACAAGATTCTCCGCATCACTTGCTAGCTCAGGCCAATAATACCCAGCGAGGAAAAACGTCGAATTAATGTTCGGTGACCACAATGAGCCCCTGCTTCTCCTTAATGTAAATCAGCCAGTATCGAACTAGCTTCCGTGCGATAATGCACCATAGCAATGGTCAAGTTGAACTCTTCCGATACAAGATGTTGTCAAGGACGTAAAATTCAGCTGCTTTGATTTGCAACGCTCGAGCTTCATTCTTACTTGTTGGTAATACATCATGACTCAAGTACTGTAAGTATGGAGTTCTCTAGTAGACGTCAATAGTAGTGAATTGATGGTTACTATTGGTTGTACGAGCTCTGTCATGGGGAGTTGTTGGAGTAAAACTGTGGAATGCTCTTCTGAAGCCACAGTATTGGCTAGAATATCAACTGCTGAGTTAACCTTTCGTGGAATCCGCTTATATAACACACGGAGGAATTTAGATTCATACTCCTTAAGCATAATAAGATACTCCTTGATTCCTTCCTGCCTCACATCGTAATTACCCTATGACTGATTAACCACCAACTGAGAGTCAGATTTAATCTTGATATTTTGAGCTCCACATATCAAAGCCAGCTTCATGCCACAAAGGGCAGGCTCATATTCCGCGACATTAGTTTTACCAGGAAATTAAAGTGCACAGCCTGTTTGATCTCCTCGCCACTTGGGGATCGTAGTATAACTCCTGCTTCTCCGCCCGATGTAGAAGATGCACCATCAACCTCAACGATCCATTGGTTTTATTCGATCGCTTGCTGATTGTCTATGTCAATCTGTTTATCTCTGGAGGAGGTGAATTAGATCAAGAAATCAGCGAGTACTTTCCCATTGATAGTTAAGCGAGACTCGAACCGAATTTTGTACTCGCTGAGCTCGATGCTCAATTTTTTGATCCTACCATAAACATCTGGCTTCTGTAACCCCGTTCGCAGAAGGAATGTTATATGTACCCTAATTACATGTCCTAGTAAATATGGCCTCATCCTTCGAGATGTAATAACCAAACTCAAAACAAGTTTTTCTAGGTTTAGATACATTGTCTCCGCATCTGTTAGCGTTTTGCTCGTGTAATATATCGGGCGTTGTACTCCATTCTGATCACGTACGAGGGCCGAGCTACAGCAAATGACGATACCACTAGATAAATAGGGGCTCCTCGAGGGCGGGAGCAAATATAATCTCGGGGGAGGTGAGATATTGCTTCAACTCGAAAAAAGCTCTATCACACTCTTATGTCCAAGTAAACATCTTAGCACCTCGTAATACTTTAAAAAATTGATAAGTTTTGTCCGATGTGCGGTAGATAAAACTTGAGAGTCATGTTAACCTTCTTGTAAAACATTACACTTCCCTAATATTCTTTGGTGGTTCCATTTGGAAAATTGCATTTAGCTGGACAAGTTTTGTCTCAATACCTTGTTGACTTACCACATAGCCTAAAAACTTACCCTTAGCAACACCAAAAGAGCACTTATCCGGGTTAAGTTTAAGGTTAAACCTTCGTAATTAGTCAAAAAGAACCTGTAAAGTTCCCAATTGAGGCGCCTCTTCATGAGTTTTAACGATCATATCGTCAATATACGACTCTAGATATTTCTCCAAGTGATATTGGAAGATATGATTTATCAACCGTTGATATGTTGAGCCTGCATTCTTCAACCCAAAAGGCATGACTCTATAGCAGTAAAAACCCATCTCGGTTTGAAAGGCTCTGTGCTCCTGGTCGGATGGGTGTAGGAGAATCTGATTATACCGAGAATATGCATCCGTAAAGGATAAAAACTCGCAACCCGAGGCTGAATCGACTAACTGATCTATTCTTGGTAATGGCAAAACATCCTTAGATCATACCTTATTTAAATTGGTGAAATCCATGCACATTCTCCATTGGTCGCTCTTCTTTTTTACCAAAACCGGGTGGGCTATCCAAACCAAATATCTTGCTTTTCGGATGTGCCCCAAATAGCTTAATTTGGTCACCTCAGCTAGTATAGCTGCTTGTGTTTTTTATGAAAAAGACCTACGTTTTTGTCGTACCGGTTTGGAACATGGATTGATAGTTAATTCGTGACTTATGACAGAAGGTATTACTCTTGAGACGTCAGCTGCCTCCCAAGCAAAGACATCTAATTTTTTTGCTAATAAAGCTATAAAATGTACCTTTGAGTCCTGAGACAACTCCTTTCCTAATCGAAGCACTCTACTGTCAGATGCGAACGTGTTCACGGTTGTAGTGTTTATGGTAGTTAAATCATCATGTTCTCGTGGGTCGTCTACTGGGTCCAGCGAGGTGAGATCCAGTGTTACTGGTGTAGCATCCCCCTCTCCGTTTAATTGCTATAGGAGAGGTTTGACGGGTCCAATGCGATCGCGTAAAACGTTCGCGCAGTTCTCTGGCTGCCTCGTATTATTCCTACTAAGATGTCCATCAGATATTTGATGCATTGTCAAAATGTACACAGCTTCGCCTCCATCCTGTGCGACCATCGTCTTCCAATTATGACATGGTAAGGGCTCGGTGCATAGGAAATTATGAATAATGTCTTTAGTTCCTTCTTCGTGATGCCATGTCCAACCTTTACCAATAGCTCCACCTCCCCAACACATTGTGAGGTTCTTTCTTCATAGCCAACCAATGTCCGCTGAGTTGGCCGGTATGGGGGCACGTTTTGCATACGGTCGAAACTACTTTTGAAAATAATATTTGACGAGCTTCCTCCATCGACCAACACTCGAGTTACCATTAATCCTCTGATATCCAGGTGAATAGTTAAAATATCTTCATATGGTAGACTGACACCTCTAAGATTATCGTCGTTAAATGTGAGGTCGACTACTGGATCCCATTAATTTCGATAGGAATTTTCATCTATTTCGTGCACGTCGAGCTTATTTTTAGCCCACTTGTTTTGAGCTAACCCTTGTCTTGTGGCCGAGCTCCATCCTGATATGGTGTGAAGCCACTGGTGTTTCTTAGCATCTGTTTAATATACTGTATCAGCTCACCATTGTGTATCAAGCGTTGAATCTGTCCTCTTAATTTCCAGCACTCATCCGTAGAAAGTCCATGATCATGATGATATGTGAGTAATACTTATTAGATCGTTTAAATCCTAGGGCGCTCATCATGCGCGGAGGTTGATACTTGTTGTGCTCCTTTGTTCGATCATAAATCACCGAGATAGCCTCGGCCAACGGGGTGAAGCGTCTATTTGGTTGTTCGAGCTGCTAAGGTCGCTACCATAATACCTCCTATGCTGCTTCTCAATCCTTCTCCATTCTTTTTTGCCTTCTTTGAAATCCGATCTTTTTATGATTAGTTGGGTTTTATGATTGCAGCACTGCATATATGAAGTTTGAAGAATATCAAACTGCTAAAGTCACCTTATATTGGGTGCCTTTTTAGAGCAGAATAATTCTAGTAGGTTTGCAAAACTCAATCAAGACTATGATGTATGAACTGCATGTAGTAGTTACTTGTTGTCTATGTTCATTTTTTATACATGGTTGATTTGTTGGATTATTTATTTAATCTAAACATGAATTAGTTTATTTGTTTTATGCTTTGACGTGTGTATGGCTTTGAATGAGTCATGGACAGTTGAGTTAGAATAGGGAGTAGTGGTGGTAAATCAGGTATGCAGTTCCTGGTTTATATGATCAACTTAGTTTAAATTCCAGCAATGTCTTTCTGTAACAATTATCTCTTTAATTTAGTGAGTTTTCCATTCAAAATAATCAAGCAATTAGCTTATATCGTAGCTCATTTCCATTATCTGGTATCAGAGCTTTCAACACTTACAAACCTAAAAAAACACTCTTCTGAGATGGACACCACGAAGTGCAAGGAAGGTTCATTTGGCGTAAGTTATCCAATGCTTACAAAAACCAACTACACAGCTTGGTCCATGAAGATGACAGTCTTTATGCAAGCCCATGGTGTGCGGATGCTATAGAATTGAAAGATCCCAAGGCTGTTGCTGACAACAAGGTGGATAAACGGGCATTGGCTATCATCTACCAAGGAATTCTAGAAGATTTACTGTTGTCTATTGCTGATAAGAGAACCTCCAAAGAAGCATGAGAGGCTATCAAAACGGTTCATTTGGGTGCAGATAAGGTGAGAAACACAAAGGTTCAGACGCTTAAATCGGAATTTGAGGCACTAACTATGAAAGACAGTGAACAACTTGATGATTTTTGTATGAGGAAGTATATGTCAAACAGCCTGAAGGTTATGTAAAAGAGGGACAAGAAGAAAAAGTTTACAAGCTATACAAGTGGTGATTTTTGCTCCATTGAATTTACTGATTTTTGTGAAAACAATGGAATTATTAGACATTACACAGCGCTATACTCCCCACAACAAAATGGCGTTATGGAACGTCGTAATCGAACTGTGGTAGCTATAGGAAGAAGCCTTCTAAAGGAGAGGAATATACCATCATACATATGGGGGGGAAGCCATTAGACATGCTGTTTATCTTTTGAATCGAGTACCAACAAAAGCAGTCCGAGGAGCCACACCATATGAAGCCTGGACAGAAGAGAAGCCTCAGGTTGATTATCTGAGAGTGTTTGGTTGTGTTTGTTACATGAAAGTCCCGAGCGTACACACAAAGAAGTTAGATGATAGAAGCAGACGTGTTGTACACCTTGGACGTGAAGCCGGAACGAAAGCGTACATGTTATATGACCTTGATACAAGGACAATGCTCATAAGCAGAGACGTGGTTTTTGATGAAGCAAAGAGTTGGAATTGGAATGAAACAGAGGCAACTGGTCATGTGGAGACTTCATCATTTGCCGTAACAGGACATCAGTTTGAGGATTTTGCGGCACAGAACCTTGAAAGTAGAGTAGAGGAGCAAGGCAGTGACAGCAAAGAAGAGGAGGAAGGTTGTGACATACTTACGCCTCGCTCTTCGCCTCACTCAGTGACACCTACATCAAGTCACAGTTTGGTTCAAAGTTCCAGTCAAAGCTCTATACACTAAGGCAGTACAGCTCAGTCACAGCTTGACTTAGATGAGACATACGACGGGAGTGATATTTATAATGAGACTGAGGAGGTGGAACTCGCTGACGAACTAGCTGATGAACTTCTATTAGTTGGCATCGATGAACCTGTCTGCTATAATCAGGCAATCAAGGAACAACATTGGAAAGTAGTCATGGACTGTGAAATTGAAGCAATAGAACGAAACAACACTTGGGAATTGACAGAATTACCTCCAGGGCATCGAGCAATAGACTTGAAGTGGGTGTTTAAACCAAAGAGAGATACAAATGGTGAAGTTTTGAAGCACAAAGCAAGCTTGGTGGCGAAGGGGTACGTGCAAAAAAATGGTGTTGATTTTGAAGAGGTGTTCGCCCCTGTAACAAGAATGGAAACGGTACGCTTATTGCTAGCACTTGAAATCAAGAACGAGTGGGAGGTACATCATTTAAATGTAAAATCTGCATTTTTGAATGGGAGATTGTATGAGGAAGTATATGTCAACAGCATGAAGGTTATGTAAAAGAAGGACAAGAACGAAAAGTTTACAAGCTATACAAGGCATTGTATGGCCTTCGTCAAGCTCCACGAGCTTGGTACATACAGTTGAACAAGTGTCTCGAGAGTCTTGGTTTTGTGAAATGTCCTCTGGAGTATGCTGTATATACAAAACGGGAGGGAAATGAGTCGTTAATTATTGGAGTTCATGTTGACGACTTAATTGTTACTCGCACTAGTGTAAGCAATATTGTTAAGTTTAAAAGGCAGATGAGTCAAGAGTTCGAGATGTCTGATCTGGGTTTGCTAAGCTACTATATTGGCATCGAGGTCGAACAGGGAAGGGGTTTCACTGAACTTAAACATGTGGCATATGCTAAGAAACTTCTTGAGAAAGCTGGTATGTCTGATTGTAATGCAGTGAAGTTTCCAATGGAGCCTAAGCTGCAGATGCACAAATATAAAGCTGGTAAAACCGTTAATGCTACTGAATATAAGAGTACTGTAGGAGGATTTCAGTATTTAGTACACACTCGTCCAGATATAGCATATGCAGTTGGTGTGGTGAGTCGTTTTATGGAAAGACCTACTACACTTTATCAAGGTGCTCTTAAACGAATATTGAGGTATGTAAAAGGAACTTTAAACTATGGTCTGGTATACACCAAAGGTCGAGGTGACCACATGTCTGGATTTTCCGATAGTGATCTGGCAGGTGATGTAGTAGACAGGAAAAGTACTGGAGGTATGGCGTTTTACTTGGATGAATCTTTGATTACATGGGTCTCTCAGACAGAGATGTGTAGCATTATCGAGTTTTGAAGCTGAGTTTATGGCTGCTACGTCCATTGCTTGTCAAGGAATATGGTTACACAGGTTGCTTAGTCAAATTTCAGATGTTCAAGCTGGGCCGGTCGTGATTTACATTGACAACAGATCTGCTATTGATTTGGCAAGAAACCCTCTGTTCCATGGCCGTAGTAAACACATAGATGTGCGTTATCACTTTATTCGAGATTGTGTAGAGAAAGGACTGATCATTATCAAGCACATCAACACTAATGAACAAAGAGCAGATGTTCTGACAAAGCCTATGTCTGTGATCAAGTTCGAAAAGATGTGTGGGTTGTTGGGAGTTAAGAATCTAAGTCATGTTTAGATTAAGGGGGAATCTGTTAGATTATTTATTTAATCTAAACATGAATTAGTTTATTTGTTTTATGATTTGACGTGTGTATGGCTTTGAATGAATCATGGACAGTTGAGTTTGAATAGGGAGTAGTGGTGGTAAATCAAGTATGCAGTTCCTGGTTTATAGGATCAACTTAGTTTAAATTCCAGCAATGTCTTTTTGTAACAGTTATCTCTTTAATTTAGTGAGTTTTTCATTCAAAACAATCAAGCAGTTAGCTTATATCGTAGCTCATTTTCATTATGATTCTCAAATATATAATAATTTATTGTTTCTAGAGCAGAGTAAACATCCATGGAAATTATTGAGCAAGTGCAATAATATATTGCATATGTAAAAAATCTATCGTCTTGGTATAGTTCTGCTTTTACTTTTTCTTTTCTAAGAAGACTTTTTAGTGCTTTAATGGTTTATTTATTTCTTAATACAATTAAAATTGTTCAAATATAGATTAGTGTAGGAACCTAACCACAATTCCATTACCCTTCTTTATCCTTCCATTTTGAATCATTAGATGTCATCACTTCCAAGTTCTATACTTTTAACCTCAGAATTTGTGAGGTTGTGGCCTTATTAGATACATGTTCTCTCCCTCTCTCTGCCTATATAAGATTGAACCATAGTCCTTATCCAACCTAAAATTATAATGATCAATGGTTTTGAGTTAGAAACTAATGTTAATATTCATATCTTGTAAGTTATCCATCCCATGAATAAAAGATTATAACCATTATATTTGCAACTGTTTTTCTTTTGTTTACATCATATGGTTTGGTTAATATTGAACATTTTTATTTCATCTTAAATCTATTTCAGTTTAGAATACATTTGTTATATCCATTAATTCGAATCTACGTTATAATTTTACGACACAGATGGAAATCACTTGAATCCAATTGTCAGATTGGTATATATAACACTAATCTCAACCATATTAGTTATAAGTGAGATCTTTTTATTGCAGGCAATGGTGTAGGTGTACTTAATCTTAGAAAGTTCTTTGCTATAAGAGCTCATACATTCAGATTTGTCAAGGGTACCCTTTTCAGCAATAAAGTTTTCATTTTTTTCGAGACAAGAGTTTCTGAATCAACACTTGAAACAATCATGTTGTCGCATCAATAGAATATGTGTCCACTTAACGGTGATGGAAAAGTCACAACAGCTCCAGACCGCAACTCCGCTGAATTATTTAACGACCATTATTTCAATAACTTGGTTAACATAACAGGATTGTTAACTTCTGCTAATTAGTGTAGAAGACATGGATTTAATTGTGAGAATAATTCAAAGATAGAGAAGTAGATGAGTTACCCGAAAATCAAAAGACTTCTATCCATTCATTTAGTAGATAGAATTTTAAATACAAGATAAAAGTCACTAACACATGTTAAATGACTGCCATAAGTTTATCAAAACCACAAGTAAACTAAAGAGTGTTCGGAGAACTTTAATTGTGACTTTTCCAAGAAAAGACCCACAATAGACCAACAGAAGACCTAAGAAAGACCCATAAACTAGATCAACATAAACTAACAGCTTCTAAATAATGCTAACACTCCTCTTTGTTTAGAAGCTGCAAACTCCAAGTCTCTTTCTCAAATCTTCAAACTTACTAAGTGGCAGAGGTTTGGTGAAGTATTTGCAATTTGATCTTCAGATTTGCAGTAACGCAGACTCACATCACCACTCTTTTGAACTTCTCGAACAAAGAATAGTTTGATATTGAAGTGCTTAGTCTTTCCATGAAATACTGGGTTGTTGGGGATCGCAATGGCAGCTTGATTATCAACTAGTATTTTAGTTCTTTGTTTTTGTTCCATGTTTAGATCAACTAGAAGTTTCCTTAATCAAACAGCTTGACTAACAGTAGTTGCAGCAGCTATAAATTCTGCTTCAGTAGTGGATTGAGCTATTGTTTCCTCCTTCCTTGAACTCCAAGAGAAATACTTGATCCGAGGGAAAAACAGTAATTGGATGTACTTTTCATATCATAAATCGAGCCACCCCGATCACTGTTAGAGAAACAAATTAGCTTTATCCCTTTCTGCTTTAAAATCGTAACTCCATAATTCGAAGTCCCCTTTACGTATCTGATAACTCTTTTCACAGCTGTCATGTGAGTTTCATTGGGACAAAACATGAATCTGGAGAGAATACTTACAACATTTAATATCTTCGATCTGGTTGCTGTCAAATACATCAGACAACATACCAAATTCCTGAACTCAGCTTGAATAACCTTAGCAGAACCATCATCTTTCACCAGCTTCTCCTTTTGATTCATAGGAGTATTCATTGCTTTGCAATCTTCCATTTAAAAGTTTTTAAGTATCTGCTTTTCATACGTTCCTTGACATATGAACACTTCATTTTGGCTTTGTTTGATCTCAATGCCGAGGAAGTATGACATCAGACCAAAGTTTGTCATTTCGAAGACGTCTTCCATTTCGAGTTTGAACTGATTAATTTGGTCAAGGTTGTTTCTTGTAATTAACAAATCATCTGCATAAAAATAAATGATTAAGGTGATTGTACCTTCATTCTTGACATACAATGTGAATTCAAATTGACTTTTACGAAAGCTCAAATCCACAAAATGATCATCAATCTTAGTGTACCATGCTCGTGGAGCCTGTTTTAGGCCGTATAAATCCTTTTTTAACAAATAGACTTTATCTTCATTCTCTCTGCTTACAAAACCTTCAGGTTGTTCAACAAAATTTATTCTTGCAAATCTCCATTTAAGAACGCAGATTTAACATAAAGTTGGAAAACTTTCCAACTATTTTGAGCAGCAAGAGCAAGCAGTAATCTTATTGTATCAAGCCTAGCAACAGGTGAAAATGTTTCCGAATAGTCCACTCCAAACACTTGTGCATATCCCTTTACAACAAGTCTTTCTTTGAATCTGTTAACCGAACCATCAAGATTTATCTTTGATCTGAGAACCTATTTTACACCAATTATTTTTCTGTTTAGAGGTCGATCAACCAACTCCCAAGTTTTATTTTTTACGATCATTGACAGCTCCTCTTGCATTGCAGCCATCCAATGCTGACTGTCTTTTGCATCACAGAACCTTGTAGGTTCACAAACAGCTACATTACACCTTTGATATATATTAGACACTGACCTAGTACCGTTTATCGGAGCATCATCAACTGAAGCATCTTGCCCCTCATCTCTAGGTTTTTCTTCTTCTAGCATGCTACCATTGATTGAACTATTTTGAGAATTAAAATATGGTTTACCTTGGTTAATTCTTCTCAATTCCATTGCTTATTTTTAATAAAATGAACATCTCGGCTCACTATAACTCGACCAGTATGTCGCTGGAAAACTCCATAAGCTTTGGATATAGTGTTATACCCAATAAAAATTCCAGCTTCTACCTTTTTATCAATCTTATCTCGCTTGACCAATGGAATATAAGTGAACAAAGGCACCCAAATATTCTAAAAAACTTTAAAGAAGGTTTGTAACCACACCAAGCTTCAAATGGTGTCAAGTCTTTTACAGTTTTCGTCGAAATTCGATTTTGTAAGTACACAACAGTGTTTGCTGCTTCTCCCCAAAAGCATTTTGGAAGATTTTTTTTCATGAAGTATGCATCTCGTCATCTCCATTATAAATCTATTTCTTCTTTTAGTGACTCTATTTAGTTGAGGATAGTATGGTGTCGTCAGTTGATGTTCAATTCAATCATCTTCACAAAACCTGTTAAAATTTTCTAAAGTGTATTCCTCGCCATTATGAGACCTTATAGTCTGAATCAAACATCCACTTTCATTCTCAACTCTTTATTTAAATTTCCAAAACACACCATCAACTTCTGATTTTTGCTTTAAAAATAAATGCAACACATTCTTGTTAGATCATTAATAAAAATGATGTAATAGAGATTACCATTTAGTGATGGTGTTCGTTGAGGACCGCAAAGATCAGCATGGACCAGTTGTAGCTTTCTCGAGGCTCTCCAGGATTTTTTAGGAAATGGTTGTCTGTGTTGCTTCTCAAAATTATAAACCCGACAATGAGGCATGTCATCATCAGTGTCTGTGAGTCCTTCAACCAACTTCTTTGACTGCATATGAAGCAGCTCTTGATGATTAAAATGCCCAAGTTTTTTATGCCAAATCTCATTAGCACAAGGTATGGATTTAAAATCCATTTGCTCATTTTCCATTGGATATAGAGGAAAACTTTTTTTCTTTCATTTCAACATTGAACAAGTCTTTGCCGCTAGCATCTTTGATTAGAAATTGTTTATTCTCAAACAATTATTTGTAGCCTTTATCAAGAAATTGACCAACACTTAACAGATTTTGATCAATTTTCGGTACAAATAAAACATCTAAATAAACTTTGTACCTCCATAGCTTGTTATAGCTACTGTGCATTTTCTCTTGACTTCGAGGTGTTCACCGTTTCTGATCCTTGCTATCTTGACTTTGGTGTCTTTTAATTATTCAAAGAGTTCTTTACCATATGTCATATGATTTTTGCACCCAATGTCAATCAACGAGCTTTCACTCGATTTTCTGTCTGAAAAATAAGTGACCACAAACAGTTGATCTTTTTTTTCTTGATCAGCTACACGTGCATCTTCTTCTTGAATCTGCATCTGACCTTTTACCTCACAAATTGCAGCTTCATGTCCAAGTTGATTACATTTGGAGCATTTAGCATCAGGTCTCCTTCAACACCTGTTTGGTGGATGACCTTTAATTTCAAAATAACGACAAGGCGGGTAGGAACTTGTGACATCTACTTTTTTTTATTTTTTTAAAAATTGCTAGATGAATCCTCACTCATTGACTTGAAAGTTCTATTCTTTTTATACCTGTTGCTATCTTGATGCTTTGTAGGTAATGAACCTTAAATCACCCCTTCTTGCCTCATAGACCTTCTCTGCTCTTGTGCTTGCAATCCATTTAAGAGCTTTGTGAGAGAGATATTTGACAGATCTTTGGTGTTCTCCAGAGTAGTAATGGTTGCTTCAAACTTCTCTGGAACAATCACCAATATATTTTCAACAATCCTGGAGTCTTTTAATTCAGACCCAAGAAATCTCACCTTGTTGGCAATGCTGAGAAGTCTCTCTGAATACTCTTTCACGCACTCAGACTTATTTATCTTATGCAACTCAAAATCCCTAATTTAATTTAGGACTTTCATTCCACGAATCCTTTCATCTCCTTCGTACTCAGCCTTGAGGTAATCCCAAATTTATTTGGTTGTTTTTGGTAGCGTCAAGCTACGAGATGGAACAGGTGGCTGAAAAGTCAGAGAAAGAAGACGAACAATAGAAGATGGATAGCTCTAACCCCAGGTCAGAGTAAAAGAGACTTTAAAGAAAATCAAATTCTATTAAAAAAAAGTCTGAGGCAAAACTAGGGTTTGAGAGTCTTTTATAAAAGTGCTCGAAACCCTAGTTCAAAATTACAGTTTTTTCTTGTGCAATAAAATAAAGCCCATCCCAATTTCAAAGCGATTGGAGATGGTAAAGTATTTTAATGAAATCCAAAAAAATAGGAAAATGCAGAAAATTTACTAAAACAGCAAAACGAGGGTTGAAACGATTAAATTTAGGGCTTGGACTTCATCACAACGTGATGCTTTTGAAATCGTTGGGCTTCTCGACGCGTTAGATTTGAGTGGGCGCATCGCCTCATTCAATTATCTGGGCCCCAAATAAAGTCCGTTTTTGTTTGTCCAAAATGGTTATATAGTCATGGGCTTGTGCAACTACACCATCCTCTCCTTCTTCGGAAGAATTCGCCCACGAATTCTCAGCGTCATCATCCTTCTTTGGTATCTACACACATTCTCATTGAGCCATCCTTCTTTGGTGTTAACAGTGCAGGAACCGCACAAGGACTAAGACTCTCTCGGATGTGGCCTTTCGTCAACAGTTCTTCCACCTGTCTGCGGAGCTCTTCATGCTCTTTAGGGCTCATCTGATAATGCGGTCGGTTTGGTTGGCTAGCACCCAGTACAAGGTCAATCTGGTGTTGGATATCTCTCAATGGAGGAAGACCTGTAGGTAATGTATCAGGAAAGACAATAGAAAATTATGCTAATAGCGGCCGAACTCGCTCATGTATACCAGCAAATGGATCAGTACTAAATTCTTTAACCACCAAAAGATAGACAATCCCTGTTTCATGAGCATGTTCTATAACCGCCTTTCGCGCTAGAAAGTTCTTACTCGACTCATTTGGTACTGCAAGGGCAGGTTTTGGGGAAACCTCTTTAGTTGGTGTTAATATGAACCTGACATTATTCCATATAAAACTGTAGCGGTTCCTCCTACCATCATATGTGACACTTCTATCATATTGCCAGGGTCGGCCTAGTAACAAGTGACATGCATCCATCCCAATGACATCGCACCATGCTTTATCCCTATAGTTACCAACAGAGAAAGATACCAGACATATTCTAGAAATATTTACCTCACTAGCTTTCTTTAACCAGGCAAGCTTGTAGGGGTTTGGGTGGTCTTCTGTTTTCAGGGCCAGTTTCTGGACAACTTCTTCAGCGATAACATTTTCGCAACTTCCTGAATCAATAACGAATTTGCACACCTTTCCCCCAATAGTACAAGTCGATTGGAAAATATTGTTTTGTAGCCAATCATCCCCATTACTTTTGGCTTTCAGCGTCAGACAGATACGCCTTAAAACCAATGCATGACCAATATCTCCTCCTGTAACCTGGTCCTCTGGAACCTCATCAACAACATCCTCTGGTTCTTCATCAAACTGTGGGTCACCCTCCAGGTAAAAATCAGCAGTGTCAGCGAACATACCCCTTAATTGTTGTGGTTGTTGTCGTAATTTTGGACACTGTAAAGGAACGTGCCCTAGTTCATGAAAATGGTAGCACCGAACCTGTGAGGAAGTAACCGTGCGACTAGGGACCTGAAAATTAGCACCTGTACGGATAAGAGAAACAGTTGGTACTCCTGGGTTAGGGTTTGGAACCGTCATTTTTGGGAATGCCGATGGAGTTGTTCTGGCAGTATCTCCTCCATAAGGCCTTCGTGAAAGAGCTTTCTCCAAATGTAGTGCGCGCTGATGTGCTTCAGACACATTTACAGGATCGAACATGTTTAGCTAGTCCTGAAACTGTTGTCGCATCCCCCCTATATAGCGAGATACTAGCTGATCTGCTGAATCAGCAATATCGACACGGTTTTATAGCTTGAAAAAATCGTTAGTGTACTCGTCAACAGTCCTTGACCCTTGTTTAAGGTTTTGGAACTGCTGATACATGATGCGGGCATAGTTTTAAGGCAAAAAATCAGCCCTCAAGTGCTTTACAAACTTCTCCCAAGTGGTTATTTTTGGCTTACCGTGCCTTGATCTGGTCTGCTTGAGCTGTTGCCACCAAGATACAGCTCGGCCTCGGAACTTAGTTGCAGCCAACTATACCCGCTTTGCATCCGGAACCTCCTTGAAATCAAGAGCTTCTTCAACTGAGGCGATCCAATATAAAAACTCCTCCGGTTCGAGACCCCCTTGGAACTCTGGGATCTCCAGTCTGAATCCAGATTCCCACCAGTTGTTGGCGTTCAGATCAGAATCTCTCGGTGGCGGCTGCTCAAAGACTTGGTCACGGTAGTCTTGTGGTGAGTATTGACCCCTAACTTGTTCTCGTCGAGGAGCAAAAGGATTTTGCTCGCGGCCGATCTCTCTCTCAGATCCCGACGGCTGGTTGCTCGAACCTGGAGCTCGAAAGCCGTTGGTTTGGTTGTTCAACAGCTTGTGTAGTGCTTCTTGTACGTCTCTAAACTAATTTAACAACGAGTGCATCTGATACCAATATGGTAGCGTCAAGCTACGAGATAGAACTCTGAATCTGATACCAATATGGTAGCGTTAAGCTACGAGATGGAGCAAGTGGCTGAAAAGTCAGAGAAAGAAGACGAATAATAGAAGATGGATAGCTCTAACCCTAGGCGAGAGTAAAAGAGACTTTAAAGAAAATCATATTCTATTAAAAAAAGTCTGAGGCAAAAGTAGGGTTATAAAAGTGCTCGAAACCCTAGCCCAAAATTACAACTTTTTCCTTGTGCAATAAAATAAAGTCCAGCTCAATTTCAAAGTGATTGGAACTGGTTAAGTATTTTAATAAAATCCAACAAAAATAGGAAAATGTAGAAAATTTACTAAAACAGCAAAACGAGGGTTTAAACGATTAAATTTAGGGCCTCGACTTCATCACTTTGTGATGCTTTTGAAAATCGTTGGGCTTCTCGACGCGTTCGCATCGCCTAATTCTCATATATGGGCCCCAAATAAAGCCCGTTTTCGTTTGTCCAAAAGGGCCATATAGTCATGGGCTTGTGCAACTACATCAGCTTTGAGAGACAGTATTCGTGTGAATATCATTTCAGATACAGCTACAAATAGACAAGCTTTTGCCTTTGATTTTCTCGTCTCCTTTTCCTTATATGCTTTGATCTGTGCCATAGTAGCATTTGCTGGAAGTTGAGGGATTTTACAATCCTCTTCTACTGCTTCCCAAAGATCTAATGCTTCCAAGTAAGACTCCATACGAACTTCCCAGATTTGATAGTTGTCTCCATCGAAGACTGGTGGTGGAGCGATTGAAAATTCTCTTTCTGATTTTTACCGCACAAATCCCTTAAAAAGAGGGCTCTGATACCAGTTTGTTAGTGTAGAAGACAGAGATTTAATTGTGAGAATAATTGTAAGATAGAGAAGCAAATGAGTTACTGAAAAATCAAAAGACTTCTATTCATTCATTTAGCAGGTAGAACTTTAAATACAAGATAAAAGTCACTAACACACGTTAAATGACTGACATAAGTTAAATCAAAACCACAGGTTAACTAAAGAGTGTTCAGAGAACTTTAATTGTGACTTTTCCTAGAAAAAACCCACAAAAAACCAACAGAAGACTTAATAAAGCACCATAAATTGGACCAATATAAACTAACAGCTTCTAAATAATGCTAACACTGCTCAGATTATGTTATCAAAGATTGTTCTTTAGTGACCCACTCATTCAAGATTGTAGATGATTGTTCTTCGATGATGATCCTCCCCTACAAAGGTGTAGTTAAAGCTGATGAGTCCATTAATCGATTAAAGTACATCACATTTAGCTTTGCTCGTACATCCCCATAAGACACTAGAATATTTTATGTTAACTTGATTTGGTTATATGAATAATTTGGAGAAGATAACTAAACGCATTTGAAGTAAAACTATAAATCAGGTTAGTATCTGCTATATTTTTACTTATTACTTCTTTTAGATGCTAGCATACAAAAATTATTTTATATTTCTGTTAGGTGTTGGACTTTTACTCTCTTTTGTGACTAACAGCTCCGACATTATTACTATGGTCTTTTACGACGTATAAACAAGCTATTAGGTCCAGAATTGAGTTTTGATCCCAAACATTCGCCTCTATGCTTCAATTGTAAAGAACATGTATTTGGTTGACCTTTACATTGTTATTTTTCTAAATATGTAGCCTATAATCACTAATCATAATCTTTAAATGGAACTACTATTTATTTGCATATTTTCTCTAATTAGGGATTCGACAAATCTGTTATGATTTGTATTATTAAATTTTTTTTTTTGTAAATTAAATCCTGGATGTTTATAGTGATATCATTTTTTTTTCATTTTTTTTTCATTTTTTTTTCATTTTTATCTTATATTGATGACCAATGAGTAAGTATTAGCTAATTGTCAAAAAAAATATTCTATATATATATATATATATAATGTGATTATTTTTATTGGTTTAAAGTTTATTAGTTATCAATTTATTTACCTTGCCATCTAAATACTGTAGGATATGCATTGCAAATGGTCTAAATAAACAAGACAAAATTTTATTTTGTTTGATCTGATGATATTATTTGATTTGTTTCAGTTTTATTTTGCATTACTATGATATTACGGTCTGTTACTTCAGTTACCGTGGAGAGCGGTCAAAGACCCTTGCCACTATCTTGACCGTGGAAATTGGCAGAAAGCTCACTTTATTTTTGTAACCTCGGTGGCCTATACATTGTTCTTGTTCTTGGCAAGTAAATATCTCAACATCACATTCTGTCTTGTCTAACCATGACTTAGTAAACACTTTTTGTTTTTATTATAAAATACTTATGTATAAACAAATTTAACAAATTGTTAAAGTATGCATATGCAACACTATCTAAATTGGAATTTTGTAAGCCTGGTTGATTTGGCTTATTTATAATGTAAGTAGACAATTCAAGCTTCTACTATTTTTATTCATACAAACTTAAAGAGACAATAATATATATTGGTTCTAAAAGATCATTATTAACATTGACATGATTACTTTCTTTTTTCGATTAGCAGTGACTTGCTATTTATAATATATTATCAGTTTCATCAATGTTTATATGGTATATACAGGAGCTGCATGAAATGTTTTCTTTCAAAGGTGTTTTTAACATCAATAAAAATTGGAAAGGTGGAAGCAAAATATAAATCACTGAACATTTTTCAGAATGACGAGGAAGATTTAAGCTCAGATTCGGTAGTTGTTGATATGATGAAGATCATGCAACTTTTTAATCACTTTTTGTATTTTTGAAATATACTTTGTTATTTTGGTTTAGTTATATTATATTTTAAATTTTCGAATAATGAAATAAAACTGTATTTCTATGCATTTAAAAAAAAAATCTCATTAAGTTTTACAACGGGCATGCAACATTGTTAGCGACAAGGTTAGAATTATTTATTATGCAACTAGATGTCAACAACGGACATGCTGACAGATTTAACCGTTTGGCAAAAAGGGTGCAATGAAATTACAACAAACTTGCAACGCCATGATCCGGTTCCATTCGGGTCAAATTTTGCAACAGTTGCAGTTCCTAGCAAGTTGCGGTGGAAACTAAATTTGGCTAATGATCCCACTTAACACAACCGACACTTCCAATCCCAAACCTGTTGCAAAATACCTTTTTGCAGCGGTGTTGTGACAATTTTTGTTGTTTTCATGTCGTTGTAAAAACCAGTTTGCTCGGAGTTGAGTAAAAGGATCATTAATAAACACTACGCAACCTTCTAAGAGTAGATAATCATAATTGTCCTTCATTTTGTTAACGTATTCATTCATTATAGAGGTCCCTTTTAGAGTTCTTTGGAACTCTGATTTGTATTAATTTACCTTACCTATATCTATAAACCAGATAGTTTTCTTACAACATCTCATAGATCCTTGGAGATCCCGTCTTCCAATAACTACGTTACTAGTTCAGGACTCATAGTAAAATAGGGTCATCCAAGAAGAAGTTGGTCTTTGTCGCCCTTTCTTCGTACTTAATGTTATATGGAATATTTCTTTCAACATCAACTAAAATTTATATATGACAACTTTTCTCACGTTTTAAAGCCTCCTAGTTTATTTTCCTCTACCATATAAAGCACCATAAGATAAGAGTGTTCATATCAAGTATTATATTATGCATATATTTAGATTCTTGAATGTGTTTAGTTGGAGGTTTTTAATGGCAAAAGGAGAGTTGTCTAGAAGGACAAAGCTCATCAATGGTTAAAGAAGGAGAATCTTTGTTTGTCATTCAAGACTTCTAAACTATAATACCAAGTTAAAGATAGAAGAAAATAAACTTTTAGTTTAAAATTATTTTATCTATTTCATTGATGATTTTCGTTATTAGTACAATATTCTTCTATACTACTACCGTTGTGATAAAACAATAGTATTTCGTACTGGTAATTTTTATCTATATTAGTAGTGTTTTTTTGGTTCATTTGTTTGTATTTGTTCATTCTCTTGGAAACTCTAGCCATCAATATCTCTTCATCCCTTTTCCTTTTCAATTCTTTCACCGATTTATTTTTCAATCTAGATTTTAAATTAGTCTTAACAAAAATGAAAATTATCCACGAAACCATTCTTTAAATGTCATATATGTGAGTTGAACCTATTATCTAGTTATTGAATAACGTATTAGATCAGACATATGCACTAGAAAATGCATATATAATATAATCCGATAATATGGTATTATACTATTTAATATATTTTAAAATGTTCGATTAATTTTTTATTTATTTTTAAATAAATATTATAAATTTTATGTTACTACTTTTTAAAAAAAAAATAAACAAATTGTAATGATATTGGTACTATATAAAATCGCTGTATAAGACTATCGACTATGATGTTTTCTGTAATTTAATCCTTTGATTAAAAAATTACGAGTGAGGGTCCTTTAACTATTGAAAATCTATAAATTTAGTCTCTCTGCGTCGTATTCTCTCCGGTTCTGCCACGTGTCACCATAATTAAATGTTTATTGTGTGGGAGATAACCCTTGACTTTTAATTCTATTTCTACCGTTTAAATCTAATATATTTTTAATATTTATTTTTTATTTATTTTTCTAGAAAACAGAATATCGCAAAATTTACGACACTCCAGGGGCGGGTCCAGGATTAGAATTCAGGGTGTGCCAAAAATATCATTGAACTAAAAAAAGTTTGTGTATTATATAGTCAAAATAAATTAATATACTATTACAACTAAAAATGAAAATCTATTTCTAGTCTAAACGTAATTGCATTCTTCTCTTACTCATGCCTTGAAAGCGCTTGATAATATCTCGATCATCGATTGTAGCAAACACTTCTTTCTCCACAAATGTCACTAAACTATCACTAAGCCATGGATTGGACATTCGGTTTCTCAACTCATTCTTCACATATTTCATACTAGAAAATACTCGCTCAACACTTGTGGTGGCCACCGGTAATGACAAAGCTAGCTTTAAAAGCTTGTACACAAATCCAAACGTGTTGTGCTTTTTTGTACGCACAAGAGTCCTACATAGATCCGAGATACTCTTCAAATCGGAAAATTTATCGTCCATCTTCACACAGTCAATATAAGTCTCAAGTTGGCTAGACAACTCTTTATCACTAACATCCACAAAGTCATTTGGGTATAATCTTGCCAACCTCACAAGTGAGTTAGTGTCAAAACCTTGAAATGAAGAACAAAGATTCAAACATGCCACACAATTCAACAACTCAACATTTTCGGGTGTAAATCGATCATTCAACTCTTGCATTACACAATCTATGACATGTAAAAAACAATCATTCTTGAAATGATTGTGATTTGTCAAAAACGTAGCAAGTCTTTTGGATTTATTACCTTGCACATACCTTGACTCCATGTCGGGCACATCAACTTCAAGATTACCACAAAAACCTACAACTTTTTCATAAAATGGTTCCCATCCACTATCTCTCATTTGTTGAAGCCTTTTCTTACTTACTTGAACAAGTTGCATAGCGGTCACAATATCTTGATCCCCTTTTTGTAATGCTTGAGACAAATCATTTGTCAACGACAAAACCTCAACCATTAAGTGCAACATAAAAACAAAACCAAAAGTTTGCATAACAAATAACAAACGTTTTGGTTCACCCTTTGAATATCTATCACTTTTCAAATCTTCAAGCACTTCAATAATGGGAGTAAACAAATCAACCAACCTACTAAGAGTCCGAAAGTGCGATCCCCATCGTGTATCACCCGCTCTTGCAATAGACAACTCTTGGTTCAAACCGGTACCCGTTTCCACCAACTCATTCTCAATTAGATTAGCAAAATGAGCAACTTGTTTTTTACGAAGTAAAGCTTGTCGTTTGTTAGAAGACCTTAGAAAACTCACAATACGTGACACCTCAAGAAAAAACCAATCAACATCTTCATGCTTCCGAGCCATCGAAACAAGAGCCAATTGAAGTTGATGAGCAAAACAATGTACATAGTAGGCTTGTGGATTTTCCTTTTGAATCAAAGTCTTCAAACCACCAAATTGACCTTTCATATTACTTACCCCATCATATCCTTGACCTCGAATTTTAGAAACACACAATCCAAGTCTTAACAACAACTTTTCAAGAGCATCTTTAAGCGTTATTGCACTAGTATCTTCAACATGAACAATCCCAATAAACCGCTCAACAACAAATCCTTTATCATCGATAAAACGTACAACTACTTGCATTTGTTCTTTACCAGAGCAATCACCAGATTCATCAACTAGAACACAAAAGAAACCATTTCCAATTTCTCCAACTATCTTTGTAAGAGTTTCCACCGCACATGCATTTACAAGTTCTTTTTGAATAACGGGACAAGTCATCTTACAATTTCCACCACTCATAAAGGCTTCTCCTATTTTATCATTGTTTCTACCCAAAGCTTCAATAAATTCTAGAAAATGACCTTTATAAATAGAATCTTCTCCCTCATTATGTGCCCTAAATGCAATTCCACCTCTAACAAGAAACTTAACTGCTTCAAGTGATGCTTTTACACGAACAAGATAATCAGCTTATGCTTTTATACTATGCTTTACAAATGAAGATTCAATACTTTGATTTTTCTTCATAAGATTTACACATGCTTTAACATAATTCCTATGCTGACTATTAAGTTCACCAACATGTACATTCAACTTACTCTTCAAGTTCCAACAATTAAACCCTTTAATCACAAATGCATCATTACTAGTACCATTGTAGAATAGATAACACGGCAAACAAAACACAGCATTCTTTTTTATAGAATATTCTAACCAATCATTATTCATATACCAACTATTATTAAAAGAACGACTTCGTGTCCCAATCATTCTAGGAGGATATTCAGTCATGTTGGGTCTAGTTGGTCCATTCACAAGGTAAGCTCTTCTCACATCATCTTGATCATTTGGATGATAATTAATAATTGGAGTTCTATTTCCAGGATCCAACTCCAAATATGCCCCCTTTTTTAATGTCGTATATGAAGAAGATGGATTAATTGATGAAGGAATTAAATAAGGTTCTTCGGATGGTACCTCGGTTGGAGAAGGGATCGGAGATGCTTCAATTGTTAAATCATTTCCAATAGAAGAACTACTAGACTCCGAAAATCGAGGGGCGGGCGTAAAAAACTTGAACAACATCCGGTTAAGTCACGTAAATAAACCAATTCAACAATTATAACAATTCTAAATCAATTTAACAAAATAATTACATTTAATACACTTAATTTCTGAAATTTCAAACTAGCTTTAATTTTTTTTTCTTTAACATTCACTAATTTGTTTGAAATTGATTTTCAAAAGCTTTGAAATTCTCTTTATAAATCAATTTTTTTCATGATTCTTGTTAAATGAAACAACTCTAACAATTCTAAATCAAGAGATTCCACTAATTCTCAAATTGATTTCTTAACGTACTTTGTAGGAAATACTAAACCCACATTAACATACCGATTCTCAAATTGATTTATTTTAGGCTCTTTATACTTATTTTTATTTTGTATGCTTTGAGTCTATTTGGAAATAGTTGTGTTCGAGTGCGTTCTAGAATCTGGCAATTTTGTAACAAATTTCATTAGATTGAGCACGATCAAGACTTCTAGGAGGCTGATTGCTCTTATTGAACATGAGCCTAGTTGTCATTATAGTCCAATTTTTTTCAAAGGTCCATTTATTTATCCAGTTTGTCAAATTATTTTACTTTTTGTATATATGAATAATAATCATGTTAAAAAGTGATGAGATTTCTACAACATTCAATTTGAATAACCAAGTACCAAGATGATTTTCTTTTTAAAAACATTTCAACTGTAATGATAGATTCAATCTTAATTTCTAGATTTTTTATTTCCTCATCTTTATAAAGAATTAGAACATCTAAAAGAGCCTACGGTAAAAAAAAAGGGTGATTATTTTCCATAAAGTCTATTGTAGGTTGCTTATATATCTTATTTATTGTCTTTTAGGAGGCCACCACAGTTAGATTCACTAGATAAGTTACAAGAACCATGTGAGTTTAGCTTTATTATCTTTCCCAAAGACGGTTTTGATATAGGATTAGTGGTAGTTCTTATTTTGTTTAAATTCTGGAAACTAATATGTTCCTTAACAACTTTAACATCTTTACTCCAATAAGATTTCTTTATGAGCTTTGCATGGTCAAGACTAGTAATAATTTATTTAATATAGTCTACCATTGATTTACTTGTAATTATTTCTTTATTGTTTAGATTTATTCCTAGAGTTCCATATAACCCAACAAATTATGGGAGGAAGTATAGTTCTTATATGCACCTCTTTGTTAGTGGACCAATAGTAGCTGCGAATAAGATGTGTTGTATTCATCTGTTTACGTATAAGTATATCAAACAAACATGCAAAGTATGTTCATAGTTTTCAAGTTAATTGACATTGAACTAATAGATGATTTGGTGACTCGGTTGGTTCACAAAATCAACACTTTCAAAGAACCTTTTAGATGATTAGTAACAACATTTTATTCACAAATAGATGATTTGTTTACTCGGTTTGTTCATAAAATAGTATATACATATATCCAATTGTGTCACAATCTTCATAATATAAATGAGCAGTTCTTAGGAGTTTTGTTTTCAATAATCTCTAGAAGAGATTAGACATAGTATCGTTCATTTTTGTCTCGTTCAATGTTTCTTTTGTTTTGTAATCACGTAAATCTGAGAATGACCATCTTAAGGATTCCTACACATTTTCTCCAATAGAAATCCTTTTAATGTTTCTATGTCATATGAGAGTACCTTAAATTTTATCTTGTCTACATTCTAACAACCATCTTTGAAGTATTTGTTTACTTTGAGTTAAGCATAATCATCTTAGGATAGTTAGGACGGATGGTGAAAATGATGAGTGTCACACCATTTCTCCATCCAAAAACTAATATCACCCTTTTCAATCCGAGAGAAAGTAAAAGTATCAACCACATCTCTTATGTTTAGTAATCTTTTCTATATTTTGGAAGATTTTATGCTTAGAACATAAAGACTTTTTCTCTCTGAAGTTGTACTATAATTTTCATAAGAAAATTGTTTGCTTATCTTCAAGACTTCTCAAATTTAGAATACCCTTATCATAAGGTTTCTAGATATTATACCATTTTGTCAAGTTCATTGCCTGCTTTAGTTTTTTAGAACCTCATAAAAATATGTTACATATCTTTTCTATTCTCATGATTATTGTTTTAGGAAAAATACAGCTTTGAGGATAGTAGTTAGGTAAAATCATCAAAATAAATTGTGTAAGAATAAGCCTACCACCAAGAGAGAATATCTTACTTTCCCATACATGAATTATTTCGCTGAACTTGGTCAAGAAATCATCAAAATAACATGCTTTCTAACTTAAGTAGATATGTATACCAAGGTATATCATAGGCAGATTTCCATGTTTGACACCATGCTAATTTTAAATATATTTTATCTTTGCTTGTGGAATTTGTGTGGATGAAATAAAATTTGTTTTATCCTAGTTGATTGATTGACTATATCTTTCCTAATATAGCTACAAAAGCTAATTGGTTCTTCTGATATTTTAGATAAACCATTCACAAAATTATGAAGTCATCAGTAAATGCTAAACAACTTATGGCCATATAGTTACTTGATTTGTATATTATTTCTTTATTATCTTCAAATAGTTTTTTTAATGCCACAAACTAGTTATTATTCAAATATAATGAAAATGCTAGGAGAAATAAGATCATTTTGCCTAATTTGATTGGTTGAGTTAAAGTAGACATGTAATTCACCATTCATAATTATTGAAAACCATGGTGAGACAATGCCCTTTTTGATCACTTCGAAGAACCTTTTATCAAATCCAAAGGTATCCATGATTTCTATTATAAATTTAAAAGAAATTCTATTAAAAGTCTTTCACATATCTGTTTTATCATCACATTAGCACCCTTTGATTGTTTTGTTTAAGTCACTAGATAGTTCTTGGTTAACAAGATATTATTATGGATATTAATGCCTTACGCAAAATCAACTTGCTCTTATAGTCTAATCTTAGGGAGTAGAAGATTCTTTTATTTATTATCTTAAGTATTAGTCTATTTAGCACGATACACAAACTTATAGGTCTAAATTCATTCTAGGTTTGAGGATAATCAACTTTGGGTATTAGGGAGATTGAAGTTGCATATATAACTTGAGGCACATAGTAACCTTTGAAGAAATCCTCGATTGATTCAAATAAATCAAGGACATTATGGACCAACAAACGTGGAAGAACTTGCCATTAAATCCATATATATACATCAAGCATTATTAGGGCTCATAGATTTGATAAAATTATATATTTCTTCCTTTAAGGGTAAATCCATCACCTTTTTGTTATATGTGTACCAGATAAGCTTAGGAATAATGCTATGGAGATCATCAAAGTTATTTAGATTGTTATTTGATGATAAAATAGACATGAAACAATTGTTTTGACTAATTTTGACTGGTCTTTAATCCAAATGCCACCATGTAGTATGTTACTTATCTTGTTCTTTTTTCTTCTCTTCTTCACATAGTTGTGAAAACATGTAGAGTTTTTATCACCATTTTTAGCTAGTTGATGCTAGTTTTTTGTTGTTCCCAATAGACTTCTTCTTTGGCCAAGAGTTGAAGGTGAATTGACTTAGCTTTAGAGAGCTTTACCTTGTGTTCAATACTCTATGATTCCTCAACATTTCTTCGAAAAAATTAACTTCCTCTTCGGATTGAACAATTACATCAAATAGATTACCAAATGTATCCCAAATCTAGTTTTTTAGCTCGTGTTAAAGTCATTTAAGCTTGTCCCCAAATACTTTAATACGTAGACAAAGCATATCAACCATCCTTAAAAAGTTTGAATGCATAGTCCACATGTTATAAAAATTGAAACATGCTTTAATTCTATGTTGTTCGCAGGATATAACAATACATAAAAGAGAACAGTGAGACCCGATTCTTGATAGATATTTGAACTTAGTATTTTTAAAATATCTCGATCAAACTGAATTATATAACATCTTATCAAACATTTTATAGTTGTTAGTCTATGTATAATTAGAATAACATTGTTCAAATCATAAAATAGATCAAAATAATTATTCATGAAAGCTAATAATTATATCAAATTCTACCATTACCATCTATTCAATAGAGTTATCTGTGAAAGATAACAAGTCCTTGAAGCTTGGACATGGTGAAGCTTCAAGGGCTGTGTCAATGGTTTCTGTAAGTGTGGCTAAAGAAGATAAGAAGAAGAGAAGAAAGGTTGAAGAAGGAAGAGAAGAGAAAGACGAAAGGACTTAGGGATTCATGTCTGAATCCTAAGTCGATCCGGGTCAAGCTATGTTGGGCCGGATCTTGTACTGAAGCCCAACAGAATGGGTTGAAGCCCAACCGAAGTTTTTAGTGAGGCTACTTGGGTTTTGTTGCTGGTCCAAATTCTATCACACGAAAGAAGTATAGTGGTCTATATGTGACAACTTTTATTAAGTGTAACAAGATTTAACAATGTAACAAATTGTGTAACTGAATTACACTACTAACTAACTAACAAATTATTGTTAGTGAGTCTACTATAAAATGTAACTCTGTATTCTTGATTCAATAATGAAAAATTACAAATCCTAAATCTCTCTCTCTATATTCCTTAAATCTAACTTGGTATCAGAGCGCCTTGCAAGCCTTCAATGGCGAACTCTGATTCCCCTACCCATAGCAACGAGTCTCTTGGCTCTGTGTTCCCCAGCAATCTTTCTGGTGCTACCAAGAGTGTACATCTGCAAACAATGAACAATAGCAGTCAGGTAAGGCTTGACATAAGCAACTACTTGCTGTGGAAAACTATGGTGCTGCCTATCATCAAAGGCAACAAGCTTGGAGGATTTGTTACAGGGGATAAGCCCTGTCCTCCTAAGCTGATCAATGATTCAGAAGTTAACATTGTCGACAATCCAGATTATGAGGATTGGACTGCCAATGACCAACTTCTCCTTGGATGGTTGTACTCTACAATGAGTACAGAGGTTGCTTCTCAGTTAATGGAAGAGAGCGCCTCGAGAGAGCTGTGGGATGCAGCTAGTAAACTCTCTGGCTCACACACAAGGGCCAGGATAACATACTACAAGTCTGAATTTCAAAGAACAAGAAAAGGTAATCTAACTATGACTGAATACCTAAGCAAAATGAAGAACATTGCTGACAACCTAGTGTTAGCTGGCTGTGGAGTTTCAATTGATGACTTGATCACTCAGGTTCTTGCTGGTTTAGATTCTGAGTATACTCATATTGTGGTCAGTCTAACTGACAAAGACTCTATGGGGTGGCTAGACCTTCAAACTAGTCTACTCACATTTGAGAGTAGACTAGACCAGCTGGTTAGTATTCAAAACAACCTAGCAAACCTAAACCTAGCTACAACAAATCTCACTCAGAAAACAGATTACAAAGCACAGAGTAACAATGGGAATCAGAAGAGCTACTCTGGTCAGTATAAAGGCTCTTACAAAAACAACAGAGGTAGAAACAACTCTCCTAACTACTCAAGAGGAAGAAACAGCTATTATAGAGGGAGAGTGGGACGCTTCTCTCAAAATAAACCCACATGTCAAATCTGTAATAGATATGGACATGCTGCACCAGTGTGCTACTACAGGGATCATCCATCTGTCATGGGATCATCTTCTACTGAACAACCTAAGGGAGACAATGATCATGCTGCCTATGTAACTACTCAGGATTCTACAGGTGATTCTGCTTGGTATGCTGATAGTGGTGCTAGTCACCATGTCACAGGGAATCCTAATATGCTTGCTCAGAAGGGAGAGTACACAGGTAACAAAAGTGTTCTTGTTGGGAATGGTCACAGACTACCTATACATAATATAGGGGATTCTAGTTTACAGTCTCTCAATCACACTCCTATTTCTCTCAAAAATATTCTACATGTGCCTCAGATTAATAAGAACCTAGTATCTGTTTCCCAACTTACAAACATAACAATGTTTTTATTGAATTTCATCATGATTTTTGCCTTGTAAAGGACAAATTAACAGGGACAGTGCTTCTCAAAGGGACTACTGAGGGAGGACTATACAGGTTGAAGGATGTTCCTAAGTCGCAAGCTATTGGGGGTCTGTCTACTAGTGCCAAACACAGTCCTCTTACTTCTAGTACTTTACTACCTAGTGTCATGTCTGTCCATTTGTCTAATTCCCTAAAAGATGGATGGCATAGGAAGCTTGGCCATCCATCCCTACATGTTCTTAATTCTGTTCTAAGACAATATAATCTCACTTCTGTTATAAAAGAAAGAGTTACCTTTTGTGAAGCTTGTCAGTTTGGGAAGTCACATGTATTACCATCCTCCTTGTCTCAGTCTCATGCAAGTAGTGTCTTGGACCTCATACATACAGATGTATGGGGTCCCTCTCCTGTGGCTTCCACTCAAGGTCACAAATATTATGTGATCTTTGTGGATGACCATACCAGGTATACCTGGTTGTATCCTGTCAAACAGAAAAGTGAAGTTTTTAGTATGTTTAAAGAGTTCAAATGCCTTGTTGAAAAACAGTTTGAAAGAAACATTAAAGCTATTCAGTGTGATGGTGGAGGAGAGTTTCTGCCTATATCCACTATGGCTAAGGAACAAGGGTTTATTGTGAGGAAATCATGCCCTCACACTTCAACTCAAAATGGTAGAGCTGAACGTAAACACAGTCATATAGTTGAGACTGGTTTAACCCTTCTGTCTCAAGCTAATTTACCCTACAGATTCTGGGCTCAAGCTTTTCAAACATCTGTGTATCTTATCAATAGGATACCTACACCTATTCTATCAAACAGTTCACCTTTTGAAGTCTTGTTTCACAAGAAACCTAACTATTTATCTCTAAAAACATTTGGGTGTGCATGCTTTCCATGTCTGAGATCTTATGAATCACATAAATTTCAATTTCACACAGTTAAGTGTGTTTTCTTGGGGGTAAGTCAGTTTCACAAGGGGTATGTGTGTCTCAGTCCTAAAGGCAGGGTCTATATATCTAAAAATGTCATCTTTAATGAAACTGATTTTCCCTTTAAACATCAGTTTCTTCACACTTCTATTCCTGAGTCCTCTACTAAAATGGTTCTAGAGTCTTGGCTACCTTATTTACCTTAATCTCTTGTGAACTATGAACACTCTTTGTCACCTGCTACACCTCTCAGGGTTTCTCAAGAGGACACTACCTTGCAAACTATGTCTCCACAAGGTAAATCTCACAACTCTCTTGTCAATACTGATCATATTATACCTGGCATTTCTATTCCTTCTCAAACATATTCTGAATCACCTAATCATAGTTCCAACAGCTCTCTAAACCAAACCACTGATACTCATCCAAGTCATTTGAATCAATTATATCCTAATCTTTCCGTCTGTCTCCCTCTTGACTCTACTGATAATCAAACTGCCTCATCTTCTAAACCTACCTCTCATCCTATGGTAACCAGAAATCAAGATGGAACTAGAATACCTAAACATACTTATATTGGTTCTGTGATCAAAACTGACTTGGATACTATTGAACCTAGCACTTATTCTAAGGCTGTGAAGTGTGCTCATTGGGTATCTGTTATGGACACAGAATATAAAGCTCTAATGGTCAATAAGACTTGGTCCTTAGTTCCCTGGAATCCTAAACTCAGTGTTGTGGGCTGTAAATGGGTTTACAACGTGAAGTATAACAGAGATGGGTCAGTTCAACGATACAGGGCAAGACTGGTAGCCAATGGGTTTCATCAAACCCCTGGCATTGACTACTCTGAAACATTTAGTCCTTTGGTAAAGCCTTCTACAGTCAGATTGGTTCTAACTCTAGCAGTATCTAAAGACTGGGAAGTAAGGCAATTGGACATCAACAATGCCTTCCTAAATGGTTATTTGACTGAAGACGTATACATGGTTCAACCACAAGGGTTTCAAGATCCTCAGAAGCCTACACATGTGTGTAAGCTTCATAAGGCCTTGTATGGTCTTAAACAAGCCCCAAGGGCCTGGTACTCTAGGCTGAAAGACACTCTCATTCAGTGGGGTTTTGTCAATTCTAAGTCAGACTGTTCCTTGTTCTATCTAGTTTCTAACACTACTATCTTACTCATTCTGGTTTATGTTGACGATATTATTCTCACAAGGAATCAAACAGCATGTTTGAAGGAGTTTATTCAAAAACTCAACACAGTGTTCTCCCTAAAGGATATAGGACCACTCCATCTATTCCTGGGAATAGAAGTTCATCGTGATCCTACTGGGTTCTACTTAACACAGCAGCAATATATCAAAAACTTACTCAGTTCGCAGGGTCTCTCACTAGCCAAACTGTGCCCTACTCCAATGGCTGCTGGTCTTCATCTCTCTCGTGATACTGGTACACCACCTGCTGATCCTACACAATATCGCAGCTTATTAGGTGCATTACAGTATCTAATACATACGAGGCCTGATATTTCCTTTGCTGTTAACAAGCTCAGCCAATATCAGCAAGCCCCAACAACAATCCATTGGCAAAATCTGAAAAGAATATTGAGATACTTAGCTGGGTCGTGCTGGATTGGATTACATCTGAAGCCTTCCTTCAATTTTCAACTTCAGGGATTCACAGACGCTGACTGGGCCTCATCTTCTGATGATCGAAAAAGTATTGGCGCCTACTGTGTGTACTTTGGAGACTCTCTCATATCCTGGTCTTCGAAGAAGCAGAATGTGGTTGCTCGATCCTCCACTGAGTCGGAGTATCGAGCTCTAGCAAATCTGTCAGCAGAGCTAATGTGGTTGCGATCTCTGCTGACAGAAATTCGATTCCCAATCGAAACTCCCTCTGTTATCTGGTGTGATAACTTGGGAGCGAGCTCCCTTGCCTCCAACCCAGTTTTCCATGCCCGAACAAAGCACATAGAGATTGATGTGCACTTTGTTCGGGATCAGGTGATGAAAGGGCTTCTTCAAGTCAGATTCGTGCCATCTCATGACCAATTAGCTGACTGCCTCACAAAGCCTCTCACACATCATCGATTCCAGTTTCTGAGAGACAAACTCGGAATGATGCTATCACCCCTTCGTTTGAGGGGGGATGTGAAAGATAACAAGCCCTTGAAGCTTGGACATGGTGAAGCTTCAAGGGCTGTGTCAATGGTTTCTCTAAATTATTCAAATCCGCAGCAGATTCCGATGTTACATGGGAGAGGTTTCTCTCACTCCCACTAGACTCTCGCTCTATCGTTGGTCTGTCCATCTTTAACTTGTCCAAAAAAGAGCTCTATCTCGCTCTTGATCATCCATAGTTTGAGCTCTATCTCGCTCTTGATTCGCGTTTTGTTAGCCATAGTAGTTTTGCAAGATTTAGAGCTTGAGCATTTGGATGTGAAGACTTCGTTTTTACATGGTTAATTAGAGGAGTAAATCTACATGAGACAACTAGAAGGATTTATCGAACCTAATATGGAGGACAAATTTTGTCTGCTAAAAAATCACTGTATCGTTTGAAATAATCACCTAAGAAATGGTACAAAACTTTTGATACATTGATGGTGTCAAAATGGTTCACGAGGCGTCCATATGATAGTTGTGTGTATCATCAAAGCATGTCAGATGATTTTTATGTTTACTTGTTGTTATATGTGGATGATATGCTTATTGCTGCTTGTAGTATGTCACACGTTGTGCAGTTAAAAAAGCAACTTAGTGCCGAGTTTGAGATGAAGGATCTGGGTAGAGCAAAGAAAATTGTTGGTATGGAGATTATCAAGAACAGAATTGTAGGATTATTACACTTGTCTCAACGAAGCTATATGGAGAAAGTGTTACAACGATTCATCACGTTTGATGCTAAAGTAGTTAGCATTCTGTTTGCTACTCATTTCAAGTTGTTTGCAATAAGAGCGGCCAAGGACGATGCTGAATTGGAACAAATATCGAAGGTTTCATATGCAAGTGTAGTTGGTAGTATCATGTATGCTATGGTATGGACACGTCCTGATATTTCACATGCGGTTAGTGTAGTTAGCAGGTACATAGGATGTCCTGGAAAAGAACACTAACAGGCAGTGAAATAGATACTTCGGTATCTTAAGAATACTGTGAACACTGGCTTAACTTTTAACAAGACCATACTATTGTACCATTTCAATGTTGTACCCTTCAATGTCTGAGAAAACGATGTGCATACCATACTATCGTCACCTTCGAAAGTCATCATATAATATTTAAATTGTTCGACATGATCATCTGGATCTTACATCCCAACAAATTTTTTGACCTTAGATATATCGAACTCGCTTCAGAAGAGTAATAGACCTTATTTTATTTGTTAAAGAAGAATTTATCTAGTCAACTCGTTGCACATACTGGTCATCTTCTCCCATGTATTGGTTAGATGTATTCCCTTACATCATTCGGTTTCCTTAAACAATGAGGTACATTATCTCTTTTTGACCAGTTTTTCTTACGTGATTTTCGAGACAGACTTCTTTCTTATCCTTTTGAAGATTCTTGATATCTATTTTCTTAGATGACCCTTCTTCAGAGTTTGAGCTATCAAATCTATCATCACTCGATGTGATATACCTATGTTGTATTTCCTTTATTTTCTCAAAGTACGATGCTCCTTTTCAGGCTCAAAATAGGTATTCTTCCGGTCGCTTCGAATCTGATGAGCTGTATAAGATCGATCAAATTGATTTTCCTCATCGTACTTCTCTTAAATTTGTCGAACTTCAGATTTCAATCTAACTAACTGAATATTTTACTCTCTTTAAACATACTTATTTTTTAGAAATGTGATTTTATCGAGCAACTTATTTATTCGAGCTTCGATGTCTGAATGAGTCTATTGGATTGGAATTTGATAATCGTAATTCTCTTTACTTTCTTCTTTCTGTAAATATAACCTCAACGTATCGATCGTTTTTTTTAACCGAATTATCATCTTCTTTCCCTGGCTTCATTCTCAATCAAGAACAATTATAACTGCTAAAAAATTTAATTTTCTCTGGTTTTAAATTATGAAATTTAGATACCGATCAATACAAATCTCCCACTCTGGTCGCAAATTTGATATGTGTGAATTTAGTTGTTGAGGTTAAAAGAAAGAGAGTTTGATTTTAGATAGAGAAGTAAAAGTGAAAAGTAAGAATTAGCTTATAAAAGTATTGTTTCCTGTATAAACACCCTCACCTTTATTTATAGACGTTCAGACTTGGTATAACAGAATTGGTTACACAAATGAGCTAATTGCACTTTAGTCCCCCATCTTTACTAACAATCCAAACCTATCTTAAAAATTTACAATTGATCAAATAAGACTTTAATTAATTACATTTAAGCCCTCAACATTCTATATTTTCTTCAATCTATATAAGCTTTCATATTTCCTCCAAATAGTTTATAAAAAATACACTTAACAAACCTTTGATACGTTGCTCCGTCGTTCTTTGAACCAAATGGAATAACCTTATAAAAATATAACATTTTGATGTGGTAAAAATGATACATTCTTCAACATTTGGATGCATCCATGAAAGAAAAATACTCATAACTAGTTAGTGCATTCGACTGATGTTTATTTTGGATGCATTTGGATGCATCCATGAATTAAGATCAGTCAAGCCAACGCACATCCTCTATTACTCATGTTTATTTTTAACAAGCATTGGACTTTCGAACCACATCAGGTCTTTTGACCCTCTGATATGCCCCACCTTCAACAATCTATCAAACTTTTTAACATTAACTTCTGATATGCCCAAATTATAGTACGTTTTGACTGATAATTTCAAGGTGGATTGTGCATCATATCATAAGTTGACTTGAACAATATGTTCGCAGAACTTCCTCTATCTCCGAGAACACTTTGAATTTTCATCCCACATATTTTTACCCCAATAACCACTACATCTTCATGAAGTCCGGAATACCTCTCAAATCATCATAATCTAAAACAATAAAATGAATATCATTTTTACCATACAAATGTGTAGAAATCCTCTCATCTATATTAGTAGTTAGATCATTCACATGTCTCTTCCTACAAAAATTAGTATTGACAATCATAGAATATCCCCCAAACATTTCTAAGGATTCAAAATACTTACACAAACTTCAACCCATCCTTGCTCCACTGGTTTATCTACAACCATTAATATCAACCTATCCAGATCAACATCCAAATATTCTGAGGCCGGATCTAATTCCTCACACTTAGAATCTAGAATCATCAATGAAATTTCTTCATTTGAATTTGGATCGACTCTATGTTGCGTGAAAGTACTTCGACTTTTTAAACCACATCTTTTAATTTTAACAAAAGCGGCTACTTTCCATTTTCTATCAAAATATGTACCTTTTTATTAAAAGTAATGCAATTTTCGGTATCATGCCCAATATCATTATGATACTTCCAAAATATTTTGTTACGCTCTTCTCTTGGTCCATTTACTAAAGCTGGATTTTTAAAGCTCATATACCACTTAGCATCTTCATCATGTAGTTTTTAAAATGTTCGATGTGGTCATCGGGATCTTGTATCCCATTGAATTTTTTAACCTTATCGATAGCGAACCACTTCGGAAGAGTGATAGAAATTATCTCAGCTTTTAAGGGAAATCTTCTCAAGTCGGTCTACTCCTTGCTTATACTGATTATCATTTCCTGTTCTCATGACAACATACAAATTCTGCTCATCTATTTATGTGTACTGATTCGACGTATTCCCTTCACACCACTCTGCTTCCCTTAAGCAACGAGTTACATATATTTTCTTGTTTTGTATTCTTTTCGTAACTTTCGAGGCCGACTTTTTTCTTCTTTTGAAGACCCATGTACCTCTTATACTCAGTTGTTGAACTGTTCAACTTATCATCACTATACATAATATACCTTTCTTTATCTTTTTATCTTTTTGTCAAGTATGACACTCTTCATGAGATTCGAAATGTGTTTTCCGCTACTCATTTCTAACCTGACAAGTTGTACAAGATCGATTAGACTGGTTGTCCATATCATTCTTCTCATCTATTTGTCTTACCTCCGAATATAACCTAGCTAATTGAATATTTTGCTATCTTTGATCATACTTCGCGTTTAGAGCCGTGATTTTATCTAGTAATTGGTTCATCCGCATTTCAATGTATGATTGAGTCCGTCGAACTGTTCTTCCTTACCTTCTCCTCCTTGCAAATCAGATTTTAGCGTCTCAATTTCCTTTCAAACCAAATGATAATTTCCATTCATTACTTCTGGTCTTTTTATCCCTAAATCAAGGTACCAATTAATCAACTCCCACTCTAGTTTCCAGTTGGTGTGGATTAAATCTGGTTTTAGAGAGAGATGAGGAGGGAAGTTGATTTTAGAGAGAGAAAGTAAAACCGAACAAGATAGTTCACAAGTAAAAAATCTCATTATCATTAAGTTCAGCCTTGACCATTATATAATGGCGTGAAATTTTTTTGTGTAACTGAATTAGTTACACAAAAGGTCTAATTACATACTAGTTCTTTATCTACACAAAAGACTGTAAATTTATTGCCTAAGTATACAACTTTTCGTATAAGGTTTTATTTATTACATTATGACCCTCAATATTTTATTTCCTTATCAACATACAATAGGGAGCCAAACCAATTTGGTTTTATCTGTGGCACTGCATACTTCTATCGTTAATCGTTATGACGAGAGTTTATTTGTGATGCTAGAATCAATAGCAACAATAAAACCTCCAATATTATATCCAATGATTGGAATTCTAAAATTAGACCAACCACCAAAAGAGATCTTACACACCTTCATAAAATGAGAAATCTTATCTATAACCTCTGTCTACCCAATATTTTGTATTTCTTATATTAAAGAGCGATAACTTTATTTTATAATTTAAATATTAAGGTTTAGTTGGCCTATCATAGTGTCCACGATGATAATCTTTTACTAAAATAGATAACATGTCCTTTGGTAAATTGAAACATAAATAAATGAAACAAAATGGTTTTACACAGACAGACTCATGAACATCCGGGTGAAACCAAAATACAAAACAAAAACAACAGAGTCCATATAGTATAGGAACATTAAAGTACTAAAGAGGAACCAAAATAAAAGTGCAAAGAAGCAAAGCATACAAAACAACAGAGTCATAGGATACTAAAAAATAATAAGAGAATCAGATGCCATCAGTCATCAAGAGCTAGGTTAAGACAGCAATCTTTTTTTCCCTTTCTTCTCCGCAGCAATCCTCGAACGCATTTGTTGTTTGGTCAGCATGAGTTGGCCAAGTAGCAAAAATCCACGATTTTCTTCTTCTACTACATTCCTCAAACGGATTTGTTGTTCTGTGAAAATCAGCTCGCCAAAGAGACGAATTGGATTAAATTTTTCCTTGCATTGTTTCAAGATATTCTGGCTATTTTTACCAATTTGGCTTTCATCCGTCTTTTTTGTGTCTGAAACATTTGTGAAATGTTCTAACTGCACCCGAATATGATCCATATTGAGTAGCATGTCTGGCTTTCTGTATGCGGATTATGGATGTAACAGGATGAAGATTGTTTCCGAGAGATGACTGGTCCGAAAATTTTGCAACAACCAATGTCGAGAACTCTATTTTGGGTAGGTCGGATACTAGTTGGACCGACCATGGGTTGATGTGCTTCAGGTTTGGTTGTAAACGTGGTTCGTCCCAAGTAACCTGAAAATTAATTCTGCGGTGATTATTGTTAGTGTTGGAATAATATAGCTTCCAAAGATAATTTGGCCAATCTTGGTCAACCACCCCATCGGATTTATTGTGTATCCCCTTTTCAGACGCCTTTTTGAACCTCATCCCGCTACGCCATTGTACTTCCATGGCGGCCCTAACAACGGCTGCATTTACAACAAACTCGGGCTGCTATCTGTACGAACGGCACTGCTTGCGGATGATGTCTTAGAATTACTATGTTGGAAATAATCTAAATAAATTGTTTGAAACAAATTAAATAGTTTTGTTACTAGGTAGAACGTGGGTATTGCAGTTGCGTTTTTAGGCAGTTCTTGTTTTTAGGCAGTTCTTGTTTTTAGGCAGTTTATTTCTTTAAGTATCAGTTTGTATTTCCTTTTGGTCAAGCAAATTTATAGTAACGTTTCTGTTTTCCATATTCACTTCATTACTTTTGCTTCATATTTGTGTGTGTATCCTGGTGTTTAAGACTACATTTGGTATCAGAACAAAGACGTGGTGAATTCCCAAACGTAAGGCAAGAAAACAGACACAATGGAACCAGCAAAGGCGAAAGAAAGCACATTAAGTTTGACCTACCCACTATTTACGAAGACGAACTACACGGCCTGGTCGTTGAAAATGCGCGTGTTTATGTAGGAACATAGGATTTGGGATGCTGTTGAACCGAATGACCCCATTGCCACGATTGACGTCAAGGTAGATAAAATGGCGATGACTGCAATTTATCAAGCCATTCCTGAAGATATTATTCTCATCATTGCTGAAAATAAGACAGCAACGGAAGCATGGATGGCAATACAAACCATGTGTTTGAGAGCGGACAAGGTCAAGAAGTCTAAGGTTCAAACTTTAAAAGCTGAGTTTGAGAATTTACTCATGAAGGAAACAGAGTCCATAGACCATTTCTCCATAAAGTTGAGTACTCTAGTTACTAACATTCGAACACTTGGTGAAACTATTGAGGAACGTTACGTTGTCAAGAAATTCCTCATGGCCATGCCATCACGGTTCTTGCAGATCACTTCATCTATCGAGCAGTTTGGTGATCTAGAGAAAATGTCAGTTGAAGAGATTGTTGGATCTCTAAAAACACATGAAGAAAGGCTTCGTGGACAGGTTGAAAACACTGGAGGACAGTTACTCCTAACAGAGGAGGAATGGTTGAAACGAGAAAACGCTGAGGGAAAACTTTTATTCACAAGGGAAGAGTGGATAAAAAGGAAGAAAGGTGGAACAGAGCAATTCCAAGGCCTGAGAAATAGAGGAAGTGGCAGCAATCTATGTGGACGAGACATGAGTAAAGTTCGACGCTTGAACTGTGGTTTGATGGTTCATTATGTATCTGAGTGTAGACGCCCACGACGTGACAAAGAATCGAAGCCAGAAGTCAACTTGACTCAGATACAAGATGATGAACCCGCCCTCCTTGTAGCAGAAAGAGAGATTGTGCCAAAGCTTAGCAACGTTATAGAGAATCGTGGTGTATCCAATGTGTGGTACCAGGACAACGATGCAACCAACCACATGACGGGGGATCGATCCAAGTTCCGGGAGCTTGATGAAAGCGTGACAGGTTTGGTGAAATTTGGCGATGGTTCAACAGTTGCAATCAAAGGAAAGGGATCTATTATATTCAAAGGAAAAACCGGAGACGAGTTACTTTTTCGTGAGGTATACTTCATTCCCATTCTCTGTAATAATATCATAAGTCTTGGTCAATTATCTGAGAGTGGAAATAAAGTTGTGTTGAATGGTAATTATTTGTGGGTGTACAATGAGACTGGGAGGCTCATAATGGATGTTAAGCGATCAGTAAATCGTTTATATAAGATTGTGATAGAAACTAGCAAGGTTGTATGTCTACTTTCGAAAACTGAGGACTTATCGTGGCGTTGGCACTGAAGATTTGGACATGTTAATTTCCAAGCTATGTTGTTGATGTCTAAAAATAGAATGACATATGGCCTTCCAGAACTTGTTCATCCTAAAACCATGTGTACAGGCTGCTTGATGTCAAAACCAACAAGGAAAGCTTTTCCTTATCAAACAAATTTTCATGCTTCACAGATGCTACAAATGGTTTACGGGGATTTGTGCGGACCAATCTCACCATCTACAGCCTCTGGAAAGAACTATTTTTTTTGTTGGGGGATGATTTTAGCAAGATGATGTCGATTTATTTTTTGGTGAGGAAAGACGAAGTTTTGGAGGTGTTCAAAAGGTTTTGAGCAATTGTTGAGAACAAGTTATGCTAGGAGATAAAGGCTTTCAGAATGATCGAGGGGGTGAATTCACTTCAAACAAGTTCAACTTCTATTGTGAAAGCACATGTATTACCAGACATCTCATCGTCCCATATTCTCCGCAACAGAACGGAGTTGTCAAACGGAGAAACAGAACGGTTGTAGCCATGACTCGAAGTTTCTTGAAAGAAAAACGACTTCCAGCACATTTATGGGGAGAGGCAGCACGTCATTCTGTCTACGTGTTGAACAGACTCCCAACTCAATCGCTGACAGCAAAGACGCCTTATGAAGTCTGGACAGGAGACAAGCCAGACATAGAACATCTCCGTATATTCGGTTGTATTGCACATGCCAAGGTACCAAACATTTATACTAGCAAGCTTGATGACCGAAGTAAAATGTTGATTTACTTGGGGAAGAACTAGGAACTAAGGGATGTCGTCTATACAATCCCGTAGACAACAACATCTCTGTGAGTCGAAACATAGTTTTTGAGGAAGTCAGAGCCTGGGAATGGGAGGTCCATCACTTGGACGTCAAATCAGCGTTTTTGAACGGAGAATTGCAGGAAACAGTGTTCGTCACGCAGCCTGAAGGTTTTGTGAAGGAGGGTAAAGAAAGCATGGTGTACAAGCTTTTGAAGGCTCTTTATGGTTTGCGACAGGCTCCAAGGGCCTGGTATTCGAGGTTGAACAAATGTTTGAAGGATCTAGGCTTCACCAAGTGTCCCTACGAACATGCTGTGTACTTCAACATGTTGTTAACTCTACACAGTTCAAGAGTCTTGTTGGAGGTTTGAGGTATTTAGTCCATACAAATCCTGATATTGCACACTCAGTTGGTGTAGTTAGTAGGTACATGGAGAGACCTACAGTACTCCATATGTGAGCTGTAAAGCGAATATTTTGTTACATCAAAGGTACATTGCACCATGGGTTAATGTATACCAAAGGAGTTGGAGACTATATGTTAGCAGGGTACTCCGACAGTGACTTGGCAGGTAACATTGAGAACAGAAGAAAGTCTAATTGCCTGGGTATCACAAAAGCAGAAGTGCGTGGCGTTATCCTCATGTGAAGCGGAGTTCATGGCTGCTACTGCAGCGGCATGTCAAGGTGTGTGGCTAGGAAATTTAATGGGTCAGTTGACAAACTTAAAACCTCGCTCAGTAGTTCTTTACATTGACAATAAATCTGCAATTGATTTGGCGAAGAATCCGGTCTTTCATGGGCGTAGTAAACATATCGATATACGTTATCATTTTATTCGTGAGTGTGTTGAAAGAGGGGAAGTAATCATTAAACACATAAACACAGAGGAGCAACGAGTTGACATCATAACGAAGTCAATGCCAGTAGTGAAGTTTGAACAAATGCGTGATCTACTTGGAATGAAGGAGGTGCAAACAAGTATTTAGATTAGGGGGAGTATGTTGGAAATAATCTAAATAAATTGTTTGAAATAAATTAAGTAGTTTTGTTATTAGGTAGAACGTGGGGTAGTTCAGTTGCGTTTTTAGGGAGTTCTTGTTTTTAGGAAGTTTATTTCTTTAAGTATCAGTTTGTATTTCCTTTATGTCAAGCAAATTTATAGTAACGTTTTTGTTTTCCATATTCACTTCATTACTTTTGCTTCATATTTGTGTGTGTATCATGGTGTTTAAGACGACATATTTGGCGGTGGGAAGTAATCTACATCAAACACATGTCCGCTACTAGCTAGTGCCACCACTTGCATTACAGCCTCAACTTTCTCTTTTACACTCGCCATCATTCTAATTGCTTTTTCATTCCGTATTTCGCATAAGTCGGACAGTCCACTGATAAACCCGACCGCTTTACGTTGTGCTCGACGTATCACTACACTGAGATCTCTGTTTTCCGATTTATAAAACAGGATTAAATCTTCTGCGACTAGTTTCTTCTCGTTAACAAACGGGCTCCATCCGCCTTGCAGCATGTGTCTCTTTGGGTTTCCTCAGTAAACATATCGGAAGTTCCATATTGGACCGTGGATGTCTTTTACCTCTAGCGTCTGGGCTGGCGGATCATCCCGGTATTCCAATGAAGGAAAAACCATTTTTACACTAGCCTGCGGGACAGAGAACCCTCCACCGTTAACGTCTGAATGAGCCAGTATTTTTTGAAAGGAACAAACTGAATTCTTCGAATTCTCGGAAGACCAGCTTTGGGATCCTGATATGCCGGTGTCTTGGGAATCAAGAGGGTTGTTGTTGTTTGGTAAATGGATTAACCTAAACTTAGCACAGACTGCATCGGTATGAGGCTTGGCAATAAAATTTACAGATTCAACGAGACAGAGGATTTGCGGCGGATAACGGCGGTCGGAGAAACCTTCGGTGGTGACAACTTGAGCGTTTTCCACGTGACCTTATGGGAAGTAGTAAGCGGTGGAGTTAACTGTCGGGATGTGGACCATGTAAGGAATATGGAGTCCGTATGTTCTGCCTTTGTATATAAGTAAGAATACTGTGATCTCCACACTAGTGTGATATTATCCGCTTTGGGTCCACTGGCCCGCACGGCTTTGATTTTGGTCCACTCCCAAAAGGCCTCACACAAATGGAGATGTATTCTTAACTTATATACTAATCTTTTTTCCATGTTTTCTTCCCATGTTCAACCGATGTGGAACGTGGGACTTTGGTCGCACCTAACAATCCTTCTCTCGAACAAAGTACCACTCTAGCCTCCTCTCAATTGACTTCCATCCGCCTACTTTAGTTAGGTGAAGAGAAACCTGAACTCTAGAGCTTTAAGGGCGGATTTCATTATCAGATGACACTGTGCCGGACTTTGGTCGCACCTAACAATCCTCCTCTCGAATAAGTACCACTCTAGCCTCCTCTCAATTGACTTCCATCCGCCTACTTTAGTTAGGTGAAGAGAAACCTGAACTCTAGAGCTTTTAGGGCGGATCTCACTATCAGATGACACTGTGCTGGACTTCGATCGCACCTAACAATCCTTCTCTCGAACAAAGTACCACTCTAGCCTCCTTTAAATTTACTTTCAACCGCCTACTCTAGTTAGGTGAAGAGAAACCTGAACTCTAGAGCTTTTAGGGAGAATCTCACTATTAGATGACACTGTGCCGCTCCTTGGTCAAGCCACCTGCTTGATGAGCCATAGGGCGCTCCATCCATAGATGAATCTGGGTTGCTCCTTCATCAAGCCACCTGCTTGATGAGCCATCGGGCGCCTGATAACTTCACATACATCATCACAAACCACCACATCGCGTTCTGTCTGGGCCTGGAGCTCTGATACCATTTGTAGGGAATATGGGGTCCGTATATTCCGTCTTTGTATATAAGGCATAATACTACGATCTCCAGAGTAGTGTGATATTATCCGCTTTGGGCCCACTGGCCCGCACGACTTTGCTTTTGGTCCACTCCCAAAAGGCCTCACACTAATCGAGATGTATTCTTAACTTATATACTGATCTTGTTTCCCATTTTTAACCGATGTGGGATGTGGGACTTTGGTTGCACGTAACAGACCAACGATCTTCCGCATGCATGCCACAGTTGGGGATCAACATTCACTTGGTCTGCTGCCATTTCTCTGTCAGATCAGAACAACAAGAATATTTTATTTTTAGATGATCAAGCTTTAGTTTTTGGTCTTGTTTCTGTAGTGGAAATATAAGAGTGATATAACATAAGGAGGAGATACTCTATCTATAATATCGGTAACGAAGAAGATATTTCAAATTGAGAGAGATTCGTGCTGATGTATATCTATATCCTAGTAGAATATAACATTAGCCCATACATATTTAAAATTAAATATTTAAATTCGGTTAACCAAATTTACATATCTAAAACGGTATAAAAATTTATATGTCCTTTGTATTAAATTTTGTTAGTGGATGCCTAAGAGAGGGGAATGTAACTTAGTTTCATTTAGTTTTTTAGTTAACGGTTTTAATTTCATTGTAACGATGTTACGTACGAGACAAGATAGAAACAAATATATATGAGGATTTTTTTTATAGATATGATTTCAAAATAGATGAGGATTTGTTAAAGATATAGTGTTTTAAAAATAGATTAGATCAATAAAATTGAGAAAAATAAAGAAATACAATAAAAAATAATATCAGGTAGATAACACCTTTCATTTTATTTAGTTTATTATTTTCATATTTTAATTATTAATATAATAATATTTGTTTTCATAAAAAATAATAATTTTATTTCTATGTATTTTACAACAATATCTTATATATAACAAATTTAATTTAATTTATATTTTTTAATAAATATTTTTGAAATATTGAATTTGATTTTTTTTAGCAACAAAAAATTTATTACCACAAATTAAATGTTTTACAAAATATAGGACTCAAAGAAGAGTCTGCGAAAGAATAGAGGTCCAATTCCAAATACAAAATAATATAATATGAGGAGTCATCGTCCCCTCCATTGATAAGTTGGTCTTCTGAAGATTTTCAATTAGCAGACTAAAATTGTCACACACACTCAAGATCATCGATCATCAACAATTGTCACCAGTGAATTTCGACAAATCTGATCCCCTAAACAAAACCCTTCAGCAATATTCAACATGCAGAGCTGAATTCCGCTCGAGAATCATCTAATTCCTGGTTGAAACAGGAGACGAGAGAACGATTGAAATCAGCTACATCATCTTCGACCACTTCTAGTTCCGAATATCTTCTCAATAACAAAGAAGAAGAATGTATAAACGATGGGGACACGAGGAGATTATTATAGCAATCCAAACCTCATTGAGAAGCGCCATTATCCCTCTTCTTCAAGCATAACGAATGATGGACTCAACTCCAACTTCATTCTCAAACTTCACAGCAGCAGGCCCCTTGATCAGCAACTATCTGCTACTGCTCGACTAACAAGGTTAGTTGCTTCGATCAATTGAACGCTTCAAAACTTGAAATTCAACAAAAATCTCCTATTCAGAAAGAATTTTAAGGTTAATTAAATTATGTCACCATAAAGTTACTCATTGCTTGCTACAATATACCCTAAGTCAAGACTTTCTAGAAGAGTAATTGCAAGCAATTTATTAGACGCTTTTAAATAAGCAAAACTTATCTCGTTTTTGCATTTTAATGACCATTTAGCGAAAAAACATGGTGCCTGGTTTTTTATATCTGGAGATATGCTTTAACGTCATAGTAGAAGTTATTAGCTTTCTCCAGATCTTTATGGTGGGATTAAGGAACCAAGGTACATTGCCTTTAGCTATGATATTAATCAAAGTTAGGAAATCTGTTTCTGTGTCTAATCTGGTCTAGTTTTTCTGTGTGCAGGTAACGAAGCCCTCTGTCAGCACTCTTACTTCAGCTAATAAAGGAGATAGCTTCCCGTAGTTATTGCGAGAACAATGAATGATTTCTCTATTTTTGTTTCTAATGACAATACCTCCACTTGATTCCCCGTTTCGATTACAGGCGACATCAGCATTCATTTTCAGTCTCTCTTCTTCGGCAGGTTTCCATTTGATGTAAGTAAAATTAGGAGATTCATTATAGGCCGAGCTGCAACCTAAGTAATAACTTGCATTCAAGGCCTTAGACCATTTCTTTTTGTTTAAGATTTTAGAAATATCAAGCCGTGTAATAATTGTATTAATTTTGCAAATGACTTTATTGGCTTAAATCGCTGATTCGTCCCTTGACTATCACATTTTCTGTCATTTAGTCTCTCGAAAAAAAAATCACGGGTGAGGATCCCTTAACTATCAAAAATCTATAATTTCAGTCCCAACACGTGAGTTTCGTCATGGTGCTGCCACGTGTCGCCATAGTTAAATGGTTTTTGTTTCATAGATAGTCCATCGACTTTTAATCCCACTTTTACCTTCTAAATTTGATATTTTATTATTATTATTTTTTCTCAAAACAGAGTATAGCAATTTGCTATACTCTGTCTTCCCTTTTTTTTGTTTTTCATTTCTTTTTCCTAAATAAAAGATCAAAGCTGCGTGGCAAGGATCGCTAGAAAGAAAGCTGCGTGGTAAGGATTTCTAGAATAGCACTTCGATACCTTTCAATAACACTTCCACCTACGATACTCTGTTTTTTCGTTTTTCTTTTCTAGAAACTGAGGCAATAAAGAGGCTACCGAAACGACGTCTTTGTATCCCCTTGTTGTGTTTCCCTTGCATATTTTTATTGTTTAATGGAACAGGTGTTGTTGATCTTCTTGGACGAAACAACGTAATTTGGTCAGAAAACAATGGAACGAACAACAATGGTATTGTTATGGAAAACAGAGATGAGTTGGACTCTTTATCCATTTTCAATGACTTGCTGGACGAAGTTGATGATTGGTATATCCCAAACAGCATCATCGAAAACCAGCATCATCCAAAATCATGACCTAACATTTTCCCTTGAACCAGATAATCCTTTACTCAACACACTGGATTCCTCTGCTTCTGCCTCACCTGCCTCCTCTGTTTTCACAAATCTTACTAATCCAACCCATTGACAAAAATTATTTGGGGACTGACATTATATATAGTTTGACTTCTAATTCAAGTAATTTAAACGCTTGTTCAAGGATAAAAACTGTCTGGGGATCTAATATTAAGTAGAAGATTTTTTTGTGGCAGCACAATTTTGCTCTTCTCGGCAGATTTAGTATGATCTGTTTCATTATTTTAAGTGGTTTTTATGTTTTAGAATATATGTATCTTGAGGTTGGATATTTATGGTTGGTTATATTGATTTTTTGTTTGCTCATAACCATGAAATAATAACTGGGCAAAACAACAAGTTTGTAGAAAAGACCATTTGTGTTTTAAAAACAATTTATAGTTAGGAAGCATACACTTATTTTAAACAGTCGTTCAAAACATACATATTCATAAAAACCAAAAATATATTTTATAGTAAAATGAATTTAAAATAATTTTTTTTTTTAAATATAACTCTGTTGATAATATTAAATAGTGAAAGATTTGTTTAATTAATCCACGGGTCTGATTAGTGAGATTTGTGAAAAAGAGGGGCAAGTGCAGAGGAATCCAGTGGGTTGAGTAAAAGATTATCTCGTTCAAAAGAAAATGTTAGGTCATGGTTTTGGATGATACTGTTTGGGATATACCAGTCATCAACTTCGTCCAGCATGTTATTGAAAATGGATAAAGAGCCCAACTCATCTCTGATTTCCATAACAGCACCATTGTTGTTCATTCCATTGTTTTCAGACTAAATGACGTTGTTTTGTCGAGGAAGATCAACAACACCTGTTCCATTGACCAATAACAATCTGAAAGGTAAACACAACAAAGGGACACAAAAAACGACGTATCGGTACCCTCTTTATTACCTCAGTTTTTAGAGAAAAAAAACAAAAAAACAATAGAATATCGAAGGTGGAAGTGTTATTGAAAGGTATCGAAGTGTTATTGAAGCAATCCTTACCACGCAGCTTCGATCTTTCTTTTAGACAAAATAAACGAAAAACCAAAGTAAAAGAAAGAAGAGTATAGCAAATTTTGTTATATTACTGTTTTGAGAAAAAATAATAAAAAAAAAATATTTAAAAAATATTTAATTTAAAGGGTAAAAGTGGAATTAAAAGTTGATGGACTATCTATAAAACAAAAACAATTTAACTATGGCGACACGTGGCGGCACCAGGACAATAACCACGCGCGGGGACTGAAATTATAGATTTTTGATAGTCAAGGTGATAAGGAAAGATATTCCTCAGGGACATAAGTGCAATTAATAGGGACTAAAGTGATAAGTTCTGTAAATATAGGATTAAATTAGGCTTTAGGAGAAACCGAAGGGTTAAATTGTAAATATACCAATATGTAACCGTTTCTCTAACTAACTCACCCTGCCTATTTAAAGAGGCTGAAGGAGTTATTTTGACCTATGAAATATTCAGAAGCACTTTTCACTACTTTAAATTCTCCTTGAAGACTTTCTGTTCTTAATTCTCTCACTACAACTTTAATTCATACCAAATTGGCGCTAGAAGGAGGGGGCGTGGATACCTTGATCAACAGATCAGAAATCGACGTTCGAGTTTGAGTTTTGCAAAGTTTTTCGTTCAAATTTTCATTTTCTGTTCGATTTTTCGCTGATCGAAAATGAATCCAGAGGAAGGCGACAATCCATCCGTTCGCAAGGCTATGGAAACGCTGAAATCCGATCTGCAAGAGGCAGGTAAATCGTTTCCTGTTCAATCAATCCAATTTGATTTTGAAGGAAAAATGAATGAGATGATAAAGAAGGTGGCGGAGCTTGACGAATTGGTAAAAAAGAAAGGAGATAATGACGGTGCTAGACTTAGGTCTAAAATAGCAGGGGGCGATCGTAATGATCAGTCGGATCAGTCGATGGACGATGGCGATGATCACTATGAGCAGCGTAAAGCACGTTCTAAGCAAAAAAAAGAATATAGCGGGATAAAGAGGAAAGAAAAGTTACAAAGGCGACTGTATGTAAACTCTAGTGATGAAGAGGACTTCGAAGATTCCGAGTCTGATGAAACACCGAGGTACGAACGCTCTCGAGGCCGTTCAAGAGGAACAGAGCGTGAGCTCCGGCCAGCTAAGGTGTATAAGGAAGGAAGGAAAAAGAAAGAGAGGCGAGTATACTCACCTCGGAAATATTCGCCTCGGAGGTGTTCGCCTCAGAAATATGAAGGTGAGTCCAGCTTATACGCAACTGTGGGGATGAGAAATGAGGACCAGTATGTTCAAGGGGTCGACTGGAGGGACTCACCATTGGTCAAGGAGATCAGATCTGTGCCGCTACCGAGGCGGTTTGATATTTCCAAAGTTGATAAGTTTGATGGGACTCAAGATCCCGATGACCACATAGAACAATTTAAAAACTACATGACTAATTTCGAAGATGACGATAAATTGGTGTGTAGAGCTTTTTCTCAAACGTTTAAGGGAACTGCGCTGAAATGGTTCAATAAGATTCCTAAGGAGTCAATTGCAAATTTTAGAGGTTTTTACACCGCTTTCCGAAGACAGTTTGTGGGAAGCAAGGAAATGAGAGCCAATGGAGACACAATAATACAATGCAAGCAGGCTGTGGGAGAGAAGTTAAAGGATTATACCAAGAGGTTTGTGTCAACAAAGGCTGAATTGGATGACTGTGAAGAAAGTGTGGCTATGGCGGCGTTCAGGCAAGGGCTGTTGCCTGGGGATTTAGCCGATGAGACTACGAGGCGCAGGGCGTTAACATTTGGAGCTCTTATGGCTCAGGTCGAGGACCAGATTAAGGTCGAAGAATCGACGAGGGTTCGAGGAGGAGCTAGTACTGTTCAGAAGGGGAGTGGACAATCTAACATATCGAACAACAATCCTTCGCGTTCGAAGAACAATCAAAATGTTTCTAACCGAGGAACCTCGAACTCGTATCAAGGGGGATATAATCAGCATAATTCTAATAATCAGCAGCAGTTTAGGTCCAGGTCGAATGTGTGGGTAAGGCCAGATTACTATGCAGATTTAACTGAGAGCGTGGCTTCGATATATGAAAAAACAAGGGGAACAATCAATTTTAGAAAGCCACCAGCTATTAACAGGCCAAGAGAGGAGCGCAATAATAAATTCTGTAGGTATCATGAAGACATCGGCCATGATACAAATGATTGCATTGCTCTGAAGAAGGAGATGCAAATTCTGATCGAAAATGGAAAGTTGTTGGAATATGTCAGGAAGAATGCCAAGGCTACAGCTCCTAAAGGTGGTAATCCTAATTCTAAGCAGGAAACTGCGTTAATGATTTTAGATGTTGCAAGTGAGGGGGATGGTTTCGATGTAGCCTCGGAATATGTCGAACCAGACCCCAGTCGACTTTTGTTAATGTCAATAGATGAGCCGATGCGTCAAGGACGTGTTCGAGATTTGTGTGCCTTTTTCGAATCACTAACAATATTTGGAGGGGATTCGATGATCAACAACACTAATAATTCGAGGAAGAGGCATATAGTAAATTTAACACGACAAATTGAGGGAGGCGCATCGGCACACCTAAGCAACAGAAAGGATGTGCCCTTTATAATTTTCGACGGGGATGATTTGAGGGGGATTACTGGGCCACATGAAGATGCGGTGGTCATAGGAGCAGAAGTATGCGGGGTGGAGATTCGACGAGTGCTGATTGATACAGGAAGCTCTGCTAATGTACTTTTCAAGTCAACGTATGAGAGATTGACTGCTCCGCCTCGAATAGAAAGATCAGAAAGGACTATCATAGGGTTTACTGGCGCAACAGCAAATGTGATAGGAGAGTTCGAGGGTGAAGTTTCTTTGGGAAAGGGGCCTTTTAAGAAGAAAGTACAAGTACTTTTTGTGGTGGTAGATTGTCCATCAAGTTATAATGCTATTTTTGGGAGGTCGTGGTTGGCGAAGATGTATGCTGTAGTTTCCACAGTTCATCAGTGTTTAAAGTATGTGATTGAGGACCGGGTCGGCGTAGTTCGAAGTGATCAAAAGGTAGCAAGAGAATGTTATGCTGCTGCATTTAGACTACGGGGCAAAAGTTCTGATGATTTGATGGAGAATTAGCAGTTTGGGGGGTTGTCTTCTGATGGAACAGATGAGGGAATTGATGATCCGAGGTCAACCCCGAGTTCTGTGGTGGTCAATGAAGAAATAGAGGAATATATTTTTTATAATGGCAGGGTACTTCGAATTGGCACCCTGTTATCTTTGTCGATGCGAGAAAAGTTGTTGACTTTTTTGTCTGAAAATTTGGATGTGTTTGCGTGGAGATCCAAAGACGTAGTAGGGGTCCCAAGTAACATCATATGTCATAGCTTAGCGGTTGATCCGAAGGTCAAACCGATTATCCAAAAAAGAAGGGCTTTTTCATTGGAGAAATCTGAGGCCATAGTTGCCGAAGTGGATCGGCTATACAAGATGGGGCACATTAGGGAGGCCAATTATCCGAGGTGGACGGCTAATCCGGTGGTAGTGAAAAAGAAGAACGGAAAATGGCAAATGTGTGTGGACTTCACAGATTTGAATAGAGCCTGTCCAAAAGATCATTTTCCGGTGCCTCGAATAGATCAGTTAGTGGATTCCACTTCGGGAAATAAAATTTTGACTTTCATGGATGCATTTTCGGGGTATAATCAAATTCGAATGAATCCAGATGATGAAGAAAGCACGACTTTTATTACTGACAGAGGTTTGCATTGCTATAAAGTAATGCCGTTTGGATTGAAAAATGCTGGGTCAACATATCAGAGGCTGATGAATAAGGCGTTTGCTTCACAGATTGGGAGAAATATTGAAGTGTACACCGATGACATGCTTGTTAAAAGCAAGAGTGATGATAAACATATTGATGATTTAGAAGAGACGTTTTTGAATCTTAGAGCCATTCAATTGAAGTTGAACCCAGAAAAATGCACATTTGGAGTCCGATCTGGCAAATTTTTGGGGTATATGATTAGTGAAAGAGGAATCGAGGTGGATCCATAACAGTTGAAGGCTCTGATATCGATGTCTTCACCTCGGAATATCAAAGAAGTGCAAATGCTAACGGGCAGGTTAGCAGCTTTGAACAGATTCATTTCTCGTTTTTCAGATAAGTGCTTGCCTTTTTTCCAGGTGCTGCGTAAACCCAATAATTTCGAGTGGACTTCGGATTGTGAAGAAGCCTTTTTGAAGATCAGAAATCTTTTGTCCTCTCCTGAAATATTATCAAAGCCTCGGAAAGGTGAGCAGTTATTTTTGTATATAGCAGTGTCAGATTATGCAGTAAGTGCAGTTTTGATCAGTGAGGACACAAAAATTTTGAAGCCTGTTTACTATGTCAGCAAAAGTTTGGTTGATGCTGAGAAACGCTATTTGAAGCTCAAAAAATTGGCACTGTGTATAGTAGTGGCAGCAAGAAAAATGCGCCCTTACTTCCAGGCACATACGATTGTAGTTCGAACTTCATATCCATTAAAAAATGTTTTGCAAAAACCAGACATTTCAGGAAGAATGACCAAGTGGTCTGTGGAATTGGGAGATTTCGATGTGCTATTTTCTCCTCGAACAGCTATCAAAGCTCAAGCTTTAGCAGATTTTTTGGTGGAGTTTCACTCAAGCAGATCCGAAGAGAAAGATGCTGAAAAGGTGAATGAGAATCCGACGTGGACAATACGAACTGATGGGGGATCCAGTAGTAAAGGGTCAAGTGCAGGAGTCGAGTTGGTGGCACCAACAGGGGAATTTATGTTTCAAGCTATAAAATTTGGCTTTCATGCTTCAAATAACGAAGCTGAATATGAAGCTGTGCTAGCAGGATTGCGGTTAGCAAAGATTTGTGGAGCAATGTTTGTACGCTTGGAAACAGATTCACAGTTGGTAGTTAACCACGTTAAAGGGGTGTCGGAAGCTAAAAAGGAGCGTTTGATTTTGTACTTACAAGAGCTTCGAGGAGTGATGGCACAGTTTGAAAATGTCGAAGTGGAGCATATTCGAAGAGGTAGCAACACAATGGCTGATTCTTTGGCAACAATGGCTTACTCTGAAGAATATCCGTGGATCATAACACAACCATCGCCTTCGATCATACCGAATTCTGAGCAGTGTGAAGTTGTTAGTGAGGTAGTGAATGATCCGATGTGCGCTCGAGGAGATTGGAGGTATGACTTGTTAAACTTTATTTCGAAGGGAATTTTACCTCTTGATAAACACTTGCTTAAGAAAATAAAGTACAAAGCTCTTGGCTATGTGGTATTGGATGGAGTATTGTACAAAAGGTCTGCTTCGAAACCTTTACTACGATGTTTAAGCAAGCATGAGTCTCAGAACATTCTATCCGAACTGCATGATGGGGATGGGTCAGCTCATTGTGGGTTTAGAGCTTTAACGCGTAGGGTATTGTTGGCAGGATATTATTGCCTACCATTTTGCAAGATGCCAAGTCGTTAGTTCGAAGTTGTGACACTTGCCAAAGGTATGCAAATTTAATACACAAACCAGCGGTACCCCTAATGACAATTTCAGAGGCGGTTCCTTTCGATAGGTGGGGGATTGATTTAGTGGGACCATTACCTATGGCTTCTGGTGGAAGACAAATGATTATTGTTGCGGTTGATTATTTTTCGAAGTGGGCAGAAGCAGAACCCTTAGCTGGGACAAAAGCTAAGGATGTAATCAAGTTTATTCAAAGTAACATTTGCTACCGTTTTGGAGTACCTCGAAAAATAACAACGGATAATGGTCCTCAATTTAATAACAAGGAAATGGACTCTTTTTGCTCCTCGAAAGGGATACAGCAATGCTTTTCCACTCCTTTCCACCCCCAGGCAAATGGACAGGTGGAAGTTACAAATAGATCCATTTTGGATGGCTTGAAGAAAAATTTGGCAGGAGCAGCAGGGAAATGGCCAAATTATCTTCAAGAGGTGTTATGGGCATATAGAACAACTCCTAGAGAGGCTACAAAGGAGACTCCTTTTTCTTTAGTATATGGGATGGACGCTGTGTGCCCTGCTGAATCTACATTGCCCTCTTATAGACTACTACAATATTCCGATGCGGATAACGATGAGGCTAGAAGGGTGGAGTTAGATTTGTTGGAAGAAAAAAGGGTCAAGGCACATTTGAATGTGATCCATTATCAAACATTAATGAGAAGCAGATACGACGCTAAAGTTAAAAGAAGAGAATTCAAAATTGGCGATCGAGTGTTACGAAAAGTATTTCTTCACACTAAGGATAAACACCTCGGAAAATTGGCCCCGAATTGGGAAGGTCCTTACGAAGTTAAAATGAGGGTCAAGCCAGGTTCCTATAGGTTATCAGATCGAGAAGGGAGGATGCTCAAACACCCTTGGAATATAGAGCACTTGAAATTGTACTGTGAGTAAAAATGAACTTCGAATTTTTGTAAAACAGACATACTCTTTCCTTATCTGTTGGCCCAGAAAGGTTTTAACGAGGTGTCTGGTTAATATTGAATTTTTTAATAAAATTTCTTTTGGCCATTGGTTGTTTACTATAATGTGTGATTTATTATTTTGGTAATTTGGCAAAGACTGATCATCTTTGAAAGTTGACCAAGAATAATTTTCCGAAGCGATAGCTTTGAAGAAACAACCAAATTTTCGAGGTGTCACGTTTTATGAGTGCATCTATTTTTCGAGGTGCCACGTTTTATGAGTGCATCTATTTTTCGAGGTGCCACGTTTTATGAGTGCATCTATTTTTCGAGGTGCCACGTTTTATGAGTGCATCTATTTTTCGAGGTACCACCCCTTATGAGTGCATCTATTTTTCGAGGTGCCACGTCTTTTGAGTGCATCTATTTTTAGAAATAACCAGTTCGAACAAGTACAAACAAGTATACCAGAAATTTAAGATATAAAAACAAGAGAAGTGGTTTGCTCGTGGGATAAAATACGAAGTTTACAAAAAAAAAAAAGGGGAAGTACTTAACCACATACACAAAAAACAAAAACAAACTGCCTAGCCTATTAGGCATCATTTTCTTCTTCTTCTGATGACTCCTCTTCGGAATTATCTTCTTCTTCTGAGGAGGAGCTTGGTGGCGCTTCGAACGCTTCTTTTGGGCGTTGTTCTTCTGGAACTTGTTTCCAAAGGTTTGATAAGTCTAGTCTTGGACAAGCAGCATGAACTTCTCGAAGAAGCTGAATAGATGTATCAATTTGAGCTTTTTTGATGCCTTCGAGCATTAAAGAACCAACTTTGGTTTCAGCCTGTTTGACTGCAGCTTTCCTTTCTTCTTCGAATCCTGTTCGAAGTGTAGTAATCTCAGTCTGGCTATTTTCTAGTTTCTCTTTAGTTTCTTTAATAAGCTTCGTAGCATCGGAAATAGCAGTAGAATGTTCAGACTTTAGACTTTCAAGAGCCAGCAGATGAGTAGTTTTAAGAGCTTCGACTTCTTCCTTGTGTTCTTTGAGAAGCTGTTCTTTCTCAGATTCAAATTTCTGGAGTGCTTCATTTTTCGAAGTCTTTTCAGACTCTGTTTCTTTTCTGCTCCTAACTAACTCTTGGGCAAGGCGCTCCAATTGAGTTTGAGAATTGCTCACCTCTTCATATAACTTTGAGACTGCAGCAATTAAATTTGGGAAAGGTTGGAGAATTGAAGTTACCTCATCGGATTTCTCTGAGTGAGGAAAGACTAATGGCTGATGAACAGGAGTGATGGGGTTAGATGTCGAAGCTGTAGCAGCTCCAGTAGAAGTTGGTGGAACAACATTGGCAGGTTGAGAGCCGGAAAACACAAAATCCCCACTTGAGTTAAAGTCTTTGAAGTTCAGATAATCATCTATTTGTTTATCTCCAAGTGTTATTTCTCCTTCAGGGTTTTCCTCAATAAAAGTTTTACCCTGCGCCTCGGAAGCTAGCACAGCCTCTAGTATATCAGCTTCATTCTTTTCATTTGGCTTGCTAGACTTACTCTTTTTCTTTTTTGGAGAAGTGTCCTTTTTCTTTTTCAGGATAGGTTGGTCTTCTTCGGATATGGTGGGAAGCGAAGGTGCAGATGTTTTTCTTTTCCCTACACGCTTCGAAGTCTTGGAAGGCTTAGCCCTGCTTGTGCTGGCCTTCTTCTGGGTCAATTTTCCTTTCTTCTTTAAAGGAAGATGGCTATCACTTCGATTCCGGGTCGGAAGATAGCATTTCCCATCTGGTGCAAGTATCCTCTGAACTGCTAGGATGGGATCTGGTAGCGTCATCGGATCTTGAGGGAAGTCAGTCCTAAGGATATACGCCAGAGATGGCTGTTGACAAAGTTAATAGGCTCGAATGCTGAGTGAAAGCCATTTCCCCAAGACTTTTCAGCCCACTCAGCCATTTTTTGGATGATAAGCTTGGCTTCTTTTCGACGACTCTTAAACCGCCTCGGAATTTCTAAAGAGAGACAAATAATTAGCTAAATAAATTGATTCAAAAACAACTAGATAAATAAAGGAAGGTATCACTTACTACTGTCTCTCCAAGTAAGGGTGAGTTTGGAAGGATTGGCATCGGAAATTTCTTTGCCATTTTCCCAGGCACCTGACAGGAAGACGAATCTTTGCTTCCAGAACTTATCGGCTTCGAGGAGGTCGTCGATAATTTTTAAATCATCTTCAAGGGTTAAGTAATAGAACGGCAGAACTGGGCCATTTGAAACTTTGGTTACTGAGATGAAGTCCTCGATTTCGAGGGGAATGCCTCCAAGCCTCGATACCATGATTGCTGAGAACAAAGTGAAGAGCAAGTTGGGGGTTACTTGTGTTGGGCACAGTCTGTGGATTTCGAAGAACCTTACTATCATCGGATCAAGGGGAAACCGAAGTCCCCAGTTGAAGAGCTCAGGGTACACTACTAACTCATCTTTTTGACAGTTTAAGGGCGTCTCTCCTTCTACTGGTAATCGAAGAATCATATTATCAGTTAACCCCCATAGCTTTCTGAGTTGCTCTTTCTCTGATTCGAGGTAGTAGCTATAGGATACATTCTTTAAGGCAAGAATGTACCAAGCAGAAAGAGGCTTGAGATTTTCTTGAACTAAGGAGGCAACGTTCTTGGGAAGTGTAATAAGAGCTTTTTTCCCTCGAGTCTTTTTTGGAGGAGCTACACCATCAGCCTCGGATTCCTCTTTGGCATCAGACTCAGTAGCTTCAGAATCGTCTTTTTTGTGATCCTCATCGGAGCGACTTCGGATTTGAGTCTCCTGTTGAGTCACAGGAATTGGCTGACTACACTCTGGTGTAATGTCATCCACTTCTTGTGGGGGAGGAGAAGAGTGTGGGGGAGGAGAAGAGTTTTCTGTTTCTTCACCCATTACTAAGAAAGGTGATTTTTTGGCACGTTTAGCTCTGATAGCCTCGAATTGAGGAGGGAGTGTGTTGGATTGAAGGTTTTTTGTCTCTTCGACTTGAAGGACAAGTGATTTGGGTTGTGATTTGTTATCAGTTGGTGGCTTGTCTAAAGTAACTACTTTAGATTTCCGATGAGGTCTTAGCAATGAAGATTTGGCTGGATTTTGAAGAGGAGAGGCTGTTGAGTTATTTTCTGGGTTAGAAACTAAAGGTGAAGACGAAGTGGCAAGGTTAGGATTGAAGTTACCGTATTTAAAAGTGGTACAGGAAGACTGAGGACCGTTGTAGATCAACCCAGCAGCTTTGTATTCTTTGGCTCTTCGAGAAATGCAAAGATAATCGTAGGCCCCGAATACTTGGTTACTGGAACCAGGAAAAAGATTTTTCTTTGATCTTACTGGTCTTCTGGGTTTAAATCTATTATATCTAGGGTATGTTCTCATACAATGGGTATTGGTATGAGAGATTGCTTGGGTAGACAAGAAAAGATGAAGTGAGTTGAAGGTTTATGAAGATCAGGTTGAAGATGAAGAACAGGTTGAAGATGAAGAGGTTGAAGATGAAGAACAGATTGAAGATGGTTCAAAAGACGGATTCTCTAAAAAGTTCTTAATGAATGAATAGCTGGATATTTATAGGATAAAAGAATGACGTCGAGAATGTGAAAGTGTGGAACAAGTAAGTTGCTTTCATTGGGTGGAATATGAAACGAAAAGGAAACGAGTAGTGTCACAGGTCTACCACTAGAGGTCTAATCAATCCATCAGGTAGGGATCAGAGATTTCGAAGTGTTATTAAACTATGTTTGAAGTAATAATGTTCGAAGAAGAGGCAAAGCTGTACCACAAGAAGTCAAATTCGAAGAGGAGTTAAATTCGAAGCAATTGAGAAATCCGTTTGCACTTATTCACAAATTCGAAGAAAGTCCTAGACCATTGAGTTCAATCATAATAAAGACGTAAAGTGATGAAAATGGTGTTGATCCGAGGAAGAATTCGAGGAGCTAATAGTTCTTATAAATTTCTGTATAAGAACTAGGGGGGCAACTGATAAGGAAAGATATTCCTCAGGGACATAAGTGCAATTAATAGGGACTAAAGTGATAAGTTCTGTAAATATAGGATTAAATTAGGCTTTAGGAGAAACCGAAGGGTTAAATTGTAAATATACCAATATGTAACCGTTTCTCTAACTAACTCACCCTGCCTATTTAAAGAGGCTGAATGAGTTATTTTGACCTATGAAATATTCAGAAGCACTTTTCACTACTTTAAATTCTCCTTGAAGACTTTCTGTTCTTAATTCTCTCACTACAACTTTAATTCATACTGTCAAGGGATCCTCACCCGTGTTTTTTTAGGGACTAAAGGGCAGACAACGTGATAGTCAAAGGACGAGTCAACAATTTAAGCCTGACTTTATTGACAGAGTATTTAATACCTTTTTAATACCTTTATACCTTTATACCTTTATACCTTTATACATACAATAAATAAATACATTTAACCAAACCCAAACATCTTGAATAAAAAAACAAATACTTTAAGAACAAATTTGTTTTAAATTAACAAAAATAACATGTTTATCTATGTTTCGTTTGATATTGCTATTGGGTCACCTTTTTGTTCTTAATTCGATCAAGTTCAATGCGACAATAGCTGCAGGTGGTAGTGGCAATTACACCACAATTCCAGAAGCTGTTGAGGGTGCACCATTCAATAGCACCACACGCTACTACATCAGAATCAAGGCAGGAGTGTACGAAGGACATATAGAAGTCCCTAACAACAACAATTTATTGTCATTTGTTGGAGACGACGTTGCAGCTACTATAATTGTAGACCGACGTTCTAGCGCCACCTAATATGGCACCCTCGATTCTGCCACATTAAGGAAACAAACAAAATACATGTATATTCTTGAGAGGAATCCAATTCGATTTTGACCTTCTTCTGTTTCTTTCTCGAACCCTTCTTCATTGTTGAATCACGTTTACTTTTGCCAAAAATTAGTGCTAACAACAATTTGGGTACAAACTGTAATTAAGGAAGACGATTTAGGGTTCTGTTTTGATTTAGGTATAAATTTAGGAGAAAATATATTTGGGTATAGATTAGGGTTTAGATTTAGGGATTCGATTTGAGGATTTGATTTAGAACAAGAGAGAGTGAAGAGGAGAAATTCTAGGGATTAAAATAAGAAACGGATTTAGTCTGTATGTTCAGGGAGAAGGCGATCTAAGGTTTAGATTTTGTTACATATTTCATTAAATAAAATTAATGAAGATGTAACATAGCCGATTGATTAGGTTACAAAGGACTGTCCTAAGACAAATATTCCACATATGATATATAAAGCCACCTGGATGAACACATTCAATTATTAATGCCAAGTTGGATATTATAAGGGTAGGTGGGTCATTTAATTTCACAGACTAAGTTTTGGATTTGACCTAAGGTCAAGGGACTAGGGGTGATACAAAAATCTTGGGACTATGGTGACAGGTGACAGCCTCTGATGGATCAGAGGATCCTCTGGATTAACTTTATCCAAACGCGATAGTCCAGGGACTGTCAATGGACATTTGAAATTCAAGGGATTATCTGTCACCAAATGCGATAGTCGAGGGACGATGTAATTCTCAAAGCCCATGTTATTATAGTAACTCCAAACATGCCAGGAAAACTCACAATTAACAAACAAGTGCCTAATATTTTCATATCCTGAGCAGGATTGGCACTTAAAGGCCATGCTTGATTCCTCCATTTTAATTTGATCATCAACTTAAGCCATCAATGCTCTAAAAGTCAGGGCTCTTCTTTTTCTTGTTTCATTTACTAAATCTCGTGGCAATAACCCTTATCGAAATGCAGCCTTAGCAACGCATTCTTCACAATTATCCAGTCATACTTTTATCAACACAAAACGCTTTACATATTCCTTCAATTTATCTCCCGCATCCCGTTTACATTGTCGTATCATGTCGACATTCGCTCTCCGATATCAGCCTAACTGATTGAATATCTTGCTCACTTTGATCATACTTCTTGTTTAAAGCCGTGATTTTATCCAGTAATTGGTTCATCCGCATTTCAATGTATGATTGAGTCTGTCAAATTGGAACCGACTTATCTTCCTCACCTTCTCTTCCTTTCAAATCAGTTTTTAGCATCTCAACTGCATTTCAAACCAAATGATAATTTCCATTCATTGCTTCTGGTTATTTTATCATGAAATCAAGGTACCAATCAATCAACTCCCACTCTGGCGCCAATTGGTGTGGATTAAATCTGGTTGTAGAGAGAGATGATATCTTAGAATCGTTAAGATTCAACTGTATTTAGTCTTATGTGGCGACATGTTTTGAAGTTTTCAAATTCTTAGAATTGTTAAGATTCAATTGTATTTAGTATTATGTGGCGGCATGTTTTGAAGTTTTCAAATTCTAGGTTTGACATTTACTACAATGGACTGTTGTTTTGTTTCTTGCAAAGTCTAGGTTTGATATCGATACTGTAAGAAAAGTTTTAGAATTGTAATGGTTTTTTGTTGTTTGCAGAATGAATTGTTTTTCGTAGGATATAATTATGTCTAGCAATATGTTGATGTCTTATAAATCACAACTATAAATATAAGGTATCTAGCAATTACAGGATAAAAAATAATACAAATCGCAATGTTAGGTTGATCAACTCATATACAACCACATCTTCTGGTCAAAAAAGAGTAACGATACTGAATGTATATAAAGCGCACGAAGGGTTTACGGGGAAATCCCAACCTTGAAGTCCTTGAGTTTGGAAATTATATTCATATATGTTAACCTATCAATCTTAAGTGCGCGTAAGTCGGAGTGACTCGAAAAACTAATATAGCAAGCATTAATTCACGTAAATAGCAATGCATGGTGGTTGGAAATTTCTCTTAAACTAGGATGTCTAGCAATCAGTTGTGCACGTAAATCACAATGCATATGAATAACACGTAGTACGATCTAGCAATGTCATAACCAAATAAATCGCAGTAACATGTTTCTCTTACGTTATTAGGTACTGCAAGAAAGATATGTAGCAGGTTGGAAGGAAAAAATCAAACAACTATAGCAACGTTAACGGAGCATGGAGAAGAACAAGTAGCGAAGTGCGAACAAGTATCGCAAACAGTGGCAGTCGTTAAAGTTATTCAAATTCATAACGAAGAACAACAACCCACAATGAAGTCTGAATTACTTACGCATCCTGAAAGAGCAGAAGAAGTAAAACAGGTTGGTGGAGTGATATCGGAAAACCTGCAAATAGCGGCCATTAAGCATGAAACACCCAGACAAGATAAAGCAACATCATACGCACTCCCCATACGTTCTGATATACCGTTCGTCGATGAAAGTTTTTTAGATTGCATGCAATCCTTTTATGAAGAATGTGACAAGACTGTAGCAAATTCAAACGAGAAGCGACGTACTTTCGAATCTATTGACGAAGGTTCAATAAATCTCGATGTAAGTGGATCTTTGTCTTAATCTCATTGACCAAAGTAATGTTAGGGAGTTAATTGGATATATTACAGGTGGTTGCTGATGAGTTTCAAAAGTGAAATTTACTTACTCATACTCAAGTGGGCGAACCACTGGTTGGTTACGAAGATTGGCCAAAACGTATAACCACAACGTGACTAATAGATGTGAGTAAGCACGACAAGGTGTTAAAAATTAACAGAGAGAAGAGCAGGACGATCCAAAAGTATGGTATTTGCCAATGTCAAAGTTCTCGTATAGGATTTCCTTAGTCTGACTGAGATAATGGAACTCACGTGCGAAATGAAAGTAGGCTTCGAGGTAATATATTGTTTTATTGCAATCGCAATGTCGTACGAGGGGTATATACCAATGTCTAATTAATATATGTAGTAATGTCTAATTAGTCAATCTGGAAATGTCAATTTAGACGTATCTAGCAATGTTATAATAGGATATCTCGCAATTGTAATTTAGGCCTATCTAGGAATGTAAAAAAAATATCTAGCAATGCCAAATTGGCATGTCTGGCGTTGTCAAATTGGTCTGTCAAGCAATGTCACACTAGGGTATCTTGCAATATCATGTTGAGTCTATCTACCAATGTCATAAAAATCTTATCTAGCAACGCCAAATTAATGTATCTAGCAATGATATATTGGACGTATCTAGCATTGTAAAATCAGGTATCCAACAATGAACCTTATCCAACGTTTATAGGAATGTCAAAGTTGAGCAACATATTGAATTTTTACGTATACAGCGTTGTTTGTTTTTAATCATTGTCAAACATATATTTAAAAATATAAATGTACATTGATAGATCATAGATGGTTGGATATATAAGGTACTTCAGGATGCCAATTGGAAAGTATCAGCTAAAGGGTTCGATGATAAATTTACATGTATGGTCAGCGCAATTCAACTTTCTAGAGTTGCAACTGTAAGTGCATGTCGTATAATTTATGTTACTCAAAACATTATACTTCCCATAGTAATGTTACAAAACGCAGAAAACTCTAACCGTCAAGGGAGACATGTCACACATAGTTGATGAAGTTTTTGAGACAATGAGACTGGACCCGTACATCGCACTTGTTCCTCTCTGCACCGTTAAAAATATGGAATCAACCACTGGAAATTGCTGGTTATTGACATCGAGAATGGTACTGCTAGCAGCTACAACCCATTGTTTCCATGGAGCAAACACATTTGAGATAACACGAGAAACACTGTTGAAGACCTGGTAATTAGTTTTATGCTTTCAGTTGGTTTATGTTAATGGAAGTATTTTGCATCAGCCTTAGTATGTGAACGTATCGCATTAAGTATATAACATAAATCGCAATGTAATATGAGGTTCATTGATTTCAAAGTTGGCTTATTGCATGAAGAAAAAATACATAACTGCTGTGAAGGGTGTATACAAAATCAAGACGATGAGAAATATCCCACAACAGGAAAAGAACAGCCTTGACTGTGGGATTTTTGTTTGTGAGTATGCGAAAGACATCATTCATAAAGGGTATGTTCCTCTGAAATATGGAAAGAAAATGACAGTCAAGACGAGAGCTGAAATGTTTAAGCATTTCCTCAATGATTCAAACACAAACCGACGATGGTAGTTTCATTTAATTTTAAAATACGTTTTTGGGACAATTGTTTAAGAATGCAACCTCATTTTAATTTGGATGTTGGTTTTAAGGTTTTTGTTTAGACTTTAGCGTCGGATGAACATTTTTTATGTCTTAGCTAACAATGGTAGAACGTGTATCAAAGGATTACTCAAAACATTTTTTATGTTTTTTGTGGAATTGATAACTTGTTAAAATCTGGAAATGTAATTTGTAAAGTATTACTTACCATTATGGAGGAAAATGTAAAGCAAAGCAGTTATATCGGCAACTACATGTAGAAATCTAAATGCAATAACAAGTTGATGAAGTATCTAGCAATGCAATATTAATGTATCTAGCAATGTAATATTAATGTATCAAGAAATACCCCATTCCATTATCTACCAGTGTCATATTAGGGTATAGAGCAAATCCATAATGGGAGATTAGTTTATCTAGCAATATTATGATGGGATATCTACCAATGTCACGGTAACGTATCTAACAATGTCATGTTATTGTATCTAGGAATGTTGGATAAGGCGTATCTAGCAATGACATGTTATTGTATCTAGGAATGTTGGATAAGGCGTACCTAGTAATGTCATATAGATTTAACTCGCAATGACATATTTTTTGTACCAGCGTGCTTAAATCACGTCAACTACATTAATGTATTGGAGAATGGTTTATTAACCTACGCGTTCATTAAATAATATCGATTCGACTGCTACCTATCTCCATCATTAATTAAACAATGGTTATTTATCCTACTTGTTAATTTATTACTTGATAAGACAAAGGTAGATATTGAATCATTACAAATGAATTAACTAGACGTCTAGAATTTAAAATTTTAAAAAGCGTTACTATCGTTCTTAAATCATCAATTATGCTAAAAATATGAATTCCCCCATGATTAGAAATAGAAGTTGGACCCAAAGGTCCGAATGACCATACTCAAATAGTCTAGTAGACTTATGCACTGTTTCCCCGAACTTCACCTTTTCTTTTTTTTCTAGTGTGTAGTAATCGCAAAACTCTAGTTTGTTCAAATTTCATTTTTTAGCAAACCTTTTATCTAATTCAATTAAACTTATTTCAGTGACATGAACCATAATCTATAGTTTCTACACTAGTTACTAATGCATTAGATATGACAGTGGAACCTTCTAAAATATATAAATTATTTATTATTAACCACGTCCATCACTAGTGAAATATCATAGATCATCAAACATACCTAATGGAAATTAATTTTCTCTTAAGTTCAGGAATATAACTCACATCCTTCAAACTGAAATCGCGATCATCAAACATTTTACCTCTAATAGAACCTATACCTTGACATTTGTATACTTTATTGGTACTAAGACGGAGATTTACGAGTTCTTTTAATTCCAAGGTCTCAAATAATTTATTTCTTGGACAAGTATGATATGAGCATCATAAGTCAATAACTCAACTTTTATTAGGTTTCCAACTTGTCGATTTTAGTGCTCCTATAATCTTATAACCTATATCTTCACTTACAACAATCTTAGCAGACGAACTACCACTACCTCGTCTCTAAGGACGTCCTTCTTGAAGTGACCAAGAGTGTGACAATGATAACATTTCAAATTTGAGATGTCAGACTTAGACTTCATCTACCTTTGTTCTCGTGTATTCCCCTTGAAACATTCAAACCTTCTCCACCATCACTCTCAAACTTTAAATCTTTAAATTTTGTATGTTCCTTGGTTCCCAGAGCTGATTGAACTTCATCCAAGGTGAGGGTGCCATCTTTGGCATATAACATACTATCTTAGAAATTATCATATAACCGAGGTAAAGTACACAACATATATAGGGTTTTGTCCTCGTCTTCTAAGTTTACCTCAATGTTGTCCAATCGTTGATAATATCGTTAAAATTTGTTAATCTCTCTATGCTGAACTTGCTCCACCAAACGTTAGAAATACAGTCGTTGTTTCATAAACTTCCTATATGCTAATGATTAGGTCATGTAAAATGAGTCAAGTTTAGACCACATAGACACAACAAACATTTGTCTAGGTACTTCTCTCAGTACCTTGCCTCTGAGGCACAAGATAATGGCACTGGTTTCCTTACCATTCATCTCGATTTTCTGTGCGGCACAAGATAATGCCTAAGTAGGCATCTTTATTTTTCCATTCTACGCATCAACACAATCCTGTTGGATTAAAATTCTCCTCAACTTCACCTTCCACAACCCGAATTCATTACTTTGGGTGAACTTATCAATATCCAACTTTGAAACTGTGATGCTTAATTCGATTGATCATTGGTCCCACGATGGGCACCAATTATTAAGAATTCTGTTGACTCACTCCAATAACTTAATCTGTGGAGCAAAATCGAAATAGACAAGAAAACATAATAATTTAATATGAGATATGACAATAACAATCAAGAGCAAAAATTGAAACTTACGAAAATAAAATAGACACAATCACTTGTTTATCCAATTTGATCAAATCGACTTACGTTTGCGGGAGAGAGCAACTGTCCATTTTATTATCTTGTCATAGTAATTTTGCAAAGAGATTCTTTCAAGTGAATTACAAGAATAAGTCTTTCTACTTACTCTACCCACTTTCTAAAGCTCTTTCAGACTTTGTTCAAGACTACGACTACTTAGTTTTTCAACCGTCCATTTCTTGAAGGTAGAAAAAGTATTTAGTTTTCTTGATAACATCATCAGTTTCTTTTTAATAGAATTATTTGGTTATGTTGAAGTAACTAATTTCTTCTCAACTGATCACGATCCTCGTCTTTAAAATCCTCGTCTAAAAGACCCTCAAATAAAAAACAATTGTCTAAAAAACTCTCGTTTGATGAACATTAAACTAACAACACCGTCTAATAAACCATCGACTAAAAAACCCTTGATATAAAAAAACATTCTTCTAATGATTTAATACCTAATTATTATATTATGAATTAAAAAACCTAAATGCTATGTCATCCATGTTCACTTTCACATTAAACAATTTATTTATGTCTTAAAAATTTGTATTGTTGGACTTTTGTTTTGTTGAAATATTAATATTGTCATTCATGCTATTTTCATATCCAATGGGATGAAACTAAAAACGTAGAAAACAACTCATGACAACTCCGTTATGCTTATTTAAATATTATATTGCCTCCAGAGGGTAGCCGAGTTAGTGGATTAAAGCACGCTTGTGATCAAATATCATGAGATCGAGTACCTTTAAAAACAATTTCTTGGCTAAGCCTGTCAGTTTGTATGGTTTACTTTATGGAGTTGGTTTGCAGACTATTGCCTCAAACTAACAACTTTTGATTACTAAAATAAAAATGCAATTTTTTGAAACTAGGAAAACAAATTTAATACGAAAATAGACATGAAAAATCATAATAAAACAAATATGAAACATGGTGATATATTTTCACCTCTAACACTTAGTGTTTTCATATTTCATCCAAAATATAATTATATAGTTATCTAAATTAAATGGGGAAATAACCAGAGCATCTCATTGGAGAAAAGGACCGGAAAAAAACATGTCATGTAAGGTGCAAGGGAGTTAGTTTAAGGACTTCCAAGGATTGGGATTGGATTTCAGTTCCCAAATCCAGGTATGTCTTAATCAAATATGTTTTTTTATTTTTTTTTGTGATTGCTGAAAGTATCAAATGTTTATTTATAATTTTTTATTTTGTGATTGCTTAAAGTATCAAATGTTTATTTACAATCAGGTTTGGAGAAAATGCAAAGCTTAAAGTGGTTATTCGGCTGGAAATACATGGGCAGATTAGTACAAGAGCTCTTTCCGAACAAACTCTTTATGCAGCCTACTTTGTGTTCAAATTAAAACCACATGCGTATGGATTCAAAAACCTATTGATGGATGTCGCATTTGAACCTCTCGGGTGCCAAGGGATCAAGAGAGTCGTATGCTTGAATCCAATAATGAAACTACCATCGAAGGATTATAGCTATATGGAATATTATAAGGAAAAAATCCAAGAGATAAACAACAATGCAGATAACCTTAACAGACAGACAAATATATATTTATAGAGATAAAAAAGAAGTGCGGAAATGTTAACTTCATTCCAAATATCAATACAAGGGTCTGTTTTCTTATATAGAAAATACAGACAAACTGTTCGGTCTTATCTAAATAACTACCCTAATAACTGATATTAGACACGTCATAAAGTAGACAATATGTATTCAAACCAACTAGTTTAAATTACTTCCAACATTCTCCCCTGTAAGCTAAACTCCAACCTGCATGTTCTTCATGCCCAGTAAATCTCGCATATTTTTGAACTTCACAGTGGTCATCGCTTTAGTTAAAACGTCTGCATGCTGCTTCCCTGTACTTATGTGCTTGACAATAATTTTCCCACCATCTACACATTCACGAATGAAATGATAGCGGATATCAATATGTTTACTTCTTCCGTGGAAAACTGGATTTTTTTCCAAATCAATCGCAGAACGATTGTCTATCTATATCACTACTCGAGAGTGCTTTACATCGGTTATTTGACTATGTAACTTGATCAACCACACACCTTGACATGCTGCCGCTGTAGTACCCATGAATTTAGCTTCACGTAATGACAACGCCACACACTGCTGCTTTTGTGAGACCAAAGTAATTAAACTCTCATTCAAGTAGAAAGCCATGCCACCTGTGCTTTTTCTATCCTCAAGATTACCAGCTAGGTCGCTATCTGAGTAGCCGGACAATAAATAATATCCAGACCCACTTGAATATTCTAACCCAAAGTTGATAGTTCCTTTCACGTAACGCAAGATACGTTTAACTGCATTCATATGCAATTCAGTAGATCTCTCCATGTATCTGCTAACTACACCAACAAAGTAAGAAATATCCGGACGAGTATGAACCAAATACCTCAACCCACCAATTAAGCTCTTAAATTTCATGGAGTTCACTGCCTTCCCTTTTTCATCTTTAGCAATCTGTATTTTTGGCTCCATAAGATACTTTACGGCATTGCACGACCCCATACCAGTTTTGTCAAGTAACTTCTTGGCATAACTTGCACGTTTAAGGTCAATATATCCCTGCCCCTGACTGACTTCGATACCCAGATATTAAGATAATCTCCCGAGATCAATCATCTCAATTTCTGCACTCATTTGCCTCTTAAACTTACTAATGTTTGCGACACTAGTCCCTATGACCAATAGATCATCCACGTATACTCCAATAATCAGAACTTCATTACCTTCCCTCCTTGTATATACTGCATGTTCATATAGGCACTTAGTGAAGCACAACTCTTCAAGAAACTTACTCAACTTGGCATACCAAGCCCGTGGCGTCTGCCTTAACCCATATAGAGCCTTCACCAACTTATAGACAAAGTGTTCCTTACCATTTTTTACAAAACCCTATGGTTGACACACATAGACAACTTCTTGTAAATCACCGTTGAGAAATGCGGATTTTACATCCAAGTGATGCACTTCCCTGTCATTCTTGGCGGCAAGCGCTAACAGTAATCTTACCGTTTCTAAGCGAGCAGCTGGGGCAAAGATCTCTTCAATGTCTATTCCCCGTTGTTGAACATAGCCCTTTGCTAAAACTCTGGCTTTGTGCTTGATAATATGTCCATCTGTATCCCTCTTTAGCCTTATGGCTTTGTGCTTCAGCCCTATGGCTTTATGCCCATGTGGTAGCCATACCAATTTCCATGTATTGTTCTTTTCTATAGCAGCAATTTTACTTTTCATAGCTTCCACCCATGCAGGCTCTGTCATATCTTGTTCGTAATTACTAGGCTCGTCAACACCCAGTACAAAAAACTGATCTCCTAACTCTACTTCAACTGTTTCATCATAAGTATCATTGAGTAGACGAAATTTTCTGGGCTGTTCACTCCAACTACTCTCACTGCTACTGCTTGAGTCTGCAGAATGTGTGCGACTACTCAGGTCCTCAACATCTGTTTGAGGACCAGCTATTTGTGATCCCATAGAATCAATGCTTTCTTTCTTCGGTGTAACTGGTTCTTCTTCAACTGAACCATCAACAACCTCTTTGTACGTATGTCAAGCATAATGAAGTTACCACGGTGTACAAACCCTTCTTCTTGCTGTTTCTCGCATTCTCATCCTCAAGCCTCATTAAAGATGACATCTCTGCTTACAAGAATTTGGCCGTTGACTGGATCGTAAAGTCTACATGCGTTTGTGCTGGGCTCTCTACCCAGATACACTACCATTTTACTGCGATCGTCAAGCTTCTGGGTGTGTACACTAGGAACCTTCATGTGTGCTACACAACCAAATATTCGAATATGTCCAATATTTGGTTTATTTTCAGTCCATACCTCATATGGCGTCTTTTCTAATAAAGCTCGAGTAGGTAGGAGATTTAGTATGTCAACAGCATGACGAGCAGCTTCTCCCATGAAGCTAGAAGGTAGTTGTTTTTCTTTCAAAAAACTGTGTGTAATTGCTACTACTGTTCTGTTTTTTTTTTCTTTCGACAACCCCATTCTGCTGCGGTGAGTAAGGAGCAGTGAAATGCCTATTAATCCCTGTGTCTTCACAGTAAGAATTAAATAAATTTGAAGTGAATTCACCTCCTCTGTCAGTTCTCAAAACTTTTATTTTCTTCTCTGGAACTATTTTCTACCAAAGCTCGAAATTTCTTGAATGCCTCTAGTGCTTCATATTTTCTTGCAAGCATATATATCCACAGGAAATGGCTTCATCGTCTGTTTTGACAATAGAGAGCCAGTGCAGACTTCTTTTGGTTGAATAATCTCCAGTAGGCCATACACCATCCTGTTCTTTGATAACAACACCATAGCTTGAAAATTAACATGACCAAGGCGTGAATGACATAGCCATGATAAATTCTCCATTTTAGAAAATAAGCACATAGATTTACTTGTTTCAGTAATAACCTTATACAATCTATTAGCTAATCTTTTAACCTTCACAAGGAGATGTCTCTTGTCATCGTATATAGATAAGAATTCACCACTCAGTACCACTTTATTTCCAGTTTCTGATAACTGACCAAGAGTCAGTATATTTACGTAGAATGGGAATATAATATACCTCTTTGAAGACCAGTTCCTCCCCGTTTTTGCATTTAAACGTCACAGAGGCCTTTCCTTTGATTTCCATTGTAGAACCATCACCAAATCTAACACGCCCAGTTACCCCTTCATCCAATTCTTTAAACTTCGAGCGTTGTCCCGTCATGTGGTTACTAGCGCCATTGTCTAGATACCACACGTTTGAAATAGATTTTGTACCTCCATCTTTGTTTAGTTTTAATACCACATTGTTCTCGTTCAATAATAACTCGTTGTCTTTATCTTCTCTGTCTTCTGCCATCAGAAGTGCAAAGTTCCTCATCTTGTACTGCCATGTCTTCTGCCATCAGAAGTAGAGGTTTCTCATCTTGTACTGCCATGTCTTCGGCCATCTGAAGTGCAGGTTCCTCATCTTGTACTGCCATGTCTTCAGCCATCAGAAGTGCAGGTTCCCCATCTTGTACTGCCATGTCTTCTTCCATCAGAAGTGCAGGTTCCTCATCTTGTACTGCCAAATTCACCTCTTGCCTTTGCTCTCTACGTGGCTTTCTACACTCAACTGTGTACTTCCCGTAAAAACTGCAATTCCAACGTCTTACTTTAGTCCTATCGCGCACTGCAGGTCCACCTTGGTAATTGACAGTACCTCGATTTCTCTGGTTATCGGTTCCTCCTCGATTTGTCCTTTTTATCCACTCATCTCTAGTGAATACAAGCTTTCCCTCTTTATCTTCTCATTTTTTCCATTCTTCCAACGTCAATATTAACTACCCTCCAGTGTTCTCTGTTTGTCCATGAAGCCTCTGTTCATGTGCGTTTAGAGACCCAATTGTCTCTTCAACTGACATCACATCTAGGTCTCCAAACTGTTCTATTGCTGACATGATTTGTAAGAACTTGGAAGGTACTGCTTTAAGTAGTTTTTTCAAAACATAGGTCTCTTCGATGGTTTATCCCAATGCACGAATATTAGTCACTAACCCATTTAATCTCATAGAGAAGTCGTCAATCATTTATGTATCCCTCATGTTTAGATTCTCAAACTCTGCTTTTAGTGTGTGCACTCTTGCTTTCTTGACACGCTCTGCTCCTAAACACATTGTTTCTATTGCTGTGCATGTATCCTTCGTTGTTTTCTTGTCTGCCAGTGATAGTAGAATGTATTCAGGGATAGCCTGGAGTATTGCAGTCATTGCCACCTTATCTGTTTTTCCGTAAACCGTTACATCTGGGTCAATAGGGTCAATTTCTCCCCATATCCTATAAGCTTGCATGAAAACTCTCATCTTTGGTGACCAAGCCGTGTAATTACTCTTCGTTAACATTGGGTAACTTAATCCCAGTGATCCTTCTTTGTTCTTGGTAGCCTCTATTGTGATTGCCTAGGCTCTGATACCAAATATAGGGAAAAAATCCCAGAGATAAACAGCAATGCAGATAACCTTAACTGACAGACAAATATATATTTATAGAGATAAACAAGAAGTGCAGAAATGTTAATTTCATTCCAAATATCAATACAAGGGTCTGTTTTCTTATATAGAAAATACAGACAAACTGTTCGGTCTTATCTAAATAACTACCCTAATAAGTGATATTAGACACGTCATAAACTAGACAATACGTATTCAAACCAACTAGTTTAGATTACTTCTAACAAATATATCATAGATAGACTTAAAGCTGAGAATAAAAAAAAATAGCCCGTATATTAAGGACAGAGTAGATGGATGGTTGAAGATAGAACTAGGTGAGTTTTACAACAATGGAGGCGTGGAGAAGGAACTTGAAATGAGTGCTATGAAGACAAAATGCTTGGCACCAAAACACAGGCTCATCGTCCAATGGATTGAGATCCGACCTAAAGCTACAATGGTGCATTATATTTAATGGAGCTTATTTGTGTTCTATATAAAACTCGTTTGGAGCTTGTCTTAACCACAGTTTATGTAATATATTTTAGGGATGGGAAAATACAATGTTGCAATATAGAAAAGTTTGATTTTGTTAATATTGTAGATATATTTTAATTGCATACCGGTCACATATTAATATTACAAGAGTGGACTACAAATCCTTCTTAATTTTCCATTATGCATATAAATAAAGCCTCTACTCAATTCTGTTTTTTTGAAAAACTTTACTGAATTTTCTCCTATGATTTAGGATTCAGACCAATATTATACGTTTTTTAATAAGATTATAATGATGTTTTTTTATTGTTGATTAGCTAAGCTCCAGAGAACTAGAAATTGACAGCTACCATCCTCAAGATCTTGACTAAAAACGAGATCTAACTACGTTCTTTTGAATTTTGGGGTTTAGAATCTTATTTATTTTTAGAGCTTGAAATATCATAAATTAAAATTTGACCTTTTAAGACTTTTTTATTAAACCTTCAATTTTCAACAGTTAAAATGTCTGACTAAAGGATCTTCTTATCAATAGGTCCAACAAATTTTAGGTTGATTACATTTAATATCTGACCTGATGCGTTAACCGGCCTCGATAACCGAACCTACATGTGACAAGATATTCTAATTCAAGATATCTTTAAAATTTCATAACCTGATCATCACATGTGTGTACTATTTGAGGTTGTTAGTTATATAGATAACCCAAAATTGTTTTGTCATTTAAGATAATAACTAATAATAACTATTAAGATCATGCCACAACTTATCAATGCATAATTGTTCTAGCCATAATCGCATTACCAACTACTATATATTTGAGCATTAACTTCTCCAAAAGAGCAGTATGAAAGCGACACGACCTCCTAATCACTATGTGTCAACTTCCCACTAATCATACTTTGCTAAATTGAGATTTTTTTAATTAAATTAATAAGAGAAGAGTTTTATGGAATTCATGAAACCAAGCAAACAAGACATATTTAGCATAGTTCGAATTGTGGAAATAATCTTACATCGATGCGTAACAGACATTTTTATTGTTAATAAGTAGGTTATATAAATACTCCCATACAATAAAGACTCAATCACTCTTTGTAACAAAGATCGATGACGTGATTCACAAAACATTTTCTAAAGTGTTTATCTCTCACCTAACTTATCTCACAAATACTAGAGTTATTTCCCTCTTTTCCGAAGTATGGTGCCCCTCACACTTTTTATAACAATATATTATTTTATTTATAGAGTGATTGTAATAACTCCTAACCCATTAATAATCTTATCGATATATAACACTAAATTAATCTAATTAATATATTTCTTCAACTTATATACCCACTTCACACCAATAGCCTTTTGTCTTTTTAGAAGTGTTATTAACTCTCATTTTTCATTTATATTGATAGATTCAATCTCCTCATCCATTGTTTTTTTTCATTTTTCATCATTGACGGCTTCTTTAAAGCTTGTTTGTTCAGTTTCCACTAACAGACAAAGAAGAGTTAAGTCAGAAATTACGGGCATCTTTCCTGTTTTATTATATATTTCTTCAAGCCTTTTATAACGCCTAGGTGGTGTCTCATCAATCTCACTTTATGAGGATGATGAAGTGACTTGTCCATAACCTGTCTCTTGTGGTGATGTGGGAGAATTTATTTATTGTTCATGATTTTCTTCATTTTCTTCATGAATAAATGGAAATAAATTATAATTTTCTTGTGCATTGCTCCAATTCCATGAGCTTTCTTCATCAAAGACAACATCGTGACTAATAACAATTTTTCCATTGATGTGGTTGTAAAGTTTGTACCAATTTTCTCTTGCATCATAACCAACAAACAGATACTTCTCACTTTTATAATCCAACTTTATCCTTAGCCCATCATCAACATGTGCATAAGTTATGCTTCCAAAAACTCGTACGTGAGAAATAGTTTGTCTCACTCTTTTCCATGTTTGTTATGGACTCTTATCTTTGACCCTTCTAGCGGGACATCGATTTGTCTCACTCTTCCATGCTTCGGCTCAAAATTCCTTATTTATAATTTTGCTCGTCAAAATACTTCATGCCATGTTAAGAATGCTTCTATTTTTCCTCTCTGCAACCCATTATGTTGAGGTGATCTTGGAACCATTATTGGTCGCTTTATTCCATGATATTCGCAGAATTTTAAGACTCTTTTGAATTGAACTCGCATCCTCGATCCGAACGGATGGATTTCATATGATACTTACACTTGTTCTCAAGTTGGGCCTTGAATTTTTTGAAGCATTCAAAAACTTGTGACTTCTCCTTGAGAAAATATACCCATGTCTTGCGGCTAAAATCATCGATGAATAATCAGAAATAACGATTCTTACTAAAAGATTGAGGATTAAAAGGTCCACATACGTTTGAGTGAATAAGTTCAAGTGTCTCTTTTGCTCTTGCCATAGATTCCTTTGGAAAACTATTTTTTGATTGCTTTCTGAAAATAGACCCTTCAAAAATTTGATTTGGATTATTGATGTAAGGCAAGTCATTCACCATGCTTCAGTGAATTTAGTCCTTCAAAGTGTAAGTGCTCAAACCTAAGATGCCAAATCTAAGAGGAATCTCCAACACAAGCTTTTAACCACTTTGTCACATCATTTTGAATTTTAAAAATAAACATACGATTCTTGGTCATGGGCACCTAAACAATTAAATTATACATATTTCTTGTGATGGTGTAGCCTTTTAGTTGACCCAAACTCAATATATTATTTTTCATATTAGGCACATAATAATCACTTGAAATAAAATTATGATCTCATTTTTCAAACAAATTAAGATGTTATCTTTTTCTTTGATGGGTACTCCCAAAGAGTCTCCAAAACTGATTGTTCGATTCACATGCTCATCAAGATCCACAAACAAGTTTTTGTTTTCACACATATGATAACTAGCGCCACTATCTAAATACCATAAACGGTTTCCATAATTTTCTTCTCCTTTTTGTTCTAGAAGTAATACAGGCTCAATACCTTTATCTTCAACAAAATTCAATTTCTCCTCAACTTGAATTTCCGAACTGCGACACTCATAATCATAGTGACCATATTTTTGAAAATTGTAATGCCTAATATTTAATTTGTCATACCTTGAGTTGTATTTTTTCTTCCACGGCCTCTTGAATTTCTTGTCTCGTATGGTCTTTCATCACTTTGATTGTTCTCCCTTTGTTGGCCACGTTTTCTTCCTTGTCCATATACAAATCTGCGTCCACGTCCACGTCCTCGTTCACGACCTGTTTGGCTACTTGTATATATTTCATCATTATTTTTGAAAAATATACTTTTCGTATAAGGCTTGTTCAATAGGCCCATTCCTCTTTAACATTTTTTATTCATGGGCTTGTAGTGATCCCATAAGATCATCAATCGTCATTTATCTATTTTTTAGCCTCCTCGATTGCCACAACTTTGTAATCAGATTTAGAGTCAAGTGAACGAAGGATTTTTTCTATGACATGAACACCACTTACCTCTTCTCCGTTGCTTTTCATTTTATTGACAATGGTTATAAGCCTTCAAAAAATAATATGAAATGGAGTTGGAATCCTTTACTCGTAGCACCTCAAAATCGCCACGAAGTCTTTGTAGCCGAACTATCTTTACTTTAGCATCTCCATAAAAATAAATTTTGAGACTATTCTAGACTTTCTTTGATGTTGTTTGGACAGCCACCTTTTATATAATAGAATCATCCAAACATTGATGAATGATCATGATCGCCTTTTGATTCCTTTTTGTTTGAGATTGTAATTGTTCTTTTTGAACTTGATTCAAATTTTCTTCATTTTGAGGCACCTCCAATCCTCTCTCCACAATATCTCACACGTCATTTTCTCCAAAAATCTCCTTCATACGGATGCACCAATTTTGATAGTTGTCTTTGGTGAATTAAGCATTTTCCATTAAGACATTTCATTCACCATGATCTTGCATAACGTTTTTTCTATAATACCACTTTGTTGTAAAAATAAAACTCATACAACTCAATTTAGGAAAAGAGGTATTTATATATAATATATTGCTTTGCAAATGACTTGATTACAAATGTGATCAGACAAGGCTTTATATAAGACTCCGAGTGAAGGGTCTAGATCCTCGTATTAAATGCTAAAAATTTATAGAATTCTAGACTCCAAAAAACTCACTAAAAGATTCTATCCATACATGTATCAAGATTATTCTAGAATCACCTTCGAGTCAAAATTATTAAATTATTTTTGACATGAAGAAAATAAAAAAATAAATAAGTATACTTTTAGCAGGTCAATATATTGCTATAGAGATAGCTCTGACATAATAAATTCCCCGTTTCCATAAAATATCTATGGAAGAATGGGGAAATGTTGCAACAAACATAGGTTTGGCGTTTAGTTTACGTGAAGGCTTAAAAAATCTGGTTCGTTTTTTTTTTTAAATTTTTGAAAGTAAAGAAAAACAGAGACGAGAAAAATAAAGTATTATTATTATTATTATTTCTGTAGTATTATTAATAATTTTATTTTTCCGCCCCTTCAAAATGAGAGCCAAAGATATCCTCGACGCACAAACAATCAGACAAATTAATTTTGAACATGAAAATATTGATCAATTCAACCCTTACAGTAGAGTACATATCTTGTAAGGAATGAGCATACTCTTACCAGGTCAATATCTTGTAATAGAAGTAGCTCTGATATAATCAATGCATTATTTAGACAACAACTATAGAAGAAGCAGGAAATGCTATAGAACTACCTCTCATATAATCAGAGCACTGTTTAGACAACAACTATGGAAGAAGCAGGTAAGGCTACAACAAACAAGACAGACTTTGATGTCTTAGCAGAAGATTGCATTAGTAAGATCATCTCTTTTACTACACCTACAGATGCTTGTAAAGTTTCCTTGGTCTCCAAGTTATTCAAATCGGCAGCTGATTCGGATAATGTTTGGGGGACATTTATCCCAAAGGAACATCGCAGCATCATTGATTCGTCAATCGCTTACTTATCGAAGAAAGAGCTTTATCTCGCTATTTCTGATCGTCCGATCTTGAGCCAAGATGGAAAAAGGGTAATCATTCATAGTCTCTTCTTATTTATGGCGCATCTAACCATATTTCCCTCGCTATTATATTTATGATTGTGTTGAAGTTTTATTCTGTATAGATGATATGATTATTGTATTACATTTTATTCTTACGTCCGAACTATAAGCAGAGTTTTTCATTGGAGAAAAAGACGGGGAAAAAATGCTTGATGCTAGGTTCAAGAGACTTGAGTGTTATATGGGGCAGCACTCCCGAATATTGGGAATGGATTTCAGTTCCTGAATCTAGGTCTGTCCTTCGCTTGCCCTTTGTCAAATTATTATGTTGCTGTTGGCTTATGATTGAATAGAGTCTCAAATATATATCTTTTCACAAACAGGTTTCCCGAGAACGCTAAGCTTAATCTCGGTTGGTGGTTAGAAATACGCGGCCTGATCAGTACAAAATTTCTGTCCAGAAATACTTTATACGCAGCGTATTTTGTGTACAAACTAGAACAACCCTCGTACGGATTTGCAGAGGTACCCATAGAGGTCGCCTTCGAACCTGTCGGAAGTCAAGAGATCAAGCGAACCGTATGCTTGGTTCCAGAGATAGATATGTCTGACCGTCGTCCACTGCCTAGATCGCAATGTCGCTACGGATTAGATTTTATTTTAAGAAGCAGCCAGCATCTCAATCACCGAGAAGATGGGTGGTTGGAGATAGAACTAGGTGAGTTTTTAAACCTGGATGATATGGGGGAGGAACTAGAAATGAGTTTGATGGAGACGAAGATCTTAGGATCGAAACACGGGCTCATTATCCAAGGGATCGAAATTAGGCCAAAACTTGTTTATAAATAAAGCAAAATCATACTATCTTATTTTGTGTGCTACATAAACCTTGTTTGCAGTTTGGTTCAAGATGGGTTTTGTAATCTATATATTTTAGATATGGATCGTAGTATTCTTAATGATGTTAAAATTCGTATCCCATGAAAGGGACATTTCCCCATAATGTCATCGTTGATAGATTATGTTTTCTCAATAAAAAAAATGGAGTGAATATTAGATTCTCTTTATGCTAAAATATTAGACTTTTTCCAATCACGAAGATTATGTTCAAACAACTTACTCTAAATATTTGGAGGCGATTACTAGTATCATTCTAAAGTTTGTGTTACTAAAAAATCCATTTAAATTTTTGTAATATTATTTTTCAAAACATGGAAACATAGTTATTAGATAATTTTATATTATGGTTTGAAAAAAATAATAATTCTATGTTACTGACAATTTGGAATCTGAATCATCTAACCTAATTGGTAAAGATATAAGGTATTAGATAACCAGAAGTGTGTCTAATTTTAATATCCTACTAACTTTTTATTTTTATATTTTTACAATGTATATTCATCATAATTTTCTTAAGGGAAATGACACTAAGTACCTTTTAGCCAAACCTATTACAACCTAGTACCCAAAAATGGGTTAATGCTCACTTAATACCCAACTCATTAAACATATCCACTTCTAATACCTTTTCTTTTTTTAATACCAAGATTACCCTCAACCTAGTATATAAGGTTCATTTTGTGAAAAAATGGCCCATTTTGGCTTCAGCACCTTCTTTATTACTTTTGAATTTTGAATTTTGAATTTATTAGCCCCTTTCTCTCTCCTCTCTCCTAACCTAACAAACAACCCATTTTTCAAGAACGTCTCTTCATTTCAAAAAAACCACGGTTGATCACACCACCTCCGGCGACACTATTGAACCACCAGTGAAGCAACATAACCACCGGCAATCCATATAAACGGCTTCGGTGAATGTTCCGATCACCGGCGAATGTTAGAATTCCGGTTCGACGGCGTCAGTTACATCCACAGTCTCCTAGCTCCGATTTTGCACCGTCTCAGCCTCCTAGCTCCGATTTTGCACCGTCTCTCAGCCTCCTAGACCACCGTTTAGCACCCTCGTAACCACTGTTTTAAGTTTCAAAGTCGTCAGTTACATCTTTCAGTTCAGTAAGTGAGTTGAGATTTAAGTTTCAAAATCGTTTTCCATTTTCGAAATCGATTCTAGACTCTCATATAATGTACGTTAATTGCAGGAAACATATTACGTTCGGGTTCTGCTCGATTCAAAGCATCCAAACCGGCTCCGATCACATTCCGGTGAGAAATTTCATTTTTCCACCTCTCTTTTGAACCCTGATATTTATATGGTTACACTTTGCGATTTGTCGCCTGCAATTGTATGTTTCAGGTTGCTAGATCACTGCATACACCCTGATATGTTAGATGTGTTAGTAGATTATCCCTGAGTGCATACACTCTGATATCTTAGTTATGACAGGTTGCTATATGTGTTGATAAATAGACTATGACAAAGTGTAACCATATAGTTTAGGTACGTGATATTGCTATATGTTTCCAACCATTTCCTCTTGCTGCAGACACCCTGATATGTTAGCTATAATAGGTTGATATATGTGTTGGAAAACAGACCAATAGTCCATATACCCTGATAGTTTAGGTATGACAGTTTGCTATGTGTGTTGAAAATAGACCACGATGCATATACTCTGATATGTTAGTTACGGGATATTGCTAGATATATTATAATATCAGTAACACATTCAGTTGTTCTACACCAACGTTAAACAAACTAACCAAAACTCCTATAATTCAGGGTACACAATGTCGAAACCAAAAGTTTGCATTTTCAAATTTGGTACGGAAACAGGTATTGTTCCGCTGTCCGAATTCGAAAACTTCGAGTCTTTTCAACAGTACGTTGAGCAAACATGGCAAGGGCTTGTTAGAGGCAACTACAACATTACGTACTCTTGCGGTGCTCAGAATAATTGTATTTTTAATAAGGAGACCGATTTCATTGGGTTGGAATGTTACCTCGATGTTGAGCGTCTGAAGAGTGTTAGTTTTCTTATCGAAGAACATGTTGCTGATAAAGGCTCCGCCATTAAACGTAAACAACCCGTTCAACTGTTCGAAGAATCCTCTCACATGCAACGAACTAGCGGTGAAAGCAGTACCTGTTTGGCCATTACAACCCCCCAAAAAATACATCTAGCTATAACGGGATGGGCAGAAGCTATCATCGGTGTTGGACAGTCATTTCCAGCAGACCCGGTCGTCCGAGGAAGAAGCGTATTCCATCAAGAGGCAAAGTTTCCAGCAGCCAGTCCCGTTGTGGTCGATGTTTCAAATCGGGTCATAATAGGAGGTCATGCGATGCTCCGTTCTAAACATTATTTACCGACTTTTTTGTAACATTTTACATCTCAAAGATAAGCACTCCTTATCTTTCGACTTATGTTTTGTACACTTTTAACATTGACATGTTCCATGTCTGTTTCTTTCTGACTCTGATATCTATTCCCGTATACATTGCTATCTATGCTTTTATACTCTAATAGCCACTCTATTCAACATTGATAGATTCTGGATTTTGCATCTAACAGATACATCAAAGTATGTTTACTGTTTTCGTTTACATCCATCTGATACTTTACTTACATTTGTTAAAGATGTACTTCAAATCTTTCATGCCTGATTCATCTCAAAGATAAGCACTCCTTGTATTTTGACTTATGTTTCTTACACTTTTAACATTGACACGTTTCATGTCTGTTTGTTTCAGGCTCTGATATCTATTCATGTGTACATTGCTATCTATGCCGTTACAATCTGATAGCCCCTTTATTCAACTTTGATAGATTATGTATTTTACATCTAACATATAAATCAAAGTATGTTTTCTGTTTCGTTGTTCATCCATCTGATACTTTACTTACATTTGTTCAAGAGGTTTATCACATCTTTCATGCCTGATTCATCTCAAAGATAAGCACTCCTTGTATTTTGACTTATGTTTCTTACACTTTTAACATTGACACGTTTCATGTCTGTTTGTTTCAGACTCTGATATCTATTCATGTGTACATTGCTATCTATGCTGCTACAATCTGATAGTCACGCTATACAACTTTGATAGATTATTTATTTTACATCTAACAGATAAATCAAAGTATGTTTTCTGTTTCGTTGTAGATCCATCTGATACTTTACTTACATTTGTTAATACTCTGATATGTATTCATTTATACATTGCTATCTATGCTGTTATACTCTGATATACACTCCATTCAACCTTGCTATCTATGCTTACATCTTATACATTAGGTCTACATACACTGTTCTTTTAATGTTACCATAACTCTGATATCTTAGTTTTCCAACATTGCTATTCTTTTAAATAACTGCAAGTAAAACTGCTTCATTCAACTGCACGATATCATATCATATCATACCAGTTTAAGGTAGAGAAGGGAAATTGCAATCAAACATTAACATTTAAATCAGTAACTGCTACAGATCTTCCAAATACACCCACCCTGTCAAAAAATGATACTACTGCACAGGGTTTGTGTTTTGTTACAGTCCAAAAAAAGCATAAAAAAACGTTAAACACAACAAAATATAAACCAACGGTTCCATGATACTACATCGACATGTTCAACCCTAATCAGAATCATCTCCATCAGATTCTTCAACCTCTTCTTCTTCTTCTTCTTCCTCTTCCTCGTCTTCTTCATCTTCAGAACCCTCGTCGTCTGCATCCTCTGATTCATCGTCCTCTTCTTCTTCAACCCCTTACTGCTCCTGCTCTTCTTCCGTGTGCGAAGTTTTACATTCTCAGACTGATAGATGTCGTCCAGCGACCATGAATCCCATGAGCCATATGGGTCTTCTTGGTCCTCAGACCAAACAATATAAACAACCTACTATTCTAAAAATATTCCGGCGACATTGGTTGCTTCTAACACCTAACATCGAACAGAGACAGTATGTCGACGGATAGGTTCGACGGAATTAAGCAAGAACAGAGACAGTACCTGGTTCGGTTCGAATAAATAAGGAAGAACAGAGTCACTTGTCGACGGTTTCGTTCGTACCGGAGGAAACTTCGTTCCACTTCGACGGTCGTCGGTGGTTGCTCGAGATATCGGAACAAAGACGCTAATGTTGTCGAAGGTTAGGTTGAGATATCGGAACAGAGTTTGTTTTGGTCTCGCCGGATTGTTGTCTGAACAGAAGGTTTGGTTTCGAAAAAAACTTTTGGGTTCCCTCTCGTTTCACGTGTTTCTCTCTCCTCAAATTTAGAAATGTGAAAGGGGGGGAATTGGAACCTAAAAGTCTGATTAGAAGGTGTAAAAAAAGTGGGTTTCAAGAAAACGACCCCTTTTATACCCTAGAGGGTGTAATTGTCCATAATTTGGCTCTAGGTATTTTATGAAACTAGTCCAAAAACGGGTACCATTTTGGTATTTGATACTTGAGTGGGTATTTAGGGGTACTTTTCTCTTTTCTTAAAACGTTTTAAATGCCAAAACAATTTTTAAAGATTGGAAAAATTTAACAGTGACGCAACTACCTCAACAAACTTGCAATTGCTACTCAACCAGTTTACGAGGACAAATTTTACAATCTTTTTACTCATGGAAAATTTGTAAATACTTTATGACATGTTAGCAAGTATGTTACCATCATTTAAAATTTATAACAAACTCTTAATTTTGCTGACGTTATTTTGATAATCAAACTCTTAATTTTGCTGACGTTATTTTGATAATCAAATCGTAAATTATCTTTTTAACATTTTGAATTATTATACACTATGATTCTCATCTCATTTCAAAAGTAGTTAAACTTCTGAGTTGGATTTGAGTTATAGTTACAAACACTTTAATTTTGTTGTCTGGTCATTTATGCTTTAATAGTTGGACTTGACTTTAATATTTTGTTTTTCTACCACATCAAATGATGAATATTCCAAAGGTATTTATATGTATTTTGTCCCTTGAAATACCTTTCTTAATACTAGATCTTCTTTTTGAAAGCTCATAATTTTTAACTTTGTATTATAACATATTTGCATCAAGGTCCTATAATTCTTCTCTCTAACAAGAGACCAATCATGTCACTCATTTCTTGAGTCAATATCTAGCTCATTTTCCTTATGATTATCTTCTGATGACTAATATGGAATTCGATGACTAGGAATCATAATTTCTGTTGGAGTCACAACTTCCATCTCATACACCGTAGCAAATGGAATTTTTCTTGTTGTAGCGTTACGAGTTGTTATGTATATTATGGTTTAAATTAGTTTGGTGGGTATTTTGGTAATTTGAGATGGTGTAATAAGTGTAATATATAAAGTAAGAGATAATTGAGCTTCCCTATTTAATGTTTAGAGAGATAATGTCCAACCTATTAAATGTTGTTCTTCAGAGATTTTGTAGGATAACTTTAGATTAATAGGCCAAACGGGTCGGGTCATGGTTATGGTTCAAACCAAAAAATTGAAAAATCATGTTAACCATCATACATTAATATATTTTACCCAAAATAATCTGTAATAATGTACTAAGTATATTGGCGTGAGATAGCTAATTCAAATGTTAAAAGCATAGTATGTTTCTTCGGTCAGGATTGACCCTCGAAGAAATCCGACTAAAGCAATCACCCAAGAATATTTCTGACCCAATCAAGTATCCCCCTTAGGTCTCTCAAAGGTACTTTGGGAGGGCTAACTGACATATATCAAAATTGCACTTGTTTATTTCTCCAAGCCTGATTTTCCAATACTATATAGCTTTGGTGCTGCACATATTCAAACCCCATCCGATGGTGCAATTCGAAGGCAGTTATTTAAAAAAAAATTCATTTTTAATAAGCTATATCTCATGACACGTGTAGTTTGTAATTTCTTTATTGGAGCCACAAACATTTTTTACCTTAAGTAACGTGATCCAATCAATCGAAAATGTTTCCACTTCTCTAGAGATTATAGACGTTAGTAGCTTTTTTATTTCCCTTTAAAGAGTCTTTTACAAATTCTTTTATAAGCACTTCTTTCACTTTCCCATTTCAGAGACTTTTAGAGAAATAAAATATGCATTCTAAAGAGAGAAATCGGTTCTTTGTTATTGACACTTGGTTTATCGCTGATGATTTTTCTTTTCCTCCACCGCTTTTACCACCACAAATATGTTCTCCCCTAACATTCATGTGCTTGTATGCTCATTTCAAAAAATCGAATTAACCAAATACAGTTGGTTGAACTAATCTAAGTTAGACGAAGAGAAGAAAAATGCAAGGGATGTTGCTGGGTTACCTGTTTCCACAAACATATTTGTAGTATTTCAGTCAACTGATTACAGAGAGGTCTAAGCTTACAACAGACGTAAGATTATTTTTTATCCTTCTTCCAGAACAGTCTCCACTTAAGACATCTGGTCAAACCGGATAAATTCGAGGCCAGTGAAAAGAAAAAATCTGAAGGAAAAAAGGTAAAGATGGAAAGGCAAAGGTAAGACTATTGAGACATAATCCAAAGCGCTTCCTCTCTCTTTCGTCGGACGCACTGGGCCCAATTTCGTAAAAGTCAGTGTCAAATACCTATTGGTTTTACACAAAATTCCCTATGTTTATTTTTATGAGACATAATTAGAGACTATTCGTGCTAAGTGGGGGTTCGTCGAACTAGTTAAGGTTAGGCTGCCCAAACCCGGACAGACTCTGATCAGCTGCAATCCTAGCTAGCTAGTGGTTTATATGGATGTGCTCAACTGGGGCCTCTAGTTTCCATTCAACCCTGAAAGCATAAACCTCGAGTGAGGCTAGTCCAAATTATTGGTTCATATTAATGGCATAATTCATAGCATTTAACATTTCCAAAATCCCAATGCCACTGTAAGAAATAGTTGCTATTATGGGGTATCCCGCAACTCCCAATTTCCCTTTTACTATCTCAAAATGGAGAATGACTAAAAGTTGGTGGATGATATGTTGGAGATAAATAAAATATGGGAGATACAATTTCTCTTCATAACTTGTTGGTAGGAGAATCGTAGGAAAAAAACCTCCCATGATGATCTAAGCCGTCTTACCAGATTTTGGAACAATAAACGTAGACCTCTTCGAAATTCTTTCACTTCATATTATTTCACTTCGTATTGTTTCCTTTAAATAATTTTATTATTCGTTTATAACTTATTTCCTTCAACAACTATTTCAAATCCTTATATACACCACTTGAGCGATGTGAATGTCACTTTTAAGAGGCTAAATCAGTGGGCGAAGGCTGAGTGGTCCAGTGTCTTTCAATAATGCTTCACTCCTGCAAAATTCAATCGAAGTCACCTTTGGAGGAATAACCGTGAGCGCGAGTTGACATGGAAGAAGTTTCCAATTCATCACTGACCCTTTATCATTCTAAAGAGAACCAAAGCTACCGATGGCAAGCTATATCTTCCAACAAGGAAGCCACCTCAAAACGTATTGTTGAAGCTGGAACCGAGGAGCATCCAGATAAACTCAATGAGGCCTTGTTAGTTGTTGTTGCCATCAGTATCGAAGGAAGCGATATGCCTAGAAACCTTCTTTTGTCCAAGAAAAAAAGACAGACTAAACAAGCAAACAAGACAATGACAGAGAAGTAAGAAGAAAATTAAGACCTCAACCCCTTCGGAGATTGTATTGTGTTCAAATATCATTCCCCTACAACTCTGGTTGTCGATCCTTCTCCAATTTCTGCATCTGACCCAGCCACTCCATTCCTTCCCATATTTGAAAGACATGCCGCTGGAGATGATAACCAGTGGTTGATATTGAAGTGTTTGAGTAAGAGGTATTAAAAAAATACTTCCTAGATACTACCAGGAACGCCACCAATATGGTGTTCGATGGTGAACCCTTTGAGCTGACCGTGCATCTGAAAAGGTCAAATCACTCAAACAATAAATCTCCAAGACAATGGTTGATGATGAAAAGTTGCAATCATCTAGCTCTGTGAAATCACTTCACCGAAGAATCAATAAATTGCTGACAAAGAAACCATCGAACGTTTGTTGGGTATGAAAAGTAGTCTAGATGCTCTTATACAAAAATACAAAAATGAATTGGCTTCTCTTAAAGTGACATGTAAACAAGAGGTGGATGATGCTATCAAAGAATACACCAATGTGGTTATAGATTTCGTGAACAAGAGGGATGCCTCAATTAAATTAGATATGGTGTGGGAATTCCACAAGAGATTGCCTACATTAGTTGTCAGGTCTTTGTGGGTCTGGTCCCACATAACTTGTTTCCCTCTGATATTCCCATAGTTGATCAGCTAGGTATTTATGAGGACTCACCCAATGATGGTTCTAGTGATAGTGATGAAGGAAACTCCACAAGTGGGAGCTCAAAAAATAAAAAGAGGAAGAAACCGATGGGAACATGCCCAAAGGCCAATAGATACAAATGTTGTTATACTATGGAAGTCCTTATTGTATACAAGGCATTCTACGATAGTTGGTCGGAAGCTTTGTATACGTGTTTGGTAGTACCAAAGCATTTTTTTGTTTTTCAATTCGGATTCCATTAAGTCTTTGAATTTCCCGAAGCATTTTTTAATTTCTATTATCTTAACAACTCAACTTATTTTATTATATCTTTTTATTTCAATTTCTTAATCCACTTTATTCGAAGGTAAGCAACCTTTAAACATAAGTCGTTCGAAGGTAATCCATTCAAAGACATAAAAAATTAATACCCAAGCCAGTCGAGGCTAATCCATTCGAAGGCACACGAATTTAATATTCAATCAATTCAAATGTAATCCATACAAAGACACACAATTTTAATATACAAGTCATCCAAAGGTAATCCATTCGAAGGCATACAATTTTAATATATAATCAATTCAAAGTAAATCAATTCAAGAGTACACAAAAATAATACACAATCATTTGAAGGTAATCCATTCAAAGGATCATAAAATTAATACCAAGCTATTCGAAAGTAATCCATTCGGATGAACACAAAATTAATAGACAAGTCTTTCGAAGGTAATCCGTTCGAAGGAAAACAAAATTAATACACAATCTATTCGAAGGCAATCTATTCGAACACACGAAAAATTAATACACAAACATACTTATGAGAAAAATACTTTTAAGTGAAAGATATTAATTAATAACGATTCAAACACCTCGTTAAAACCTACCCGACGCACAATGGTATGAAAAAGTATGCCCTAAATATTCATATTGGACAAAAATAAAGCAATTTTTTTACAATACATATTTACTTGAGATACAAACTTAAGTGTTCGATGTTCCAGGGGTGCCTTAAAGAATTGCCTTCTTGATCAATTAATCGATATGTTGCTCGTTTAATCCTTTCACACAGTGTATGGTCCTTCCCAATTTGGTGCCACCTTTCCGAATATCTTGTCTTTAGTGTGTAAAAATACTTTTTTCCAAACTTTATCCCCCCTTAGAATTCTCTTCTCAGTATTCTAGATGCATACCTTCTTTTTATTAAACCTTGATAATTCACCATTCATAAATGAGCTTTGATTCATTTTTCTTTGAATACCACTGTTTCATTATTCTCTTCAAAGTAATTTTGACTTCTAAAAGAAGAAATAATAGATTATATTGATGTTATTGCATCTATCCCATAAAATAAAAGAAATGAAGATTCTTTTGTGGCAGTATGAGAAGTGGTTTGACAGGGCCAAAATACTTGTTGTAAGTAATTTAGCCATTTTCCTACTCCTCTCTCTAAATTATTTATCAGACCCATCAAAATAGTCTTATTCACAACCTCTATATGTCCATTAGCTTATGGATGAAAAAGTGAAGAGAAACAATGCCAACTTTCTTTAGATGTAAAAAACACTTCCATATCCTTATTGTCAAACTGAGGACCATTATCTATTGTAATACTTTTACGAATTCCAAACCTACAACAAATTTTGGAAAAGATAAACTTGATTAACGCTTAAGAATTAGTTCCGGAGAAAGGCACAACTTCTACCCAGTTATAGAAATAATCTACAACTAGTATAATGGTTCGACATTCTTCGAAAGTCATCGATAGAGGCCCCACTAAGTCAAGCCTCCATCTATCAAAGGGTATTGCTTCGTATTTTGATTCTATAGGAACCAATGGTACATGTATTTCCTTTCTGAACCTCTGGCACATGTCATATCTTTTAACTAGATCTTTAGCATCTCTTATGGTGGACGGCCAACCTGCTACAATCCTTCTCCATACTGGACAGTCCCCTACTATACAACCCTCAAGTACTAATACATTATTAGTCTATAGGCTTTCACAATAATAAGAGAGTGTTATATGACTTTAAGTTTGTCATCTCTATCCTTATAAGTAAACCCTTTCTTATCTAACACCCCAATAGAAATAAAGTTACGTTTAGCTTCACATACACACCATACATTCTTAAAATCTTGTAAATAACTTGACTCAACATCAAGAAACATTAGGTTTCAAACTAATTATTATTGAAAATCGTATAAAATAATATGCCCTAATAAAATATTCATTTATCATTGAATCTACAAGAAAAATAAGCTATTAAACCCCACACCAGAAGTTATTAAACCAAATGAAGGAAAATCCTCTAAAATTTATAGAGAAAGCTCTACACATTGCAACATCTTCGGTTTGGTCTTCATACAACTCTCTTATTTTCATTTCTTTGGCTATTTTTTACTGTTATGTCATTTCTTCTTACAAACTTAACATATTAATTTTGAACTAATCGTAGGCCTTTGAGACTTATACCGAGAGTTTTCTATTCCTTAAATCAGTTTTTTATGGTTTTCCTTTCCAACCTAGTATGTGCTATTCTAAGTCATCTTCTATTACACTCTTTGTTTGAAGATTTTTGAAGTTTAGTGCGCACTTTACTTTGACCGTCGTAAGGGAGTATTTTCCGTAGAACTTGGTAACCACAAAGTGTCTGTACACCTTTGACATAGAACTTAGGAGGATGATTGACTTGTCATCTTTCTCCACATTTAAACCCAATTGCATCCAGATCAAGTATGATTTTTTTGTATTGTTCTAAGCGCCTTTGAATCTCTTTGCTAATATCCATAGACAACATGATCTTTTATTTAAAACATAAAAAGCTATGCTATTGTACTATACAATTTTTAATATATATATATATATATATATATATATATATATATATATATATATATATATATATATATATATATATATATATATATATATTATTCTTCCAAAATGTTTTAATCTATTGTATGAATAGAGAGGGAAAAAAAGGAAAATGTTATAACGTATTTTTTTATATTATAATTTGTTATATTCTATTTAAATAGTAAGTTGAGTGATACTTAGCTTATTATTTGGATAATATAAATTTAAAATAAAATTAAAATATATATTAGAAAAATAAATCACTTTTGTATTGGTCCGAACCCATAATTAGTTAGGGATCAACCTCTCTTCATTAACAATTCGATCGGATTATCACGTTGGTTTCTGATTATCAGATCATTCGGATTGGTAAGCCCGGTAACTTCTCAAGATATTATATGTTTGTTAAATATTTTTTGATGTAAAGCGTCTCGAGTCGATTCCGAACCATGTGAAGAAATCTTTTTGGCTATTTGACATACTTAATGTCCCATTTCCCAATTTAGTAGGAAGGCACTATGAGCTTTAAACAATACCACAACATCTGACTTGTGTAAAATCTACTAACCATTTTCAAAAAATTCATTTTTCGTGGCTTCATTTCCCTTGGTTCTTTATTATTAAGGGTATTAAAAAAAAGTCTCTTTGAAACATTCTTTTATATTTTTTATTTCCTTGTACAATAGTATTACATCAATGGACAGACTCCTCTTACAAAAACCATACGCATCATATATATATATATATATATAGATTAGTTGTGTTTGAGGTGAACATAAAAAATATACCCGAAGACCATAAAAAAAAATGCGATTTAGCTTATTATATTTGAGTTGGACATGGATAAGGATGCCTATATATAGATCAAAGTCTAAACAGCAAAGCCATATATTAAACTAGATCATTATAAAATGACTTACTTGTTCCCTACTTGACAGAGGTGACCATACTCTTACCAGGTCATTATCCTCGTATAAAAGCGCTCTAAGATAGTCAACCATCCATAACCATACAAGAAGCAAGAGATCTAATAGACATGACAGATTTTAATGCTTTACCTGAAGGTTGTATTAGCAAGATTATCGGTTGCACAACTCCCTTAGATGCCTGCGTAGTACTTTGGTCTCAAAATTATTCAAATCCGCAGCAGATTCCGATGTCACATGGGAGAAGTTTCTCTCACACCCACTGTACTATAGCAGTATCATTAGTTTGCACATCCCCAGCATGTCGAAAAAGGAGCTCTATCTCACTCTTGATTATCCAATCTTTTTAATGATCTTTTTCTGATAATAATTACATTCAATAATGGTTGACTAAAACATATTAATCATTTTGATCTAACATGTCTTACTTTTCATCTTGTAAAATATAAACATCTTTCATTTTGAATCATTTTGTTTTAGAAGGATGTGTTATGTTTTGCGCCTGTACAATTTGATGGATATCTAGATCTTTCTGGGCTGTTCAAATATAAAATCGACTAATAACATCGGTTACGATCAAGAAATTAATTTTCTCTTAGGGGATTCCCATTCTGATAATAGTGGACTAACAAATATCTCAAAATCTTAACTTTATAAAATGGAATTTAAATTTTAAAATGCTACGAATCTTTTCTTTTGACATTGAATGTTACATAATTCTTTTTACTTGAAGTGTTATGGTTTCTATACTATGATCCATAATATAGTTATATACTTTTCTGATTTAATTCGGACAATAACCAGAGTATCTCATTGGAGAAAAAGACGGGAAACATGTAGGTGCCAGGGACTTGAGTCTGATGACTTCCGAAAGATTGGGATTGGATTTCAGTTCCCAACTCCAGGTATCTCAGTCCATTCTGTTTGATCAAATATGTTTTTGATTTTCTGATTGCTTAAAGTATCAAGTGTTTCTTTACAAACAGGTTTCCAGAAAACGCAAAGCTTAAAGTTGTTAACCGGCTAGAGATACATGGGCTGATTGGTACAAACGCTCTTTCCCAACAAACTCTTTATGCAGCTTACTTTGTGTTCAAATTAGAACGACATGCGTATGGATTCAAAAACTAATCAATAGAGGTCGCATTTGAACCTGTCGGACAAGGGATCAAGAGATCCGTATGCTTGAATCCAGTAGCAATAATACGAGGGGCGGGTACTGACTATATGCATTGTGTCACTAGCATGGTCATTATAGGAGAAATTATTTGAAACTGAATGGTAAGAAGGGAAATCAAAAGGAAAATGCAGCAAACATTGTTGAAGGTGTGACGATTCTGACGATAGTGAAAACAGTGGTAGAGGAGATATATTGTCCGGGAGTTCAAACTTTGGGCAAAACTCTTGGGTACACGATATTGGCGCTACATATCATGTGTCAGTTCAAGAAGTGGTTCGATATTTACAAGACAATGTAGGGAACTGTCTATTTAGGGAACAATCATTCGTTGACTGTTGGTGGTATTGATAACGTCAGAATCACAATGCTTGACGGGGTTGTTAAAATCTTGACGTGTTGGCATATTCCTGGGTTAAAGAGAAACCTGATTTCTCTTGGGACTCTAGACTCTTGGGGTTACAAGTACCGTGCAGAAGACAGTGTAATCAAAGTGACAAAAGGTTCAATGGTATGCATGAAAGACAGTTTGCAAAAGGGTCTTTACATTCTCCATGAGAGTGTTGTTATGGGCGATGCTGCAGTAGCATCATCAGGGACTAATAGCCAAAGTAGGCAGGATAAAAATAAGTTATGGCATTGGTGTCTTAGTCCCATGAGTGACAGAGGATTAGCTGTTTTGGGAAAGAGAGATTTGTTGAAAGGATATAAAGCAGAATCATTGGGATTTTGTGAGCTTTGTGTGTTTGGTAAACAAACTAGAGTCAAATTCAGAAAATCGGGTGTAAGAAAGACTAAAGGGACATTGGACTACATTCACTCAGATCTTCAGAGTCAAAATATAATGTAATCCAATAGTGGAGCCAGATACTACATGATTTTGATTCATGATTATTCAAGGATGGTGTGGGTTTACTTTCTGAAAAGGAAAGATGAGGCATATTGAACCTTTGCCAAATGGAAGACGATAATTGAGAAGCAAACATGAAGAAAAATCAAACGTCTTAGGACATATAATGGGTTAGAATATTGCAATCGTGAGTTCAACGAGTTTTGTGAAGCTACGGGAATAGTGCGCCATCGCACTTGTTCTAGAACACCACAACAAAATAGAGTCGCAGAAAGAATGAACAGAACGATTTGTGACAATGCACAAAGTATGCTCTCGCATTCTAGTGTGACAAAGGATTTTTGGGCTGAAGCTATCAGTACAGTGTGTTACTTAGTGAATCGGTCTCCATCAACGGCTATTGATTGTAAAACTCCTTTTGAGATTTGGTCTGAATCATCGGCTGATTATGAACATTTGAGGGTGTTCAGTTGTCCTGCATATGCTCATGTGAGAGATGGTAAGCTTGAGCCGAGGGCAACGAGGTGCATATTTCTAGGATATGCCACTGGAGTGAAGCGATACAGCTTATGGTATACCTCTCCAAAGTCTCAAGGTTTTCTCATCAGTTGGGACGTTATTTTTAATGAGTTTGCTTCGATAAACTGTCAGAAGGAAGTAGGAGAAATTGTCGAATCAGGATCGGTTATGAGTAAACAGGTGGAGCTTGAAGTAGAATCAGTTCCTAGCAGGTCTAATAATTCACGTGGTTCTAAGGTGGATCCAGAATCAGAAGGCGAAGCGTCAGCATCGGATGATAGTGAAGATGATTCGTCCGAACCAGAACAACAACCTTATAGCATAACATTAGGCAGAGAAAGAAGAGATATTAGACTTCCAAAAAGGTATGCGAATCTAGTTGCATATGCTTTGTCAGTTGCAGAAGAAGTTGAGATGCAGGAACCTAGTAGCTACAGAGAAGCTATAGCGAGTTCAGAGGCAGATCGATGGATTGGTATTATGGGGAAAGAGATTGAATCTCTTCATAAGAATCAAACATGGAAGCTTGTTGACTTGCCTAAAGGATAGAAGATAGTAGGCAGTACATGGGTGTTCAAGAAAAAGAAAAGTAATCCAGGGGTTGAGGCATCTCGATTCAAGGCAAGACTGGTCGCTAAGGGTTTTACTAAAAGGGAAGGAATCGACTTCAATGACGTATTTTCTCCAGTGGTGAATCATAGTTTGATTCGAGTTTTGTTAGCCATAGTAGTTTTGCAAGATTTAGAGCTTGAGAAGTTGGATGTGAAGACTGCGTTTATACATGGTGAATTAGAGGAGTAAATCTACATGAGACAACCAGAGGGATTTATCGAACCTAATATGGAGGAAAAAGTTTGTCTACTGAAAAAATCATTGGATGGTTTGAAACAGTCGCCTAGGCAATGGTACAAACATTTTGATGCATTCATGGTGTCAAAAGGGTTTACGAGGAGTACATATGATAGTTGTGTGTATCATCAAAAGATGTTAGATGATTCTTATGTAGACTTGTTGTTGTATGTTAGAAGAAAGTGTCTACATACGATAATCCAGCAGATACAATGATCAAGGCAGTATATGTTAGAAAGTTTAGGGAGTGCTTAACTGAATTGGTGTTCGCAGTATAGAGTGAATGCCTTAAGGGAATTTGGTGAGTCAGAAGAAGAGAAGTTTCTATGTTGATAGTGAAGAAAGGATATTTGTCTCAAGGGGAAGATTTGTTGCGAATGAGTCGAATAGTTCCTCGACAGTATACTATGTTCGACGGTACAATTTTGTGTCATTGACAAGCTGTAATACACTGGATGATTTTCCTAAAAGTGTATATGAGCCCATTAGGCCCACTGTCTAGTAAGTCTATTAATTCTGTATAAATAGACTACTAGGACTACACAAAACACAATCTAAAATCTATAACCTTTTCTATCATAGTGAAACTTTTTTCTCTCGCGGCGCCCATAGACGTAGACAATTGTCGAACCACGTTAAATCATGTGTTCATTTAAGTCTGTCATTTGCATATGTTTTTTTCGTGAGCCATTTTGTGATAATTGCATAGTGATTCAATAACAAAAGCATACTACTTTTTTAGATTCAATGTTTAAATTCTTATTCTCTAAAAAATAACTTATCATTCAACTAGGGTTTGGAAGTCTTAAATAGGAATCGTCCAAAACTCTAATAAAAAATATGGAAATAAAACAAGTATACCAAAATCAAATCCCATCAAATTTGTTAGATTCACCATCCAATGTATCAAAAATTCTCAAGAACAAAACAAAATAAAAGATAAAAAAAGCACGAGCTTTAACGTGGATCGACAAATGTCTACGTTCACAGGCACCGCCAGAGAAAATATTTCACTATGATATAAATGTTACAGATATTCAGATAAATCTTTTGTGTAGTCTTAGTAATCTATTTATAGAGAATAAATAGACTTACTAGATAATGGACCTAAGAATCATATAAACAAGACTAGAAAGTATAATGCATATTATATTTAAGCACGAAGGTACACTGTCAATGACACAAGACTGTACCACCGGACACGGTAGACGGTCAAGACTGTATTCAGCTCATTCTCAACAAATTTTCCTCTTGAGAAGAATATCATTTCTTCACTATCAACAAAGAAAATTTTCTTCTTCTGACTCACCAAATGCCCCTAAGGCATTCACTCTATGCTACGAACATCAATACAGTTTAGGCACTCCCTCATCTTTTGTCATGGTACTTCATTGGTCATTATATCTATTGGATTATCGTGTGTAGACAATTTATTCATATCAACATTTTTCTTTGATATTATATCATGAATAAAATGATACCTGATATCTATGTAGCAAACGGGAACTACCTTAACATCAAACCTGTTGAATCGTTGTAGCATTTTTTAAAAATAGTTTCATTCAGAAAAGTGTAATGATCTAACATTTTTGTTCCTGATAATATCCATACCAGATCCTCAATCTCAAACTCGGCACTAAGCTGCTTCTTTATCTGCCCAATGTGAAACATACTACAAGAAGCAAAAAACATATCATCCACATACAACAACAAGTGAACATAAGCATCATCTAACATCTTTTGATGATATACACAACTATTATATGGACTCTTCATTTGTACCATTCTTAGGAGACTTTTCAAACCATAAAGTGACGTTTTCAGCAGACTAACATTTTTCTTCATATTAGGTTTGATAAATATCTCTGGTTGTCTTATGTACATTAGCTACTCCAATTCACCGTGTAGAAACGCAGTCTTCACATCCAACTACTCAAGTTCTAAATATTGCAAAACAAACATTGTTAACAAAACTCGAATCGAACAATGTTTCACCACTCGAGAAAATATTTCATTAAAGTCGACTCCATCCTTTTGAGTCAAATCCTTAGTGACCAGTCTTGCCTTGGTTTGAGATGCATTAAACCATGTATTACCTTCTTTTTTCTTGAATAACCATTTCTTCCTCCATAACACTAATCTACCGTTCTTCCTCTAACTCGCTATAACATCTCTATCCCTACTCGGTTCCTGCATCTTAACTTCTTTTGCTACTGACAGAGTATATGAAACTAGATTTGTATACCTTTGTGGTAGTCTAATCTCTCTCTTTTTCGGCCTAAATGCTATGTTATAAAGTTATTGTCCGTGTTTGGGCGCATGATTGCCAGTATCATCCAATGTGGTCGCTTCACCTCTGAAGTCTTGATGCACCTCAAGCTCGGATTATTGGACCTGTTATAAACTGATTCTACTTGAAGCTCCACTTGTTGACTCACATCTGATCCTGATCTGACCATTTCTCCTACTTTTATCAAACTGTCTACCATAACAGACTCGTTAAAAGTCATGTCCCTGCTGATGAGAACACTTGGAGAATTTGGAGAGGTATACCATAACCTATATCTCTTCACTCAATAAGTGTACCCTAGAAACATGCATTTTTTTCCTCGACTAAATTGTTTTTCATCCGTCACATAAGCATATGCAGGACAACTGAACACCCTTAACTGTTTGTAATCAGCTTGCAATCCAGACCAAATCTAAAAAGGAATTTTACAATCAATAGTCATTGATGGAGACTGATGCACCAAGTAACATGTTGTATTCATAGTTTCAGCCCAAAAACCATTTCCCATACCGGAATATGACAACATGCTTCATGCCTTATCACAAAGATTTTCGTTCATTCTTTTAGCGACCCCATTATACGTCCCAAGGCGCTTGATCTTTATTCTTGACTGTTTCTCAATCATCATCTTCCATTTGACAAATGTTGAATATGCCTCATATTTTGTTTTCAGGAATTAAACCCACACCATCCTTGAATAATAATCGATCAAACTCATATAGTATACGGCTCCGCTCTTTGATATAATTTTGTTTGGGGTCTGAAAATCTTAGTGAATGTAATCCACTTTCATTTTAGTCTTTGTAAAGTTGACTTTCTAAATGTTAATCTAGTTTGTTTACCAAACACATAGTGTTCACAAAATCTCAATGATTCGGTTTTATACCCTTTTAACAAACTTTCTTTTCCAAAATAGCTAATCCTTTTTCACCCATGTGACCGATACGCCAATGCCACAACTTATTTTGATCATGCCTACTTTGGCTATTACTTCTTCATGATGCTACTGCAACATCGCCCATAACAACATTCATCTGGATAATGTAAATCTTCTTCTGCAAATTGCCTTTCATACACATCATCGAGCTATTTATCACTTTCAATACATTATCGTCTCAAATATACTTAACCCCAAGAGTCTAGTGTCCTAAGAGATATAATGTTTCTCTTTAATCCATGAATATGCTAGCACGTCATGATTCCAACAACCCTATCATGAATTTCTGATTCTGTCGTTATCGATACCACAAACAAGCAACGAATGATTGTTCTTAATATAGACAGTTCCCTGAATGATCGTGTAAGTCTCGAACGATTTCTTGTGATACGTACCACCATTATCGAGTACCCAAGATTTTTTCCTACAATCTGAACTCTGAGACAATACATTTCCTTTGTCAGGTTTTTTACTATCGTTAGAATCGTTCACACCATCAGCAAAGTTTGCTTAATTTTCCTTTTTAATTTTCTTTCTTACATTTAAGCTTCGGACAATCTCTCTTCTAATGATCATTCTTACCGCATTTATAAAATTTTGAGTTCTTGACTCTTGATTTGGACCTCGAGTTCTTCTTCTTTAAAGAACTTTCCTGGCTTTTAGATCTTACCATAGTCATAAGACCTTCATCTTCCAAATGATTGTCTAACTGCAACTATCTAAACTCCTTTGATTTTAAAATCCCTTTGACATCTGCTAACGATAGCTTATTTTTACCATACATTATGGGATCAACGAATTTTTCATAGGGAGCTAGTAACAATTTTAAAATAAACAAAACTTGATCTTTGTCCTCAATAATGATAACGACGTTCTCCAACTCCATAATAATTAAGTTTAAAGTATATAAGTACTTAGTTATGGATTTACCTAATTTTAATATGAAATCGTACAAGCGTTTCTTCAAGTATAACTGGTTCACCACTTATTTCTCTGAGTAAAGTTATCCCAACTTCTTACATGCACTGGTACCAATTTTCTCACCATGAATCTTGCAAAGAACGTTATCTTTCAAACTCATTAGAATCCATCATAAAGATTTCTTGAAGATCTTGTTGCTCATCTTCTTTCATCTCTTCTGGTAACTTATTCTCCATAACCTTACACAACCCAACGAGTACCAATGAAGATTTCAACTTAATCATCCACAACAAAAAACTGGATACTCCATCAAATCTTTCAATCTTGTATTTTGTTAATGTAGACGTCATTGTGAAATCCTAATTGCAAAACCTAATTTCACAACCAAATATTTTATATTAATTTGTTAGGATTCACTATGGAATGTATCGCAAATGCTCAAGAACAAAAAAAATAAAGTTTGTAAAAGAAACGAACACATGAGTTAACGTAATTAGACCAATGTCTATGTCAACGGGCGCTACCAGAGAAAAGTGTTTCACTATAATAGAAAATATTATAGATTTTTAGATTATTCTTTTTTGTAGTCTTGGTAATCTATTTCAAAATATTTAAATAAATTTACTGGATTATGGAACTAATGGGCTCATATACACAGGAGTAGAAAGTATAACTCGTGATATATTTAAGTACAAATGGACATTGTGAATGATAAAGACTATACCAACGGACACAATACATTGTCAAGACATTAATCGGCTCATTCTCAACCAACCATTAAAAATTAAAATATAATCCTAAAGTAAAGTTGAATAAATATAAAAACAAATACTTAAATAATTGAATTTAAATAACATGCTACATCATCCTCTCCTAAGTAGAAACAATTTCCCCTTAAACTCACACTCTTTCTATCCTCTAACTCAGATCGTTGTTGCATCAACTTAAAACCCTATGATAGGAAAAACGTGCAAAAAATATAATAAAATATATGACATAAGGAACGGTTTGACGAAACAGAAAGGAGACAAAACCCGAAAAAAGGGCATTGTCAAATCCAAAAAGAAGACTAATCTAATTATAAGCATAGTGTTTTCAAGCGCACTCTGTTGGCAGAAAATATTAAAGAACACTCTTCTTAAAATAAACAAACAACTTTCATAAATATTGAAAAGGATAAAATTTTACAAGATACTCTAACAACTCACACTAGAAGATAAATATTTATATTTCACTTAAGAGAGCATTCTTGTCTTTCTTTTCTCTGTGTTTTGGTGTGGATAAAAGTTGCCTAAGGGTAGGCTGGTAATTTTGAGTGGAGTTTTAAGATGGTATAAAGGTGTTTCACGGTGGTGTGATGGTGTTTTAAGATATTTCAGGGTGTTTTAAGGGTGGAGAGAGAATTAAGCAGCCTGGCAGCAGTTAATTTTTCTTGCCCATAGTTAATGCTGGTGGTTGGGCATTTATAGTGTGGAATTTGGGCCCTTATGGGCTTTCGGGTCAAATTTAATGGACCTGGGTCATGTTTAAAGACCCACGAGTTTTAAGCAGGTGTACAAGTAGCTTAGTCAGATAGTGATTAGGTTTTTTAGTACTTTAGTCATAGTTCGAACTGCCTTATGTTTGCAGTGTTCAAAGTCATCTGTCCGGTTCAACCAGTGCTGTTCGAACTGAAGTCATGGAGTCTGTCCGAATTTACGGGGTGACTTTACCTGGGACTACCCTTCCGGGGAGCTCTTCGAATTTGGACTCATCAGGAGCCCCTTTTTTAGGTTTTTGAACAATTTTCCTTGTTTAAAGAACTGAAAAACAGTCCGATCGAAGAAGTAGCTTTCCAATTCGAAGAGAATTGAGATGGGCCCGGACAGTCCAACCGTTATGAATCCTAAACGGTTCTTTGTCAGAGGTAGTGGGACACGTGTCACACCCTGGCTGGTCACTTCAGCCGTTTTTCTACCTCGAAAATTACACCACTTTATTGAACAGGTAACTTCTTTAAATGGTTTTGATGTCGTCAGCGCCGTCTTTTAATCATTACCCAACTTTTCGGATTCTCTTAGGAATCAAAACCCCTTTTTTTACATTTACTATAAATACTATTCATCTTTCACAGTCTCATTTTCACTTTGCCATTTTACTCAAAAACTTCATCTCTCTAAAACCTTAAGATTTCCTTAATCGTTTTATGTTTACAGCAAGAACAGCTTTAATCAAGGGTGGCTGGCTCAATCTTTCAGAACTAGAGAGAGCTCAAAGGGTTGAAAAAGAGAAAAGGATTGCAGCAGGGCTTCCAGCATCGCCAGTTGAGAGACCAGCCACCTCAATCGAAGAATCTGATAGAGGTTCGTCTTCTTCGAAAGGTACAAAACCTAGAAAACTCTTCCAATCAACACTCTCCCCAATAGTTTCTGGCTCATCAGTCCAAGAGTCAATTCCCACCGTCGAACCGGAGGTTGTTGTTACAAGTGTTAGGAAGAAAACCACCTTTATAGCTATGGGGTCCGACTCTGATCATTCCCCAGAGAAACTGATCATGAAAAGACCAAGTCGACTGGTTAAGGGACTCTCCTCGAAAAACACCAGTGAGTCAGGGTCCGGAACAACTATTAGGACCCTCCGGGAGAGGCCGGTCGGTCCGGAGGCCAGCAGTCCACTACCTCCAAAGGAAACCTCGACCTCAGAGACTCAAGCTGAGGTGAAAATTCAAAAACATACAACGAGTCGCCAGTCCGGAGGATCAGCTGTACCAAGCTTCATCCCTCCCCGGGCTGTTTCTGCAGAAGCTCCCCCAACAGTAATGGAGGAGAGGATGGAAGACTCCATTGAGGAGGCTAGGTTTGAGTCCGAGTCGTCCGGACAAGCTGATACTGCCATAGTCGTTGCCAAGAAAGGCAAAGAGGACTTGTTCTTGAGCCGTCCGGATCTGCCGGAGTTCCTTGAAGGGAAAGTTGGGCCCTGCTTTCACAAGGTAGAGTTTAAGTATCTCTTATCTTTGTTAAAAACCAAGTATACATTTATTCACACTAGAGACTTGGGACGGCTTCGCACTAAGTGGGGGATCCCTGAAAATGTAAAGATCCGAATTCCCATCGATCCAGAGACCCCGATGGATTGTAAGAGGAATGAGATTGTATTTTTTACAGAGCTGTTCAATTGGGGACTCAGGTTCCCATTGGATCCGGAGATAGTGCGCTATTTCCACTTAGTGAAGCTATGTCCATCGCAGCTGAGCCCCAACGGATGGTACACCCTGATGTCATGCATTATGGCATCCAGGCTGTCCGGAATTCCTCTTCCAATGGAAGAGTTCGCTGCTGTTGCCAGTCTGTGCAAACACCACCAGTTCCCCTTTTACCACTTTAACATGGGGAACAACCTGAAAGCCGTCGATGATCTCCTAGAGTCGGAGAATAAATGGAGGAGCCAATTCTTGTTTATAAGTGGCTCATGGGAGAATGGGAAGAAGATTAAGATTGGGGAGAATCCTAGCCTTCTTCGAAGCAGATGGAGAAGCGATCGTAAGTCTTTTCTTTTAAGTTTCTATTCGAATCTTCCCTTTTTTAAGCTTTCACTAACTAACTATTCTTTTGTTTTGCCAGAACTGCCAAAAGAGTTCGGAGACTATACGAAAGCCGGACAGGTTACCTGTGGCAAGATAAATGCATGGGCCACAGAGAACTGGGAGAACCGGTTTCACAAGGCTTTCACTCCGGGAAACCTAGCCAGATCTCACCTGTGGAACACCACAGGTAGGAGAGATTTAACATGGGAGGAGTTCTCCACCCCTCCTGACGATGACATAGTGCTAAGAAGGTCACACGAGCTAGATGGGACCCTTTTCCTCCCTCTTCGGGCCAAAGCCCCAAGTAAAATGAAGGGCCAGAAGAAGAAAGGGAGGAAAACGGCAGTGGATACGGAGAAAAAGGCTCCAACTGACACAGAGGTGCCAGTTCCAGCTCAAGTTGATACAAGCCTTCTACAGGTGGTAGAAGTGGAAAGTAAGAGACACGGAGAGACTCCCTCAAAACCCTTAAGGGCCTCCAAACGAACTCGTAAACAAGTAAGTGATAATGCTGACAGAGAAGTAAAAAAGAAGAAGACTTCTCAAGAAGAAGAGCCTGCTGTCCGGGATCCGGAGCCCACTTTCCCAATTGATCCTACATTAGCTGAAGAGATCCCCGGGAATCTTAATGAGGGGATCCCAGGAGAACTCCACACCGATGAAATCGAACGGGGGGAGATCAATATGGACGAAGTGGATGTCACCGGTCTAGGTTCTCTAGGTGACTACTTTCTTGGCCTGTCAAGAGACGAGTTCGCAGGGCCATACGTTCCTCCAAGTAGTTCCAACACAGTAAACTTCAACGGTAAGACTTTCTTAGTTTCCAGTGAAAGGGACATTATAGCTCACTCCCTCCTTAGCAACGTGCAACCTGTGCTCACCTTGGAAAGGCAAGTCCGGAGTCAGGCAGAAACCATTAAGGAGCTTAAATCTGAGAAGGAGAAACTGTCCGATGACCTCCGGGGTGCTGGTACCCAGATTGACTTGCTTAAGGAGTCAAACGAACAGCTGAAGAGGAGTAAAGATGAAAGCAACACAAAAGTTGCCTCTTTGGAGAAAACCCTAGAAGATCTCCGGGCTAAACTGTCCGAGTTGGAGAAGGACTTGAAAACTTCAAAAGATGAGACTGCAGCAAAAGAGAAACTTGTCACCAATCTGACCACTGACAAACTTGCTTTAGAGAATGCAGTGACTCAGGCAATTGGTGAGAAGGCTGCCCTGGTGAAGGATCAAGAGGCCATGATCAAGGCCAAAATTAATGCTTATGCCAAAGAGATGATACGGAGTGAGGAGCTATTGATTGAAAAGGTGAAGTCTGAGATGGTCCTTCTATTTCACGAGAAGTTCCCGAAGAGGAGACTTGGGGACTTATGGCGTTATGTGGATGATGACGATCTCCCATATTGGACCATGGTTGATGAAGGGTATACTGATATATCCTCATTTGGAGACGAGGAGGAAACCGGAGAGAGTCCGGGTGAAGAAGAGGCTGACCCCAAAGGAAAAAAGGTTATTGAGGAAAAAAGTGGTGTCAAGACCAAGGGAAAAGATGAGGGTGAGCCATCTTCAAAGGCTCCACCTTAGCTGGTAATTTGTTTTGCTTAATTTTTGTTCGAACCAAAGTCCTTGGAAGGCCAAGGCACTTTTTTTTTTGTGATGCTGTCCGTTTTATCCGGACAGATTTTTGTGTTATGCTTAAACTTGCTCAAAAAGTCCTTGGGAGGCCAAGGCAACTTTAATTTTATTGAATGAACGTTTTATCTTGCACAACTTTTCTCTTATTCCATAGTCTGTTTAAATATTTCGTATTGTGAGAGTGTTCAATTTCTCTGGCTAGAATTTAAGTAGCCCTTAGATTTTTCAGTCCGGGTGGTATGGCAATCAACGGAATTTTGTAAAAACCTAGAAAATTAATTCAAAAATGTTCCAAGTTTCATTTAAAGCTCTCTGTGGCGCCGGAGAGAGATAGTGGTATGCCCCAAATATTTACATGGATATTTAAACAAGTAAATATTTACATAAGTTCTATTCCAAATACATTCGAAGGTGTTCGATATTCCAAGGGTGAGTTAAAACCCTGCCATCTTTGTCTTCCAGCCAGTATGTGCCAGGTTTGATTCTTTCAACCACAGTATACGGACCCTCCCAAGTTGGGGCCAGCTTTCCGAAGAGTTTTTCCTTGGTATGCAAGAAAACTTTCCTCAATACTTTATCTCCTGGTTGAAAATCCCTTCTTTTAACCTTGGAAGCAAACCTGCTTCTCATCAAGCCTTGATAGTGTGCCATTCTAAGATGAGCTTTTACTCGCCTTTCTTCAATCAAATCAAGCTGATTTCTGATTGCTATTTCATTAGCCTGTCCGGAGAAGTTATGAACGCGAAAAGAAGGGAGTGTCTTCTCTATGGGAGCTACTGCATCCATCCCATAGACCAAGGCAAAAGGTGATTCTTGTGTGGCAGCCCCAGGCGTTGTCCGGTAGGCCCACAAGACTTCTTGTAAATAACTAGGCCACTTCCCAGCAGCCCCTTCCAGATTTTTCTTTAAGCCGGACAGTATTGTTCTATTAGCCACCTCAACTTGTCCATTGGCCTGTGGGTGGAATGGTGAAGAGAAGCAGTGTTGAATACCCCTTGAAGCACAGAAGCTCTCCATTTCTCTGTTGTCAAATTGTGGCCCATTATCTGTTGTTATTCTCTGAGGGACACCAAATCTGCAACATATGTTGGATAGAATGAATTTTATAACAGCCTTTGATGTTGTCCCTGCCAAGGGGGCTGCTTCTATCCACTTCGAAAAGTAGTCAATGGCTACGATTATGGTTTTACGCCCTCCGGACGCCATAGGAAGAGGCCCAACTAAGTCTAATCCCCATCGAGCAAAAGGGACAGGCTCAGAAATCGATTCCATAGGAATGGCTGGTACATGAATTTCATTGCTGTACCTTTGGCATGGGTCACACCTTCTTACCAATTCCTTGGAATCTTTCATTATTGGAGGCCAATAATATCCGGAGAGAAGTACTCTTCTTGTTAATGCTCTAAACCCACAATGGGCCGATCCCTCACCATCATGCAATTCGGAGAGAACCATCTCTGACTCATGATCTCCTAAACAGCGTAGGAGAGGTTTGCTATAGGATTTCTTGTATAAGACTTCTCTAATTATGATGAAACCACGAGCCTTGTGTTTTAGAACTCTGGCTTGTGATTTATTCAAAGGTATGATGCCATCGGACAGATATTGTATAAGGGGAGACCTCCAATCCTGAGGCTCATTCACTTGTATTTCAAAAACTTCTTCTTTTTCCCCTTCATCAAGTTGAATAGAAGGACTTTCAAGCACATGGATCCATGGATAAGACTCCGTGTATGCTATTGTAGCCAACGAATCTGCTAGCTCATTCTCTGCCCGGGGAATATGTTCATAAATAACAGCTTTAAACTTCGTTGCTTCATTTTTCAAGAGAAGTAAATATTTAATCAATTGTTCTTTTCTAGCTTCTGATAGGCCCAAGGCATGGTGGACAAGCAATTGGGAGTCACTTAGCAGCTTGACCCTTTTTGCTCCACAAATGTAAGCCAATTTTAATCCAGCTATAGCTGCTTCGTACTCGGACTCATTATTGGACGCCCTGAAAGCAAAACAAATAGCTTGAAACATGTTGTCCCCATAGGGGGAAGTAAGACATATTCCTGCCCCAGATCCTATGGCACTGGATCCTCCATCTGTTCGGACAATCCACACTTTTTTGTCTTTTGAATCAGCAGGTTGTTCTGAGTCCCTATCAGAGTGGAATTCGACCCAAAAAATCAGCCACAGCTTGAGCTTTTACTGCTGTTCGAGGAGCAAAATCTATGTCGAAGTCCCCCAACTCCACTGACCACTTTGTCATTCTGCTTGAAATGTCTGCTTTTTGAAGGACATTTTTTAAAGGGAAAGATGTCCGGACAACGATAGGATGAGCCTGAAAATAAGGCCTCATCTTTCTTGCAGCTATCACCAAGGCCAATGCTAGTTTCTCAAGTTTCAAGTAACGGCGTTCAGCATCAATCAGACTTTTACTGATGTAGTATACTGGGTGAGGATACCCATCAACCTCTCTAACTAACACAGCACTGATGGCACAACTTGAAACAGCCAGATACACAAATAGAGTCTCCCCATCAATTGGTTTAAATAAAGTCTTCGGAGAGGACAGATGCTTCTTAATTTCATTGAACGCCTCATTACACTGTGGTGTCCACTCAAACCCCTTTGCACCTTTCAAAGTTTGAAAGAAAGGAGCACATCTGTCCGAAGACCTAGAGATGAACATGTTCAAAGCTGCTAACCTCCCCATTAACTGCTGCACTTCTTTAACATTTCGAGGAGGCTCCATTTGAAACAAAGCATTGAGTTGGTCCGGGTCGGGCTGGATTCCATGCTCACTTATAATGTACCCTAAGAACTTCCCGGACTGCACTCTGAACACACATTTTTCAGGATTTAACTTTAAATTTACTTTGGCTAAGTTGGCAAAAGTCTCCTGGAGGTCTGTCAAGTGTAGCTGCTCATCCACACTTTTCACCATCATATCGTCAATGTAAACCTCCATATTTCTTCCAATTTGATTAGCAAATGCCTTATTGACTAACCTTTGATAAGTAGCCCCAGCATTTTTCAAACCAAAAGGCATCACCTTGTAGCAGTGTAAACCTCTATCAGTAACGAAAGTGGTATGTTCTTGATCTCTTGGATCCACCTGGATCTGATTGTACCCGGAGAAAGCATCCATAAATGAGAGCAGCTTGTTCCCAGAAGTAGAATCTACCAGTTGATCTATCCGGGGAACCGGATACAAGTCTTTTGGGCAAGCTCGATTGAGATCTGTGAAGTCAATGCACATTCGCCATTTACCGTTCTTCTTTTTTACCAAGACTGGATTGGCAGTCCACAAAGGATACTGAGATTCTTTAATGTGCCCCATCTTTGTGAGTCTGTCAACCTCTTGTACAATGACATCAGCCTTTTCTTTTGAGAAAGCTCTCCTCTTTTGCACCACAGGTGCCACATCTTTCCGGACAGATAGGTGATGGGAAATCACCTCTGATGGAACTCCAGTAACATCAGCATTGCACCAAGCAAAGACATGCTGATGGTCTTTTAAGAATTTTAACATCTCTTCTTTCAACACTTGAGGCATTTTGGACCCTATTCTGACAAATTTCCCTTCTTCCAAGCAGTGTGTCTCAACCTCTTCAATTGGGATCAACACTCCGGGGGTCTCTCTGGGGTCATCAATTTCACCCTCACCCCCAGACAGGCCCTCAAACTGCTATTGGTCATTTATACGGACTGCCCCCAACGTTCGTGGAGCCAAGGCAGTGGCATAACACTCTCTTGCAACCTTTTGACTGCTCCGGACAACCCCAACCTGCCCCTGAACAGCATATTTTAAACACTGATGGACTGTTGAAGCCACTGCATGCATCCTAGAAAGCCAAGATCTCCCTAGAATAGCATTGTAGCAAGTGGGACAGTCCACCACTATGAAAAGTATTCTGACCGTTTTCTTGAAAGGGCCTCTGCCCAACAATACTTCTTCTTCGAACTCACCAATTACATCAGCTGAGCTGCCCGTGAAGCCTACAATCGATCGGTCTGACTTCTGAATCACAGCTGGATTTTTCATTTTCTTGTAAGTATCTAGGAAAAGGATATTGGCAGAGCTCCCAGTATCTACCAGGATTCGCCTTATCTCATTGCCCCCTATCGATGCTCCTATGACAACAACATCTTCATGAGGGCCAGCAATGTCTCTCAAATCATCCCCATCAAAGACAATGAATGGGAATAAGCTTGACGATTGATAAGAGGTCATGCCCCCCTCTAGCTGGGTAGCCAAATTATGGACATGCCTTTTTCTTGATGAAGTGGTAGGAGCCGTTACAGTATCCCCTCCGAAAATTGTCAAGGACTCAAAGAATTCAATGAGCCCGGAGACCGTCCTGGAACGTTCCTCTATTGCACCCACTCTGTTCCTTGTTGGATCAGGATCCAAGTATTCAGATTCCACATCAAACCTTTCAATAATTACCATGGCCCCTTCTGGGGCAGCGTTAACCGGACCAGCTCGGTGAGTGTTGTCAGGCCTGTTGCCTCCTCTTCTTTTGACATATGCACCCAATTTCCCTCTTTCAATCAGGTTCTGAACCTCTTATTTCAAGGCTATACAATCATCAGTAGAATGGCCAATATCGTTGTGATATTGACAAAAAGAACTGTTTCGATGTTCTCTGGGGGACTGCAAGGTTGCCGGTCTCCGGTAGTGTACTTCATCTTTAGTTTTCTCGAAAATGGTTGCCACACTTTCTTTGAGCTCTGCAAACCACTCCGGTTGGACCCAGGGCCCCCTTTTGTTTCTAGACTGTTGACTTTGTGCAGGAGCGGCTGGTTGAGACTGAGCTTTTCCTCTTCCATGCCCCTGTCCGGTTTCTCTAGCTTTGTTGCCGGACTGGTTTGGATTGGGAGTTGGTGTCACCGGGGTGGATCTCACCTGCCTGTGCACCCTGGTCTTTTTCGTTTCATCAACATTTATTTGCTTGCCAACTTGATTCAGCAATCCACCCCAGGTCATGGCTTTCTTCCTAGTTACCGAATCGGCCAGGTTGCCCGGGTTCAAACCTTGTCTCAGGGATGCTATTGCCACATGTTCAAAGCAATCAGCCAGCCCGTTCTTTGTGTTCACAAAACGACTTATGTATTCTTTCAATGATTCATTTGGCTCTTGGGCACAATGGATTATGGTATCTCCATTGCCCTTGAGCTCCTTACTCCCCACAAATTGCCTTCGAAATGCCACCCAAAAGGTATCGAAGTCTCTGATACAACCCTGAGGAAGGCTGTTGTACCACTTCAGAGCACTCCCCGTAAAGGACTGGGAGAATGCCCTGCAGAGTAGTTTATCATCATCATCAAAGTTCATCATGAAGTTCTTGAATTGCTCCAGATGATTGTCTGGATCAGTACTGCCATCATACTTCTCCATTTTTGTGCTATCAAACCTCTTGGGGAGGTTCCCGGACAGGATTTTAGAAGACAGTGGAGACTGCCTCCAATTCCTTCCACGACTGAACACGGTATCCTCATTAGGGGTTGCAAAGATACCTGGCTCATCATGGAAAGCAAATGGATCCACCAGCATCCGGTCTATATGTCTCCGGCTGTGAGATGATCCTTTCCCAATGTGTCTTTTCATCCTTCCATGGTGGTCTCTCTTTCTGGAATACTTTTTAACTTGCTTTTGTTTTTTCCTGGTTCGCCCTTCGTCACTGCTGGAGGACAAGGACTTTTCATTCCCCTCACTGTCCGAAGAGCTGTCCGAAGATTCTGAACTTGAGTCAGAACTCTCCACAGGCTTGGACCGGTGAGACTTTTTAGAGCTAGCATGTGTCTTTTTGGTGCTCACATGAGTCTTTGAAGCCTCATGCTCTTGAGGGTTACCAGAGCGATGAGCAACTGATGCTTTGGATTTCTCCTTTACGCCCATCTTGGCCTTTTCAGCCCTCAGAGCTTCTATTTCAACCCTCAACCTGTCACGCTCCTGGACAGTATATTCATCGTTCTCTTCCACCACTTCGAGCAAAGCTGGTGGAAGCTCTGGATTATCCGGATTCATTCGGACAGAATTCTTTTACTTGGTTTTGAATGTTTGATTCAGGCACCGTCGCCTCCCACTGTGGTCGCCAGTTTGGTGTGGATAAAAGTTGCCTAAGGGTAGGCTGGTAATTTTGAGTGGAGTTTTAAGATGGTATAAAGGTGTTTCACGGTGGTGTGATGGTGTTTTAAGATATTTCAGGGTGTTTTAAGGGTGGAGAGAGAATTAAGCAGCCTGGCAGCAGTTAATTTTTCTTGCCCATAGTTAATGCTGGTGGTTGGGCATTTATAGTGTGGAATCTGGGCCCTTATGGGCTTTCGGGTCAAATTTAATGGACCTGGGTCATGTTTAAAGACCCACGAGTTTTAAGCAGGTGTACAAGTAGCTTAGTCAGATAGTGATTAGGTTTTTTAGTACTTTAGTCATAGTTCGAACTGCCTTATGTTTGCAGTGTTCAAAGTCATCTGTCCGGTTCAACCAGTGCTGTTCGAACTGAAGTCATGGAGTCTGTCCGAATTTACGGGGTGACTTTACCTGGGACTACCCTTCCGGGGAGCTCTTTGAATTCGGACTCATCATGTTTAATTTTCTCTCTAAGTTTACTTCTTGATGTGTTGTAGTGATAGTCTAAATGGTGAGAGAGCTCTACTATTTATTGAACCATAGTGGAGACAAGGATCCATCATCCAAGAGCTTATGTATATATAAGCACTCAACCATAAGACTACACTCAAGATAAAAGAGTTTCTTACACTCAGCATAAAAGAGTTTCTTGCACTCAACCTAAAGATTGTCTTACACATAACCTCAACTACAAAATAAACTATTAATTGATTCTCTTAGAAGATTATTTCATGATGGGCCTTATTGAGTAGGTTGGACCATTTACATGGGTCAAGTTTATGATCCAACACTCTCCCTTACACTTAATCCCGTGACCCAAAGTAGTTTCTTTTATCGTTTGAAGTATTCGATTTTCAGCGACTTGGTGAAAATATCGGCAGTTTGATCTGGTGTCTTCACATATTCAACTTTCATATCATTTCTTAAAATAAAATCCATTATATAGTGGTAGCGGACATCAATATGCTTTCTTAGATCATGAAATAATGGATTCTTGACTAAGGCGATGCCTGACTTATTGTCGGCATACACTTTAGCTGGCTAATTTTGTGTTAATTCTATCTTCTTCAATATATTTCTAAGCCAAGTTGCATGACTAACACATGTAGTAGCAGCAATGTATTCCACCTGACAAGTGAACAACGTGACAGTCGATTATTTCTTTGACATCTACGTGAAGGCAACATTTCTCATAAAAAATACAAATGGAGTAGTACTCCTTTGATTGTCTATGTCTCTACCCCAATCACTATCGTTATAACCAACAAGCTTGTAATAATTAGACATTGATTAGAGTAAGCCAAAGTCAGTAAACCTTTTTAATATAACGAAGGATTCTCTTTGCAGCCTTGAAATGAGTTATTGTTAGAGATTCTATGTAGCGGCTAACCAATCCAACTGGATGAAGAATTTGTGGTCTAGTGCAAGTTAGATAGCCTAGACTTTCCACAAAACGTTTGAATAATGTTAGATCTACACTTTCGTCTTCTACATACTTTGATGTTGTGACTCCGAACTCCATGGGTGTGATTTTCGGTTTATAGTTCTCCATCTTAAACTTCTTACAGAATCTTTTATATAACTTTATTGTGAGATAAAAATTCCATATTTATGCTCCTTAACTTCAATGAAAAGGTAGTACATTATGAGCCCCAAGTCTATCATCTCAAATTCATTCGTTATCACTTCGATGAATTTATCGAACATGTTTGGGCTGCTTCCGGTGAAGATCAAATCGTCCATCTAGAGGCACACAATCAAAATATCTCCATCTTTGATCTTGGTATATAGAGGATACTCATAGGGACATTTATTGAAGCCAATCTCTTGGAAATAGTTGTTGATTCTATTGTTTCATTCTGTTGGGGCTTTTTTTAGCCTGTAAAGAGTCTTATTTAGCCTCAACACCTTATCTTTGTGACCTTCGACCTCATAGCCTAATCGTTGTTGAATATAAACTTATTCTTCAATGATATTATTTAAGAATGCTGAGTTTACATCCATTTGTTGTATCTTTCACTTGTGTTGAGATGCCAAAGAAATTATTAGTCTAATATTTTCAAATCGGGCAACAAGGCGAATAAAACGGCATAGTCAATTCTTGTCTTTTGACTATAGCCTTTGGAAACAAGCCTCGCTTTATGTTTTTCAGTCTCCCTTTTAGAATTTCTCTTTGTTTTGTATAACCATGTGACATATATTATATGTTACCCATTGGGAAGTGACGTGAGTTCCCATGTGTCATTCTTCTCGATGGCTTTAATTTTTTTGTCCATTGCGTCTCTCTATTTTTTCTCATATGTAGCTTCTTGAAATGTCATTTGTTCACAATTAACAAAGAGATAAAAGAGTGTAAGGTTACCATTGGCTCAGTTACCTCATAAAGATCACTTAGGTTTCTTGTACGTTCCACAACTCTTTTATTTTGACTACCAGTTGACGAGGATGAAGGTGATGAGTCTCCATAGATAGTCGATGTTGGTGAAGCATATGGAGTTGTGACCTCTTCTGGTAATCTGGTATCTATTTCATCTTCTTAAATTTGGAGGGAAATGTGAACTCATTTGTATGAGACCCAAACTCCCATTTTCCTTCTTCATCAACTATCACGTTCATAAACTCCTGTAATTTCCCATATCCACTTCCTCCAGTTTATTTCACTTTTGCTAGTTTATTATTTAAAAAGATGCACATTTTTCTCAACATAACGATAACAAACTAACTTTGCTACACCATTACATTATTAATGAATCACTTCCAAACCTTTTCTATTCATTATTTTATCCTTAAAAAGGATAAGTTGGATCCTTAACATGTAAAAAACCAGAAATAAAAAATATTTCATTCGTCAATAATGGTACTCCTTGCATGTTTTGAAAAGACAATGTGGGCTATTGCCTCGTACATAGAAGAAATATGAATAATTGTTTTTGAAGCAATTTCAATTTGAAGAAAAGGTAACATTGAAGCACACACAAATATATTTGACATAAAACCTAAAAATCTAGCAACCTGCTACTCTTTTCCCTTTAAAAAAATAGATGTTTTTTCCACAATAGAGCTTTTATACCTGTGGATGGTTTTTTAATATAGAAAGGAACAGGGTCATCACGAATTAATCTAAAGATATCTCTAAGTTTAATTTTTCTAGAGTACAGAACTAATATACCAAGATATTCAAATACTATGAGGAGTCCAACCGAAAATAGTTGCAATAATACTTGGTATACTCTACGACATGACATCTTACGTTAATTGCAGAAACATTTTTGAAAATACTTAACAAACTTCAGTGAACATTTATAAACTAAACCCGTCAATATGATTAAATTTTGAATTGCACTAAAATAGTCATTCCAAATTCATTTGCGAGGACTATTGGGTATTGATAAAGGGTAAATTTCACATTTTTAGTCGAAGCCTTACGTCGACAACACGAGCAAAGCTTGAATAGGCGAAGCCCCCTACCCACAACACCAGGTTGAACCCCCTTAGGACACAACATTCTTCGGCTCAGGAAATTTTATAAATACATTCAAATCAGTTATGAAGTCACTATACCCTTAGACATTACACTTTGACAACCATAAATGTCCATATATCACTTTATTTAGTTGTTACGGTCTCATAGAATTAATTAACGATAGATACATATGCAATAAAGGTAAACATGTTATAATCTACTCTATATAAAGAATAATATCAGTAATAAAACTACATATATTTTATAATATGTTTCCATAATAGGTTACATAAAATTTTATGAGGTGAGATTATTTTACCCTATGTTATATCGGTAATCTTATTCTTTTTAATAACACATGAGTCTTTTCATATGTTTTATGGAAGATAATGTATCAAAAGATTGGATATTTTAAAAGGTGGGGATGCTAAACATTTTGCAAACAAAAATTAAAAGAAATAAACGATAAAATTAGGTTCAATAACTATAAGATGTGTGATTATCGGATACACATTTAATATCAAATTTTATAGGCTATTAAACTTGGAATTAATTCTTAAATTCAATTTATGATAAAAGAAAATTGATTTCAAGTTATTTGATGATAGTAGGACTCAAACCATAATGAACTTGACAAAAAGAAGTGCTTATAAAACACATATGGTCATAGAGAAGCTCGTAAAATAAAAATGGAGAAAATAACTAATGATCTAAAGAAGAAATGTCATTAACAATTTGATTTTCACTTGGTGTGATTAAATTATAAAGAAAACACATGAAAAAACCTGATGGTGCTTTAATTTGGCATAATACGGTAAATAATGAAATTGATGCAATTATTTCAAACCATGTTTTATTATTTCTTGTATAAAAAATTAAAGTCTGTGGCATCCAAAAAAATTATTTTTGAGAAGTTTGAAATAGTTTTAGAATTATTTATTGAAATTCGATGTAAGATATATTTTAAATTTATTACGAGAAGTAATCTCTTCGGTTATAATATGGTAGTTTTAGTATATTGTTTATGTTGTTCTTATTTTTTAAGATTAAAATATGAAGCAAAACTTTGTTGAGTTATACGGGTTCAATCGAATAAATTTTACAAAGTTGGGGAAATTATTGTTTTCGGAATTCAAATATGCATCACTCCTTTAAAGAGTGACATATATATTTTAAATTTTTAATATTCAAATATTTTGATTATTTGTATAAAATATATGTTTTTTTTTTAAATTTATAAATGTCAAGTAACAATAAAATAAATCTATAAGATTACCACAATTTTTTAAATTCAAAATCAAAAATATATTTATTATGTGCTTTTATTATCTTACCTTCAACTTACTTTCTAATTTATGATTTGATGCTACTAACCATTATGGAACACTTATATTAACAAACACATCATTAACCCAAATTAAATCCAACATATATGATTTTGCTTCTCAATTTGAATTCTAAAAATACAAAAAATTTAATTTTTTTAAAGATTATTCATGGAAGAGGAAGACACTCAAACAAAATATTTAACACCGGCGAACATCACCCAATCAACCAACAAGCTAATTTAATCTTGTTCTTTAGTTTTATATTCATGTAACTTGAAAATATGCGTTAGAAAAAACCCATTTCGGAAATCTCTATTTGTGTAGGGTTAGCGAAAAACAACTAATTCCGAGACAGTATCTTAAAATTATATGTTTATGCACAGAACGACTGATTCCGAGATAATGTCTCGGAATCATTTGTTTTCCGCTAAAACATGCACAAAACGGGATTTTTAAAATAGGGTTGGTTGGTATGGCGGAATGAATGAGTTTTTGGTGAACTGGTTGATATGATCGTAGAATTTAATGGAGTTACTTTATTTAATGTGTTTTGGTGTAAAACTAATGAAATGATTATGTCAGCTATCAAGGGAGAGTTTCTCCAGTCGGTCTACTCCTTGCACATACTGATTATCATTTTTTATTCTCATGAAAGCGTACAAATTTCGATCATTTATTCATGTGTACTGGTTCGACGTATTTTCTTCACACCATTCCGTTTCCCTCAAACAACGAGTTACATTATCTTTACTTGTTTTGTATTCTTTTTGTAACTTTCGAGGCTGACCTTTTTTTTCTTTCGAAGACCCTAAGTACCTCTTATACTCAGATGCTGAATTGTTCAACTCATCATCACTAGACGTAATATACCTTTGTTTTATCTTTTTTCTCATTTCGTGAAGTATGACGCCACTTCGAACCTGACGAGCTATACAAGATCGATCAGACTGGTTGTCCACATTATTCTTCTGATCTATTTATCTTACCTTTGATTTCATCCTCACTGATTGAATATCTTTCTATCTTTGATCATACTTCTCGTTTAGAGCCGTGATTTTATCCAGTAATTGGTTCATCCGCATTTCAATGTATGATTGAGTCTGTTGAACTGGAACCAACTCATCTTCCTTACCTTCTCCTCCTTGCAAATCAGATTTTAGCATCCCAACTCTTTTTCAAACCAAATGATAATTTTCATTCATTGCTTCTGGTCTTTTTATCACGAAATCAAGGTACCAATCAATCAATTCCCACTATGGTCGCCAATGAGTGTAAATTAAATATGATTCCAGAGAGATATGAGGATGGAAGTTGATTTTAGAGAGTGAAAGTAACACAGAAAAAGATAGTTCACAAGTGAAAAGTCTCATTATCATTAAGTTCAGCCTTGACCATTATATATAGGCGTAAAAAATTTATGTGTAACTGAATTAGTTACACAAAAAAGTCTAATTACATACTAGTTCTTTATCTACATATAAGACTGTAAATTTATCCCATAAGTATATAACTTTTCATATAAGGTTTTATTTATTACATTATGACCCTCAATATTATATTTCCTTATCAATAGACAATGGGAAGCCACGCCAATTTGGTTTTATCTATGGCACCTGCATAGTTCTATCGTTAATCGTTATGACGAAAGTTTATTTGTGATGCTGAAATCAATAGCAACAATAAAATCTCCAATATTATATCCAATGATTAGCATTCCAAAATTAGACCAACCGCCAAACAACATCTTACACACCTTCAATATTTTGTATTTCTTATAAATAAAAAGCGATTAATTTATTTTATAATTCAATTATTAAGGTTTAGTCGCATAGGCGGAGCCAGATGGGGTCCTAGGAACCTACCTAGCTCGATGAATAATATCATTAGTATCTTAGTTACACTTTAGGCCTTGTTCTAGTTGGTTAAGATCGAGATCAAGGAACCCACAGACTTTGGTTTCGAGACCCACCTGTATCATTAAGTTTTTATTATTTATTTTATTATATATATAATAATAATTCAGTATTATTATAATATAAATATATCATTTATTTATATTATATATAAAATAACATCTATATTATTTTACTATAATAAATATCTTAATTAAAAGATAATATAAATTTATATATACATATATGACATAGATTTGATATGTATTTTTATTATATATTATTTATTTATAAATATGATTCAAAAAATAATAAATTCAATTCGCGGACGGGTCGGTTTCTTTGACGTCGCTCCTTAATATAAGATACAATTTTTTAGAACAATTGTTATTAATTCTCAAAATTGAAGCTTTGTTGCATGTCTTATATTACTATTCATTGGTTACAAAGATTAACATTGGTTGATCTACATTTTTTTCTTAAGATAGAGAGTTGTAGATTTCAATTTCGAAACAAATCGACCTGCATAAATCACAATTTTTTATTTTGCTTTACGGATCAAACCGTAACAACATAGTACATCTATTAGTCTCTGTACACTGCAGAAAAGCTCAAACTAAAACTTGATCAAACCGTAACAACATAGCCTCTCGAGTTCACTAATAATAGATGTCCTAATCAATACATCTTTTAGTCAACTTCTATTTTTTTAATGTTATAACAATACTTCAAAGGGTTGACAAAAATGATATGGAAAACTAACTTAAACAAATAAACACCTTTTATATAGATGGAATATGAAGATATGTTATAATACCATTTTATAACTTCCACTATAAACAAATATTTTTTGGACAATAACCAGGACACCATAGGCTTTAAATCCTGGCTAAGCCACTGTTTAGTCGGCCTATCATAATCATAATATACATGATGTTAATCACTTAAAAGGAAAGAGAATGGTTTTACCCAGACATGCCCGGGGGAAACCAGAATACAAAACAAAAACAGCAGAATCGAGATAGGGTAGGAACTTTAAAGTACAAAAGTGGAACAAAAAAAAAGTGCAAAGAAGCAAAGCAAACAAAACAAGAAAGTCATAGGATACTAAAAAAACAATAAGACAATGAGATGCCATCAGCCATCAGGAGGTAGCTAGCTTAAGACCGCAATCTTTTTTTTCCTTTCTTCTCTGCAGCAATCGTCGAAAGCATTTGTTGTTCGCTCAGCATGAGTTGGCCAAGTAGAAAAAACCATGATTTTCTTTTTCTACTGCATTCCTCAAATGGATTTGCTGTTCTGTGAAAATCAGCTCGCCAAAGAGACGAATTGGATTAAAATTTTCCTTGCATTGTTTCAGGATATTCTGGCTAATTTTTCCAATTCCACTTTCATCCGTTTTTTCTGTGTCTGAAACGTTTGTGGAATGTTCTAACTGCACCGAAGACGATCCATATTGAGTAGCATGCCTGGCTTCCTGTATGCGGATTGTGGATGTAACAGGATGAAGATGTTGGCGGAAAATATATAAAACAACACTCTCTTTAAAACAAACAAACAACTTTGATATAGATAGAAAAGGAGAAATATTACAAGAACACTCTTAAACCTCACACAAGAAGAGAAAATATTTTTCTAACACTCAAGGGAGCATTCTTGTCTCTCTTTTCTCTCACTCTAATTTTCTCTCTAACTTTGATTCTTGGTGTGTTTGTGTGATGCTCTAGATGGTGGGAGAGCTCCACTATTTATAGGAATATAGTGGAGACAAAGATCCACCATCCAAGAGGCTTTTGGATACTAACACACTCAACATCAATACTACACTCAAAGTTAAGGTGTTTCTTACACTCAATCTAAAGTGTGTCTTGCACTCAACCTAAAGTACTAAACATTAATTTAAATGTTTCTACAATATTCTTTCTAGATGGGCCTTATTAAGTGGGTTGGACCCTTTAAGTGGGTTGGGCCCTTTAGGTGGATCAAGTTTATGATCCAACACTCCCCCTTAAACTTGATCCCGTGACCCCTAGTAGTTTCCTTAATCGTTTGAAGTCTTCGTTTTTCAGTGGCTTGGTGAAAATATCGGCAGCTTGATCTTGTGTCTTCACATATTCTACTTGCACATCCTTTCTTGAAATACACTCCCTTATGTAGTGGTAGCGAACGTCGATATGCTTGCTTTGATCATGGAATACTGGATTCTTGGCTAAGGCGATGGCTGACTTATTGTCGACATACACTTTAGTTGGCTCATTCTGTGTTAGGTCTATCTCCTTCAATAGATTTCTAAGCCAAATCGCATGACTAACACATGTAGTAGCAGCAACGTATTCCGCCTCACAAGTGGACAACGTGACTATCGGTTGTTTCTTTGACATCCATGTGAAAGCAATGTTTCCCATAAAGAATACAAATCCAGTAGTACTCCTTCGATTGTCTATGTCTCCACCCCAATCACTATCGCTATACCCAACAAGTTTGTAATTATTAGAAATGGAATAGAGTAATCCAAAATCACTTGTACCTTTCAGATAGCGAAGGATTCTCTTCGCAGCTTTGAAATGAGTTGTTGTTGGAGATTCCATGTAGCGGCTAACCAATCCAACTGCATGAAGAATATCTGGTCTCGTGCAAGTTAAATAGCATAGACTTCCTACCAAACTTTTGAATAATGTCGGATCTACACTTTCGCCTTCTTCATGCTTGGACATTTTGACTCCAAACTCCATGGGTGTGCTTATCGGGCTACAATTCTCCATCTTAAACTTCTTCAGGATGTCTTTAGCATAGCTTTCTTGTGAGATGAAAATTCCATCTTTTTGCTGCTTAACTTCAATGCCAAGGTAGTACGCCATGAGCCCCAAGTCTGTCATCTCGAATTCCTTTGTCATCACTTCTTTGAATTTATTAAACATGTTTGGGTTGCTACCAGTGAAGATCAAATCATCCACGTAGAGACACACAATCAAAATATCTCCATCTTTGATCTTGGTGTATAGAGCGTGCTCGTACGGACATTTGTTGAAGCCATTCTCTTGGAAATACTTGTCGATTCTACTGTTCCATGCCCTTGGTGCTTGTTTTAGCCCATAAAGAGCCTTCTTTAGCTTCAACACCTTGTCTTGGTGGCCTTTGACCTCATAGCCTAATGGTTGTTGAATGTAGACTTCTTCTTCAAGGACGCCATTTAGAAATGCTGACTTTACATCCATTTGTTGTATCTTCCACTTGTTTTGAGCTGCCAAAGAAATTATTAGTCTAATAGTTTCCAATCGGGCAACGGGGGCGAATACCTCATCATAGTCAATTCCCGCCTTTTGACTATAGCCTTTTGCAACAAGCCTCGCTTTGTGTTTTTCAATCTCCCCCTTAGCATTTCTCTTGGTTTTGTATAACCATCTAACGCCTATTGTCTTGCACCCTTTGGGAAGTGAGGTGAGTTCCCATGTGTCATTCTTCTCGATGGCTCTAATTTCTTCATCCATTGCGTCTCTCCATTGTTTCTCTTGTGCAGCTTCTTGAAATGTCACTGGCTCACAATCAGCAAAGAGACAAAAGAGTATAATGTTATCCATTGGTTCAGTTACCTCATAAAGATCATTAAGGCTTCTTATACGTTCCACAGCTCTCTCATTTTGACTACCATTTGACAATGATGAAGGTGGTGAGTCTTCGTGAGTAGTTGTTGTTGGTGAAGCATGTGAGGTTGCAACATCTTGTGATTGCTCATTCGGTGTTTGCTCGTCTTCTTCAATTTGGGGGAAAAATGTGAACTCATTTGTATGAGACCCAAAATCCCATTCGCTTTCTTCATCAACTATCACATCTCGGCTTATCACAACCTTCTTGTTGTTTGGGTTGTATAACTTGTAGCCTTTGGAACTTGAGTCGTAACCGATGAAGATAAAACTCTTGCTTTTATCATCGAGTTTGGTTCGTTGTTCGTCTGGTACATGGACATGAGCTACGCTTCCAAATACTCTCAAGTGGGAAATTCCGGGCTTTCTTCCACTCCACGCTTCTTGTGGTGTCTTTCCCCAAACACTTCTTGTTGGAGATCGGTTGGACAAGTAAACCGCACATGCCACTGCTTCCGCCCAAAAATCCTTAGGCAGTTTCTTACTTTTGAGCATGCTTCGCGCCATATCAAGGATTGTTCTGTTCTTTCTTTCTGCCACACCATTTTGTTGAGGTGATCTAGGAACTGTCAAGTGGCGACGAATTCCATGTTCTTCACAAAACTCTAGGAATTCATTGGATGTGAACTCCCCTCCTCGGTCAGATCTCATGGCTTTAATATTATTTCCGCTCTCTTTTTCCACAACTGCTTTGAACTTCTTAAATACTCCAAATACTTCAGATTTCTGTTTCAAGAAGTATACCCACGTTTTTCTTGAAAAATCATCAATGAAGAGAAGGAAGTAGTTGCTTTTACCTAGAGAGCTCGGCTTGATTGGACCACACACATCGGTATGAATAAGCTCGAGAGGTTTATTGGCTCTTGACTCTGACTCCTTTGGAAAGCTTTTTCTGAATTGCTTTCCAAGTAAACATCCTTCGCATAACTGGTCAGGATGATTGATACACGGTAACCCTCTCACCATTTCCTTCTTTGACAATAACTTTAAACTTGAAAAGTTTAGATGCCCAAATCGAACATGCCATAGCCACGACGAATCTTTGTAACACGCCTTAAGACACTTTGCAACATCATTTTGAATATTCAAAGGAAACATTCTATTCTTTGACATTTGAACTTTAGCAATTAAATCCCCTTTTGCATCTCTCATAAAAAGACTATAATTTTTCATATGAATATCATAGCCTTTTTCTAGAAGTTGTCCCAAGCTTAAGATGTTGTTTTTCATGCTAGGTACGTAATAAACATTTGAGATCATTTGGTGACTACCATCTTTTGCACGAATAAGAATGTTACCTTTTCCTTTCACCGATATTTTGCTATCATCTCCAAAAGAGACATTTCCACTCACGGCTTCATTGATCTCTACGAACATGCTTCTTTTCCCACACATATGATTGCTTGCACCGGTGTCAAGATACCAAGTGTTTTCTTGGCCTTCATTAGTGGTTTTGTATGTTAGTAGTAACATATCTTTCTCCTCCGTCTTCTCTTCCACATAGTTGGCCTTCTCCTCAACTCTATTGTTGGGGCCTCTACATTCTGAAGCATAATGTCCAAATCTTTGACATTTATAGCATTTGATTTGAGATTTATCATACCTCGAGTTCGGATTTCGTCTTCCACGACCTCGTGTTGAGCTTTCTCGTTTCTCGTAGTTGTAGTTGGAATTATTGTTGTTGTAATTCGAGCCACGTCCACGTCCATGATAACCACCTCGTTCGCGGCCTCTACCTCTTCCTCGGCCACGTTGGTTTCTATCATCGTCTTGACTTGCATGCATGTCCTTGAGTTCTACTTTGATGAGTTGCTCGGTGATCTCTTGCTTCTTCTTGTGCTTTTCTTCGTAGGCTTGTAATGATCCTTGGAGTTCTTCAATCATCATCTTCTCCAAGTCTTTAGTTTCTTCAATCGTCACGACGATGTGCTCAAATTTGGGATCCAACGAGCGGAGTATTTTTTCGATTACTCTCACATCTTCTAAGTTCTCACCATTTCTTTTTAATTGATTAGAAACGGTTGCTACTCTTGAAAAATATTCCGAAATAGATTCGGACGCTTTCATATGTAAAGATTCAAATTCACCTCTTAATGTTTGGAGACGTACCTTTTTCACTTTTTCAACTCCTTTGTAAGAGATTTGTAATTTCTCCCACGCTTGTTTGGCGGAAGATGCGCTTGAAATTTTTTCGAAGCCATCATCATCTAATGCTTGATAGATGAGGAAGAGAGCTTTTTTGTCTCTCTTTCTTAAATCCTTGAAAGTTGTTTTCTCCTCTTGAGTAAGATTTGTTTCATCTTCGGGTTCGTCAAAACCTTTTTCGACGGCATCCCACACATCATGTGCTCCAAGGAGAGCTTTCATCTTGATACTCCAATTGTCGTAGTTGTTGTTGTTGAGTGTTGGAACTTGGAAGGATGATACACCATTTGCCATACTTTTAAATATGTTGAATATTTAAAAACAAAATTTCCAATATGTTGAAAATTGAAAAACGAAATTTTGGATAGAGCTTGTGGCTCTGATACCACTTTGTTGGCGGAAAATATATAAAACAACACTCTCTTTAAAACAAACAAACAACTTTGATATAGATAGAAAAGGAGAAATATTACAAGAACACTCTTAAACCTCACACAAGAAGAGAAAATATTTTTCTAACACTCAAGGGAGCATTCTTGTCTCTCTTTTCTCTCACTCTAATTTTCTCTCTAACTTTGATTCTTGGTGTGTTTGTGTGATGCTCTAGATGGTGGGAGAGCTCCACTATTTATAGGAATATAGTGGAGACAAAGATCCACCATCCAAGAGGCTTTTGGATACTAACACACTCAACATCAATACTACACTCAAAGTTAAGGTGTTTCTTACACTCAATCTAAAAGTGTGTCTTGCACTCAACCTAAAGTACTAAACATTAATTTAAATGTTTCTACAATATTCTTTCTAGATGGGCCTTATTAAGTGGGTTGGACCCTTTGAGTGGGTTGGGCCCTTTAGGTGGATCAAGTTTATGATCCAACAGAAGATTGTCTCCGTGAGATGACTGGTCCGGAAATTTTGCATCAACCAATGTCGAGAACTCTATTTTGGGTAGGTTGGATACTAATTCAACCGACCATGGGTTGACGTGCTTCACGTTTGGTCGTAAACGTGGTTCGTCCCAAGTAGCCTGAAAATTAATTCCGCGATTATTGTTAGTGTTGGAATAATATAGTTTCTGCACAAAAGAATGAACTTAATGAAGAAAGGGTTAAAGAAAACCTCAAGCAGCTTCCAAAAAGAATTAGGCCAAGCTTGGTCAACCAGCTGAGCAGCAGAGACAGTTCCCATATCCCATCGGATTTGTTGTGTATCCTCCTTTTCAGATGCCTTTTTGAACCTCATCCCGCTGTGGCGGCCCTAACAACGGCTGCATTTACAACAAACTCGGGCTTATTTGGCGCTGGAAAGTAGTCAACATCAAACACTTGGCCGCTACTAGCTAGTACCACCACCTGCATTACAGCCTCAGCTTTCTCTTTTACAGTCGCCATCATTCTGATTGCTCTTTCATTCCCTCTTTCGCATAAGTCGGACAGTCCACTGACAAACCCGACCGCTTTACGTTGTGCTCGACGTATCCCTACACTGAGATCTCCGTTTTCCGATTTATAAAACAGAATTAAATCTCCTGCGACCAGTTTTTTCTCGTTAACAAACGGGCTCCATCCGCCTTGCAGCATGTGTCTTTTCCTCGGTAAACATGTCGAAAGTTCCATATTCGACCGTGGATGTCTTTTACCACTAGCGTCTGGGCAGGCGGATCATCCTGGTAATCCAATGGAGGAAAAACCCTTTTTGCACCAGCCGTTGGGACAGAGAACCCTCCACCGTTAGCGTCTGATTGAGTCAGTATTTTTCCGAAAGAACTAACTGAATTCTCGGAATTCTCGGAAGACCGGCTTTGGGATCCTGATACGCCGGTGTCTTGGGAATCAAGAGGGTTGTTATCGTTTGGTAAAGGGATTAACCTAAACTTAGCACAGACTTCGTCGGTATCAGGCTTGGCAAGAAATTTTACTGATTCAACGCGACAGAGGATTTGCGGCGGATAACGTCGGAGAAACCTTCGGTGGTGACAACTTGGGCGTTTTCCACGTGACCTTGTGGGAAGTAGTAAGCGCTGGAGTTAACTGTCGGGATGTGGACCAATGATCCTGCGCATGCATGCCACAGTTGGGGATCCGCATTAACTTGTCTGCTGTCATTTCTCTGTCAGATCAGAATGACAAGAATATTTGATTTTTAGATGCTCAAGCTTTAGTTTTTGTTTTGTTTCTGTAGTGGAAAAGATATAACAGAGGAAGAAGGAGATACTCTATCTATAATATCGGTAACAGAAAAAAAGATATTTCAAATTGAGAGAGATTCGCGCCTCATACGGTCGATGTATATATATATGCAAGTAAAATGACGTTATATTAGATAATATTAGCCCCTACATATCTAAAATTAAATATTTAAATTTCGTTAACCAAATTTATATATCTAAAACGGTATAAAAATATATTTAAATTTTGGTTAACCAAATTTATATATCTACGTGGGTATAAAAATTTATATGTCTTCGGTATTAAAATTAGGTATTAAAATCAAGTTTTAGGGGATGCCCATGTAACTTAGTTTCGTTTACTTTTTTAGTTAGTTTTTTTATATATAAGCCGGCCCGCAAGCCCTTTTATTAAAAGACCTAAACGATATTCATGTTGTACACACTGCAATCGCACCATTAAATCACTTTGACCCATTCGATACTCACAAAAACTCTAAAAGCCTCACCTTCTCCTATACAACCAGCACAAATCGATCTCTGAACCCTAAATCAAGATTGAATCACCTTAAACAATCCATCCCGACCTCCTCGCCAAAGATCTAGACCAGCAAAGCAACCTCAGATTCGAAGCCAACCCTCCTTCTGACTGGAGCAACAAGACACCCCGACTCACAGGCAACTCAATTCCTCTCAGGTTAAGGAAAGAACCCGATTCAGGAGAGACGACCACTGCAAAGTCCAGTCTGATGCAGGAGAGAACCATATGCACTGCAGGAGAAACACGAGCACAGAAGACATCCAGTAGCACTCAACAACAAAATCCGAAGAGCCACCCCTTCGATTTGAGAACAAACCACCTACTGACTCGAGTACCCAGAACCCACCTGTAAAGCCAAATCCAGGAGAGGAGCAGACCTCAAGAGGTAATCCGAAAACCAAATTACTATGCATGAATCTCAGGGTTTGGGATGGTACTGATATGGCTAACCCCCAAACCCTCGAGAAAAATTATAACATTCAGAAAAGCAGGAATTCCCTTGCTATTATAGTCCCTGTTCCCATCATCTTTAGAGGCAGAGTGAGCAAGCCAATCCGCTGCCTCATTCTGTTCTCTGAATATATTAGTTATTTTCATCGTACAAGTAAGAACCTTATAGCATAGATCGATCGAAGACTTGAGATAACATAGAGATTTTTTTGTGAGGATCATCTCACAAACCAGACGAGAGCTGTCTCAATGCCGACAGCAAAAAATCCCTTAGCACGACTTATAAGAATGCCATCTAGAAGAGCCCTCATTTCTGCCACTAAAGGATTACCCTTACCATAAAATCTACTATAGGAAAAAACCAAATTAATACTCACTATTCCTAAGAATCCCTCCACCAAAGCTCTGTCCGAGGTGAGACAAGACCCATCGACATTTAATTTGAATCTCCCTAATTTAGGGCAAACCCAAAGCAGAGAAATCTGGACATATCTCTTTTTGAGAAAATTCACACAACCAAACGACGGCCCAGCTTTATAATCACAACCCTAGTGCTTCTTTTTTAGTAACTTAGAACTATCCAGCGTAGTAATAATGAAAATTACCTTTGAAATCAACTCCTCTACCTTAAAATCCAAGTTCTCCATCTTGAGCTTGTTCCAGGCCATCCATGGAACCCATAAAATGATGGAAGGCAAAATGTTCCTAATTTGAATATCCCTGTTAGAAGACCAATACCAAACTCTGACCAAATGACCAATAGACATGTTCCTCGTGATGTAGATATTGAAATTCCCATCAAAATAAGACCAAACAGACCATGATTTCTGACATTCCACAAAAACATGCTGTATATTTTCAGAATTCAAACAATTTTGGCATTTAGAGGCTAATTGAAACGTCCTTTGCTGCAGAATCGAATCCACTGGCAACCACCCTTTCAGAGCTCTCCAGAGCAAAAAGGAATACTTCCGAGGAGTTACATTGTTCCACAATTTGCTGAATAGGTAAGAAAACTGACCCCTTTTATACAGTTTAGACCAGGTTTCATTAGAGTTAAAAAGACTGTCATCACTAATAGTCTATAGAATAACACCTTCTTTAGAGTAATCCAACAAAACCTTTAGGATATCTTGAATATGTGAAGAGTCCAGTTGAATCTCAAGCTTTGGGATCAACCAGCCCATATCCTTATCCCAACAATCTCTAACCAAAATACCCTCATAATTCAATCTGTCATCTTCATTAGAGAAAGTCCTCAACAGAGCATTAAAGCACCATCTGTCCAGCCTAATATCCATATTTCCCTTATTAGCTTGCCCCATAATGTGCTTGTCAGCCTTGTCCCGTATAGCCCAAAGCCTCTTCTATATCTGAGAACTTTTAGGATTCATAGAAACCGTAAGAGGATGCTTGTTCCTGAAGTATACATCCTTCATTACCCTAGACCAGAGAGAATTATGACTCCTCAATTTGAACCAAAGTTTATAAGAAAAGACTTCCATCATGTCTTCAATACATCTAACATTTAGACCCCCATTTTCATAGGGCTTACAAACTTTATTCCACCTACCCCAAATAATAGCAGCCCTATCAGATTTATAACCCCATAAGAATTTACTATAAAGAATCTCCAATCTCCTAATAACAGAAGTAAGAATGGTAGTATGCTGAATAGAGAACAAAGGAATTGAAGACAATACTGACTGAACTAGAATCGACCTACCACCGAAGGACAGAGTAGTATGATCCCAACCCATAATCTTCTTTCTAGTCTTGGTAATAAGATAATCAAAGTTACTGATTCTATTTTTGTTGTTGATAATAGAGCCCAAGTAATTGAAAGGAGGCTGACAAATCCTGAACCCCAATAACTTTTCCAGTCTTCTCATATTAATAGGTGAAGTATTCCTGCCCACTATCACTTTAGACTTGTTCTTATTTATAACCTCACCAGAGATATCCTCATAGTGACTGATAAACTTTTTTATTTTGTTAACAGATGAACTGGAGCCATTACACAAAATGAGAATATCATCTGCAAAGCAGAAACAAGGTACCAAGCTGAAGGGGACTTATTCTCCCAAAGTGTGTGCAACACAAAAGTGTTGTGAAAAACTCAAAGCATATTTGATTGACATCCTTAATTGGAATGTCAGGGGGATTGGGAATAAGTTGACCCAATCCAGAATTAAATACCTAAAAAGTATTCTTATTATTAGATAGACTTACAGATTGTTTGTTGACAGGTGATGAAGGCCAACTCCCTGTAGTTTGTTTAGTTAGAGAAGAATTTGGTACCACAGAGGACCGAGTCTCATTAATACTTGTTATACCCTACTGAAGCATATGAATAGCTTCTATCATTTCAGAACCATCCATTGCCACAAGTATTAGATCATCATTTCCAACATCTCTACTTTCCTCCGTTAAAACATCCTTATCCTGATTTATCATATTAACCACCACTGATTTCAATTTATTGCTAGACATATCAATTTGAAAGGATGACACCAACGAATCAATCTTTACTGAGGAGGAATCATCCTGCGACCCCGCATTCCTTTGAAGCTTCCTTTTGCAGACATTGTCTGAATGCCCCAAATGCAAGCACACTTTGCAGTAATCAGGTACTTTACTATAAACCACCCTTTGAATGATCACATGGGATCCAAACGATATCTTCATATGTTTAGGCAGAGTTTTAGAAACATCAAGAACCACCCAAACTCTGCAGAAATTTTTTCTGACTTTATTTATTTTAGGAACCTAGATATTCAAAGGAGTCCCAAAGGTCCTAAGAATCTCTAATATCGTAGCCTCATTGTATAAGTACTCAGGAAGCCCAGGAAAGTCAATATATACTGGTGTTGATGGATTTTCCACATTAGGATTAAACATAGGGGTCCACTCAAAAATACTCATGCTTTTGTCACCCACCTGCCAAAAATTCCTTCTCCATATAACCTTTAAGTCATCTAGCAAGGAAAACTCAATAAGAACATGGCTAAAGTCCCAAGAAGAGACATTAAACTCCCCTTTAAACTTGAACGAATCCAGAAACTCCTTTACAATAGCATATTTTGGTTTCCCAATACAAAACTTGCCCACTGTCGTATGAGTTGCATTAGCTTGTAGATTTCCCAGGTCCGATTCTTCAAAATTGACTTCAATCTGATCATTAGCCCATGATCTTTTAACATTTCGGTGGACTAAGCTTCCACTTTTCTGTTTAAATAGATCTGCAAAGGACTTACTAGTAACAACTTTTGCAGAAGACTCGAATACAAGGTTATCTCTGAGGCGAGGATGAGCAAGACGATCATTCAAGGCCGGAAAATTACAATCAAGATCAGAACTCAAAAGTTACAGTTCTCATTGTTCTTTTCAATCAGTCTTATAAAAGCCATACCAAACCCAAAAGCTTTCATAATACGCAAAAGAAAAGTATGATCAATCCTGTCGAACGCCTTATCCATATCCATTTGAAGCATAATATTGCCACCTTTGACCTTAGAAGATAGATCCCCACTGAATTCCTGAGCCAGCATAATATTATCCTGAATACCTTTCCCTTGGTAAAAGCACTTTGAACATCTGAAATGGTATTAAAATTAGGTATTAAAATCATGTGTTAGGGGATGCCAATGTAACTTAGTATCGTTTACTTTTTTTAGTTAGCTTTTTTATATATAAGCCGGCCCACAAGCCCTATTATTAAAAGACCTAAATGATATTCATGTTGTACACACTGCAATCGCACCATTAAAACACTTTGACTCATTCGATACTCACCAACACCCTAAAAGCCTAACCTTCTCCTATAAAACCAGCACAAATCGATCTCTGAACCCTAAATCAAGATTGAATCACCTTAAAAAATCCATCCCGACCTCCTCGCTAAAGATATAGACCAGCAGAGCAACTTCTGATTCGAAGCCAACCCTCCTTCTGACTGGAGCAATAAGACACCCCGACTCATATGCAACTCAATTCCTCTCAGGTCCAGGAAAGAACCCGATTCAGGAGAGTCGACCACTGCAAAGTCCAGTTTAATGCAGGAGAAACACGAGCACAGAAGACATCCAGTAGCACTCAACAACAAAATCCGAAGAGCTACCCCTTAGATTTGAGAACAAACCACCTACTGACTGGAGTACCCAGAACCCACCTGTAAAGCCAAATTCATGAGAGGAGCAGACCTAAAGAGGTAATCCAAAAACCGAATTATTATGCATGTATCTCAGGGTTTGGGATGGTCCTAATATAGCTAACCCCTAAACCCTTGAGAAAAATTATAACATTCAGAAAAGCAGGAATTCCCTTGCTATCATAGTCCCTGTTCCCAGCATCTTTAGAGGCAGAGTGAGCAAGCCAATCCGCTGCCTCATTCTGTTCTCTGAATATATTAGTTATTTTCATCGTACAAGTAAGAACCTTATAGCATAGATCGATCGAAGACTTGAGATACCATGGAGATTTTTTTGTGAGGATCATCTCACAAACCAGACGAGAGTCTGTCTCAATGTCGACAGCAAAAAATCCCTTAGCACGACTTATAAGAATGCCATCCAGCAGAGCCCTCATTTCTGCCACTAAAGGATTACCCTTACCATAACATCTACTATAGGCAAAAACCAAATTACCCTCACTATTCCTAAGAATCTCTCCACCAAAGCACTCTCCCGAGGTGAGACAAGACCCATCGACATTTAATTTGAATCTCCCTAATTTAGGGCAAACCCAAAGCAGAGAAATCGGGACATATCTCTTTTTGAGAAAATTCACACAACCAAACGACAGCCCAGCTTTATAATCACGACCCTAGTGCTTCTTTTTTGGTAAATTAGAACTATCCAGCATAGTAATAGTGAAAATTACCTTTGAAATCAACTCCTCTAACTTAAAATCCATGTTCTCCATCTCTAGCTTGTTCTTGGCCATCCATAGAACCCAGAAAATGATGGAAGGCAAAATGTTTCTAATTTGAACATCCCTGTTAGAAGACCAATACCAAACTCTGACCAAATGACCAATAGACCAATCCCTGTTAAAAACATGTTATATATTTTCAGAATTCAAACAATTTTGGCATTTAGAGGCTAATTGAAACGTCCTTTGCTGCAGAATCGAATCCACTGGCAACCACCCTTTCAGATTTCTCCAAAGCAAAAAAGAATACTTCTGAGGAGTTACATTGTTCCACACTTTGCTGAATAGGTAAGAAAACTGACACCTTTTATACAGTTTAGACTAGGTTTCATTAGAGTTAAAAAGACTGTCCTCACTCATAGTCCATAGAATAGCATCTTGTTTAGAGTAATCCAACGAAAGCTTTAGGATATCCTGAATATGTGAAGAGTCCACAAAAATCTCAAGCTTTGGGATCAACCAGCCCATATCCCTATCCTAACAATCTCTAACCAAAACACCCTCATAATTCAATCTGTCATCTTCATTAGAGAAAGTCCTCAACAGAGCATTAGAGCACCATCTGTCCGGCCTGATATCCATATTTCTCTTATTAGCTTGCCACATAATGTGCTTGTCAGCCTTGTCCCGTATAACCCAAAGCCTCTTCCATATCTGAGAACTTTTAGGATTCATAGAAACCGTAAGAAGATGCTTGTTCCTGAAGTATACATCCTTCATTACCCTAGACCAGAGAGAATTATGACTCCTCAATTTGAATCAAAGTTTATAAGAAAAGACTTCCATCATGTCTTCAATACATCTAACATTTAGACCCCCATTTTCATAGGGCTTACAAACTTTATTCCACCTACCCCAAATAATAGCAGCCCTATCAGATTTATAACCCCATAAGAATTTACTATAAAGAATCTCCAATCTCTTAATAACAGAAGTAAGAATGGTAGTATGCTGAATAGAGAACATAGGAATTGAAGACAGTACCGACTGAACTAGAATCGACCTACCACCGAAGGACAGAGTAGTATGATCCCAACCCATAATCTTATTTCTAGTCTTGGTAATAAGATAATCAAAGTTACTGATTCTATTTTTGTTGTTGATAACAGAGCCCAAGTAATTGAAAGGAGGCTGACAAATCCTGAACCCCAATAACCTTTCCAGTCTTCTCATATTAATAGGTGAAGTATTCCTGCCCACTATCACTTTAGACTTCTTCTTATTTATAACATCACCAGAGATATCCTCATAGTGACTGATAACCCTTTTTATTTTGTTAACAGTTGAACTGGAGCCATTACACAAAATGAGAATATTATTTGTAAAGCACAAACAAGGTACCACCTCCTCCCCTCTCATCTTAAACATGACAGTATGATCAGTAGAATACAGATAGTTAAGGGACCTTAGGAAGTATTCTTGAGCAATGATGAACAGGGTAGGAGACAGTGGGTCACCTTGTCTCAGCCCTTTATTAGAACTAAATTAGCCTTTTAGAGACCCATTTATAAGAACTGAAAAGTTACAGTTCTCAATGTTCTTTTCAATCAGTCTTATAAAATCCATACCAAACCTAAAAGCTTTCATCACGCTCAAAAGAAAAGTATGATCAATCCTGTCGAATGCCTTATCCATATCCATTTGAAGCATAATATTCCCACCTTTGACCGTAGAAGATAGATCCCCACTGAATTCCTGAGCCAACATAATATTATCCTGAATACTTTTTCCCCTGGTAAAAGCACTTTAAATATCTGAAATGATATTAGGAAGGATAACAGCCATTCTTTTATTTATTACCTTTGATAGAATTCTGCTGAATAGCATGGTAAGACTTATAGGCCTAAAGTCTTTCCATTCTTTAGGAGAATCACCTTTAGGAATAAGGCATAAAACTGTAGAGTAGATACCCTTATGAACTTCACCCCCCTTAAAAAAATCCTTTACAGCATCACAAAGATCATCTTTAATAATAGGCGAATAAACCTTGTGAAAATGCCCATTAAATCCATCAGAGCCAGCGATAGCATTAGAACATAATTCCTTAACCACATCATAAATCTCCACATAAGTAGGGATTTGCATCAAGTAGTCATTATCATCGATAGAAACCATACTAGGAATAAATTCACCTAAGACATTAGAAGACCAGGGATTAGGGATCTCACTAATAAGATTCTTAAAGAATTGCACAACAGAATCACTGATTGCAATATGATCCTCCTCCCAACTATCCCCATTCCAGATTCTAGTAATAAGAGATCTCTTCTGCCTCCTTTTAACATAATTATAGAAAAAAGAAGTATTCCTTTCCCCATCCTTGGTCCAATTAATATTAGCTTTTTGACACCAGTAAGCCTCCTCCCTTTTTAGCAAACACAAGTACTTAATTTTAGAAATTTCTAGCTCAATCTTACACTGATTAGAGCCCGAATTAATCAAATTGGCCTAAATCCTAGAATCTCATCTTCAATCTGCTTTATAGCCTCAAAAACATTCCCAAAAAACAGTTTTATTCGAAACTTTAAGCCTTGCTTTTAAATTCTTAAGCTTAAACCAGAATTTCTTAATCGGAGGACCAGAAACCGTAACATCCCAACAACCCTGAGCAAACTTATTGAAATCCACATGTAGGCACCACATGTTAAGAAACTTGAACGTAGAAACCATTTTACTTGATAAAGATTAATGGACACCAATAATGGGGAATGATTAGAACATGTCCTAGGAAGATGATGTACCATAGTAACAAACTGATCCATCCACTTCCTATTGAATAGAACCCTAACCAGCATTCTCCACTTCCTACCATTAATCCAAGTATACAAATTACCAGTATAACCAACATCAATAAGCGAACAATCCTAAATAAAGTCATTTAGATCATCCATACTAGCAGTAGAATTAGTTGAACAATTAAGCTGCTCATTAGGAGAGATAATAGCATTTAAATCCCCTAGAATCATCCATTCATTTCCACCCTCATTGATGTCCCTTAACTTGTTCCACAACACCCTCCTTAAACTAACAGTGCATTTTTCATAAACCACAGTTACAAAGACTTCTTTATACACCCAGCTATGCTTGACCCTTAAATGGAGAAACTGCTCTTCATTAATCAAAATGTCCACATCATACATATTGTTCCAAAGAACACAAATCTTATTATTAATATTATTAACAAAACCCTGAAAACCAATCCTTTTTAAAATTTCTTCAATCATGGATCCAGACACCATAGGCTCTTGAAGAGCCACGAACTGAATATTTTTTTTTTATCTTTTTAGGTATTTAATTCTGGATTGGGTCAACTTATTCCCAATCCTCCTGAAATTCCAATTAAGGATGTCAATCATATATGTTTTGAGGTTTTCACAACACTTTTGTGTTGCACACACTTTGGGAGAATAAGTCCTCTTGAACCTGGTAATTTGGTTTTCTTTAATTTCGTTAAAGTATTCTTATTATCAGATAGACATACATATTGTTTGTTGACAGGTAATGAAGGCAAAATCCCTGTAGTTTGTTTAGTTGGAGAAGAATTTGGTACCACAGAGGACCTAGTCTCATGAGGACTTGATATACCCAGCTGAAGCATATGAATAGCTTCCATCATTTCAGAACCATCCATTGCCACAAGTATTAGATCATCATTTCCAACATCTCTGCTTTCCTCCGTTAAAACATCCTTATCTTGATTTATCTTATTAACCACCATTGATTTCAATTTCTTGCCAGACATATGAATTTGAAAGGATGACACCAACGAATCAATCTTTACTGCGGAGGAATCAGCCCTTTGAAGCTTCCTTTTGCAGACATTGTCTGAATGCCCCAAATGCAAGCACACTTTGCAGTAATCATGTACTTTACTATAAACCACCCTTTGAACGATCACATGCGATCCAAACGATATCTTTATATATTTAGGCAGAGTCTTAGAAACATCAAGAACCACCCAAACTCTGCAGAAATGTTGTCTGACTTTATTTCTTTTAGGAACCCACAGATTCAAATGAGTCACAAAAGTCATAGCAACCTCTAGAATCGTAGCCTCATTGTATAAGTACTCATGAAGCCCAGGAAAGTCAATATATACTGGTGTCGATAGATTTTCCACATTACGATTAAACATAGGGGTCCACTCAAAAATCCTCATGCTTTTGTCACCCACCTGCCAAACATTCCTTCTCCATATACCTTTAAGTCATATAGCAAGGAAAACTCAATAAGAACATGCCTAAAGTCCCAAGAAGAGACATTAAACTCCCCTTTAAACTTGAACGAATCAATCTTTACTGCGAAGGAATCAGCCTGTAGACCCGCATCCCTTTGAAGCTTCCTTTTGCAGACATTGTCTGAATGCCCCAAATGCAAGCACATTTTGCAGTAATCATGTACTTTATTATAAACCACCCTTTGAACGATCACATGCGATCCAAACGATATCTTTATATATTTAGGCAGAGTCTTAGAAACATCAAAAACCACCCAAACTCTGCAGAAATTTTGTCTGACTTTATTTCTTTTAGGAACCCAAAGATTCAAAGGAGTCCCAAAAGTCCTAGCAACCTCTAGAATCGTAGCCTCATTGTATAAGTACTCAAGAAGCCCAGGAAAGTCAATATATACTGGTGTGATGGATTTTCCACATTACGATTAAACATAGGGGTCCACTCAAAAATCCTCATGCTTTTGTCACCCACCTGCCAAACATTCCTTCTCCATATAACCTTTAAGTCATATAGCAAGGAAAACTCGATCAGAACATGCCTAAAGTCCCAAGAAGAGACATTAAACTCCCTTTTAAACTTGAACGAATCCAGAAACTCCTTTACAATAGCATATTTCGGTTTCCCAGTAGAAAACTTGCCTAATATCGTATGAGTTGCATCAGCTTGTAGAGTTTCCAGGTCCGATTCTTCAAAATTGACTTCAATCCGATCATTAAACCATGATCTTTTAACATTTTGGTGGACTAAGCTTCCACTTTTCTGCTTAAACAGGTATGCAAAGGACTTACTAGTAACATCGTTAACAACTTTTGCAGAAGACTCGAATACAGGGTTATCTCTGAGGTGAGGATGAGCAAGACGATCATTAAAGGCCGGAAAATTACAATCAAGATAAGAAGAACGATAAGAAGAATTGTAAGTGTCGCATTAGTTCCTCAAATAAAACTAAAAAATATACGATGTCTTTTTAAACAACATGTTATGTACACGACAAAACAGAAAATATATATATGAGGATTTTTTTATAGATATTGAGGATTTGTTAAAAATATAATTTTTAAAAATATATTAGATCAATAAAATTGAGAAAAATAAAGAAATACAATAAAAAAATAATATCGTGTAGATAACACCTTTTATTTTATTTGGTTTATTAGTTTCATATTTTAATTATTAATATATTAATATTTGTTTTCATAAAAAATTAATTTTATTTCTATGTATTTTACAACAATATCTTATATATAACAAATTTAATTTAATTTTTATTTTTTTAATAAATATTTTTGAAATATTAAATTTGATTTTTTTTAGCAATAAAAAATTTATTACCAAAAATTAAATTGTTTACAAAATATAGGACTCAAATAAGAGTCTGCGAAAGAATAGGGGTCCAAGGCCAAATACAAAATAGTATAATATGAGGAGCCATCGATCCCCTGCATTGATAAGCTGGGTCTTTTGAAGATTTTCAATTAGCAGACCAATATTGTCACTCGCACTCAAGATCATCGATCATTAACAATTGTCATCAGCAAATTTCAACAAATCTGATCCCCTAGACGAAATCCTTGAGAAATCTTCAACATGCAGAGCTGAATTTTGCTCCAGAATCATCTAATTCTTGGTTGAAACAGGCGACCAGAGAATGATTGAGATCAGCTACATCATCTTCGACCATCTTCTAGCTCCAACGAATATCTTCTCAATAGCGAGGATGAAGAATGTAGAAACGACGAGGACAACAGGAGATTATTATAGCAATCCAAACCTCCTCGAGAAACCATTATCCCTCTTCTTCAAGCAGAGTGAATGATGGACTCAGCTCCAACTTCATCCCCGAATTTCACAGCAGCAGGCTCCTTGATCAGCAACTCTCGTCTACTGCTCGTTCACAGAAGAAGATAGTTGTTTTGATCAATTGAACGCTTCAGAACTTGAAATTCAACGAAAATATCCTATTGAGAAAGAATTTTAAGGTTAATTAAATTATCTCGTTTTTGCATTTTTATGACCATTTAGCGAGAAAATTTGCCTTAACGTCATAGTAGAAGTTATTAGCTTTCTGCAGATCTTTATGGTAGGATTAAGGAACCAAGGCACATTGCCTTTAGCTATGATATTAACCAGAATCATGCAATCTGTTTCAATCTCTAATCTGGTCCAGTTATTTTTTTTTGCAGGAAACGAGGCCCTCAATCAGCATTCTTGCTTCAGCTAATAAAGGAGATAGCTTCCCGTAGGTATTGCGAGAACAATGAATGATTTGTCCATTCTTGTTTCTAATGACAATACCTCCACTTTATTCCCCGTTTCTATTGTAGGCGGCATCAACATTCATTTTCAGTCTCTCTTCCTCGGGAGCTTTCCATTGGATGTAAGTAAAATTAGGAGATTCGTTATAGGCCGAGCTGCAACCTAAGTAATAACCTGCATTCAAGGCATTAGACTAGTGGTTTTTGTTTAAGATTTTAGAAATATCAAGCCCTGTAATAATTCTATTAATTTTGCAAATGACTTTATTGACAGAGTCTTTAATGCCTTTATACTTGCAATTATTCATGATCTTCCATATCCTAGCACAACCAAGAGCAGAAATAGTGTGAGTGATATGAACTTTAGCAGTAGAAAACCGAAACCATGTTCTGATTATATGGGGTAAAACCATGAACTTATCAATTTTGATGTTAAACAGGTTACTAGGCTTTGAACAGTACATCGTCCCTCGACTATCGCGTTTGGTGGCGGATAGTCCCTTGACTTTCAAAATTCCGTTAAAAGTCCCTGGACTATCACGTTTGGATAAAGTTAGTCCAGAGGATCCTCCGATCCATCAGAGGCTGCCACTTGTCACCATAGTCCCTAGATCTTTGTATCACCAATAGTCCCATGAGTTTAGATACGATTTTGCTCTTTGACCATAATCCTTGTTGGTATAGGTGTTTGTGAGATGATAAATTTTGTTGATCTGACACCTATTAAATGAATCCTATGCGTTAATTTTGAAATTTATTGTTGTCTAATATGAAACAAAAACTTATTATATAACTAAAAGAATCGACTCATTCATTGATTTAATTTACTTTAACTCAATTAAATTTTTAATTTTTTTGAAGCATGGTTTAATAAATACATACTTTTAATTTTTCTAATAATAATAACAATAAATACATTCTAAAAATCTATTAGTCGAAATGTTTTTAATAACATAATAAAAGAGATGCTAAGTTTATTACTTAGGGTTGTAAACTTAGTAACTTAGAACTATACATTCTAAAAATATATTAGTCTAAAATCTTAAACAAAAAAGAAGCACTAGGGTTGTGATTATAAAGCTGGTCTGTCGTTTGGTTGTGTGAATTTTTTCAAAAAGAGATATGTCCAGATTTCTCTGCTTTGGGTTTGCCCTAAATTAGGGAGATTCAAATTAAATGTCGATGGGTCTTGTCTCACCTCGGAGAGAGCTTTGGTGGAGGGATTCTTAGGAATAGTGAGTATTAATTTGGTTTTTTCCTATAGTAGATGTTATGGTAAGGGTAATCCTTTAGTGGCAGAAATGAGGGCTCTTCTAGATGGCATTCTTATAAGTCGTGCTAAGGGATTTTTTGCTGTCGGCATTGAGACAAACTCTCGTCTGGTTTGAGAGATGATCCTCACAAAAAAATCTCTATGTTATCTCAAGTCTTCGATCGATCTATGCTATAAGGTTCTTACTTGTACGATGAAAATAACTAATATATTCAGAGAACAGAATGAGGCAGCGGATTGGCTTGCTCACTCTGCCTCTAAAGATGATGGGAACAGGGACTATAATAGCAAGGGAATTCCTGCTTTTCTGAATGTTATAATTTTTCTCGAGGGTTTGGGGGTTAGCCATATCAGTACCATCCCAAACCCTGAGATTCATGCATAGTAATTTGGTTTTCGGATTACCTCTTAAGGTTTGCTCCTCTCCTGGATTTGGCTTTACAGGTGGGTTCTGGGTACTCGAGTCAGTAGGTGGTTTGTTCTCAAATCGAAGGGGTGGCTCTTCGGATTTTGTTGTTGAGTGCTACTGGATGTCTTCTGTGCTCGTGTTTCTCCTGCAGTGCATATGGTTCTTTCCTGCATCAGACTGGACTTTGCAGTGGTCGTCTCTCCTGAATCGGGTTCTTTCCTGAACCTGAGAGGAATTGAGTTGCATGTGAGTCGGGGTGTCTTGTTGCTCCAGTCAGAAGGAGGGTTGGCTTCGAATCTGAGGTTGCTTTGCTGGTCTAGATCTTTGGCGAGGAGGTCGGGATGGATTGTTTAAGGTGATTCAATCTTGATTTAGGGTTCAGAGATCGATTTGTGCTGGTTGTATAGGAGAAGGTGAGGCTTTTAGGGTTTTTGTGAGTATCGAATGGGTCAAAGTGTTTTAATGGTGCGATTGCAGTGTGTACAACATGAATATCGTTTAGGTCTTTTAATAAAAGGGCTTGCGGGCCGGCTTATATATAAAAAAACTAACTAAAAAAGTAAACGAAACTAAGTTACATGGGCATCCCCTAAAACTTGATTTTAATACCTAATTTTAATACCGAAGACATATAAATTTTTATACCCACGTAGATATATAAATTTGGTTAACCAAAATTTAAATATATTTTTATACCGTTTTAGATATATAAATTTGGTTAACGAAATTTAAATATTTAATTTTAGATATGTAGGGGCTAATATTATCTAATATAACGTCATTTTACTTGCATATATATATACATCGACCGTATGAGGCGCGAATCTCTCTCAATTTGAAATATCTTTTTTTCTGTTACCGATATTATAGATAGAGTATCTCTGTTGAGACGTTACCTTAATTAGTGGCTATTGTTTAGGAGTGTTTAATGTAACTCCGTAATTAGTGGCTATTGTTTAGGAGTCGTTTCGTTTATTTAGGAGACGTTACCTTAATTAGATTGGTGTAAGTTATTATATAAACACAGGAAGTGAATCAATCGAGGCATCTCATTGCTTTGCAATCTAGTTCAATCCAATTTTCTGTTAGGGTTTCTCTTTGAGCCATGTCTTTTCATGGTATCAGAGCCTGACATACACACACAATAAAACAATGGCCGGCGACGATGAAAAATCACCATCGTCACCAAGAAGGGAGATGAATTCACCATTTTTTCTCGGCACGGGAGACCGACCAGGCGACTTCATCACACCCACTCGTCTATGCGGAGACAATTACGATGATTGGGCTTCAGATATTCAATTAGCATTAGAGGCACGCCGCAAGTTCGATTTTCTGGACGGTACCATCACTAAACCGACGCCTCCATATACCCAATCTGATTGGAACACCATCAATGCCATGTTGGTTTCTTGGATTACCAACACAATCGATCCTACGGTAAAGAGTACCCTATCTAAATTTCGTGATGCGAAACGTTTATGGGAGCATCTTAAGCAACGATATGCTATGGTTAATGGTCCAAGAATTCAACAGTTAAAGACTTCAATTGCAAAGTGTGAGCAACCAAAATCTATGTCGGTTACAACTTACTACGGGAAACTGAATGTATTGTGGGAAGAATTGTTTAAGCATGAACCACTAATTACTTGCAGCTGTTGTCAGTCTTGTACTGCCGCATCTTTGCACCAAGCAAGACGAGAACAAGGTAAATTACATGACTTCTTGATGGGACTCAACACTGACTTGTATGCTCAATTACGTACCAATATTCTTTCTCAAGATCCTTTACCTTCGCTTGATCGAGCGTACCAACTGGCGATACAAGATGAACGTGTGCGGCTTGCCAAGTCAGTGACAGAAGACAACCCAACAGAGGTTCTTGGTTTCGCTGTTCGTACTGGCTTTACTGGCACAGGAAGAGGCCGCGGAAAAACGGACAGGCCTGTGTGTAGCCACTGCAAGAAGACGGGGCATGAGTCTTCGAATTGTTGGTCTCTCGTTGCTTGTCCTCACTGTCACAAGCATGGTCATGACAAAAATAATTGCTATGAAATAGTTGGATATCCCCAGGGGTGGTTGGATCAAAACAAGGCTGATGTGGGTGCTGGTCGTGGTCGTCAGCAGGCTGGTCGTGGGCGTGGTTCCGCTCGTGCTAATGCAACAAGCAGTACAATTGGAGTATCCTCTACTAAAAGCGCCACTGATCAACTCTTCACACCAGAACAATGGAAAGCTCTTGCAGGCTTAATTGGTAATGCTCCTGTTCAGGATGACAGGTTGAGTGGTAAGTTTGACACGAAGTCATGGATCATTGACACTGGGGCAACTCATCATGTTACCGGTGATTTGTCTTGGTTATTTGACACTGTGGCATTATTTGACTGTCCAGTTGGACTTCCTAATGGTGAATCTGTCGTTGCAACAAAATCTGGTTCAGTTCGATTATCAGATAAATTAACTCTTAATAATGTTCTATATGTGCCGAAACTCAATTGCAATTTACTTTCGGTTTCACAATTGAATGATGACTTACATTGTATTGTCCAATTCAATTCTTATATGTGTGCTATACAGGACCACACCAGGGAGCTGATTGGGACGGGAGTTAGGCGAGATGGACTTTACTACTTCTTTAGAGATGAAGGTGATTCAGTACAACATGTGTCTGTCAACAAAGCAGAATCGACTTTGGAGTTGTGGCACAAAAGGATGGGACACCCTTCAGCAAAAATAGTAAAGTTACTTCCTCCGGTTGGTAGTCTTAAGGGTAGTTTAAATAAAGCTTGTGAAATATGTTTCCGTGCTAAGCATCCAAGAGACAAATTTACATTAAGTGACAATAAGGCAAATAGAATTTTTGAGAAAATACATTGTGATTTGTGGGGACCTTATAAACATGTCTCTTCTTGTGGAGCTCGGTATTTTTTAACTATTGTTGATGATTTCTCAAGAGCTGTATGGATTTATTTGTTGGTTGATAAAACAGAGGTTTTTCGTATGTTCATGTTTTTTATTGCAATGGTAGATCGACAATTTTCTCAAACAGTGAAAGTCGTTCAAAGTGATAACGGTACAGAATTTAAATGCTTGCTTGACTACTTTTCTGCAACTGGTATTTTGTTCCAAACTTCCTGTGTGGGGACCCCACAACAAAATGGGAGGGTTGAACGAAAACACAAACATATTTTAAATGTCGGGAGGGCATTACGCTTTCAAGCAAATTTGCCTATTTATTTTTGGGGAGAAAGTGTTCTGGCTGCTGCTCATTTAATAAACTGCACTCCTTCTCCTCTTTTAAACAATAAAACACCTTTTGAAATTCTATTTGGTACCCCTCCTTCATATGAGGAGATACGCACCTTTGGTTGCCTTAGCTTTGCTCATAATCAAAAATCCAGTGATGACAAATTTGCAAGTAGAAGTAGAAAATGTGTTTTTTTTGGGTTACCCGTTTGGAAAGAAGGGGTGGAAATTGTTTGATTTGGACAGAAAGGAATCGTTTGTTTCTCGAGATGTCAAGTTCTTTGAGGATATTTTTCCGTTTAATAACCCAGGTGCTGCAAATATTATTCCAGAAAATATTGTGCCTACGGCACATGTTGAAGTTGATCATGATTTTGCTGATTTTGTTAATGCTGATTTGCCTAACCCACAAGTCCAAACACAACCCCACCAAGATCAAGCATCCCATTTTGATGCAGATCGGGACCCAGGTTTCAGGGAGGGTGGGCAGGTCCATACCGAGACTTCATCAGCAGCACAAACAGAGGCCCCTTCTCAGTCACAAGTTGTTTTGCCTGATAGGCCCGAGTCACCAGGACTTGATAATACACGCAATGGGCAGTCCGTTCCTATGGGAAGGGGGATGAGGAATAAAATTCCTTCAGTTCTATTACGAGACTTCGTTACTCATACTGTTATAGCTGAAAGTCCATCTTCCGCCACTCCGTCTCCACAGCATCCCTCAGGTACCCCTTATCCCATAGCACATTATATAAATTGTGACCATTATTCTGTGAATTATCAGAAGTTTCTTGCATCTATTATTTCGAGCAATGATCCCAAGTCGTTCAAAGAAGCTATGAAAGATGTAGGTTGGCAAAAGTCAATGCAGGAGGAGATTCGGGCTTTGGAGGAAAATGGTACGTGGACGCTTGAACCTCTTCCAAAGGGTAAGCGTGCTTTGGGAAGTCAGTGGGTTTACAAAACCAAGTATTCCTCAAGCGGTGATATTGAAAGGCTCAAATCCAGATTAGTAGTTTTGGGGAATCATCAAAAAGCAGGTATTGATTATAATGAGACTTTTGCTCCGGTTGCCAAAATGACTACGGTACGTGTTTTCTTGGCTATTGCAGCTTCGAAAAATTGGGAACTTCATCAAATGGATGTTCACAATGCCTTTTTGCATGGAGATCTTGAGGAAGAGGTTTATATGAAACTTCCCCCTGGATTTGAGAGTTCTTATCCAAACTTGGTCTGCAGGTTACGAAAATCTCTTTATGGGTTGAGACAGTCTCCGAGATGTTGGTTTGCAAAGTTGGTCACGGCTCTTAAAGGATACGGTTTCTTGCAATCCTACTCTGATTATTCCCTTTTTACTTACACTAAGGGCAATGTTCAAATAAATGTGCTAGTGTACGTCGACGATCTTATTATTTCTGGGACTGATTCCGCTGCACTTAAGGCATTTAAAACCTATCTCAGTGACTGTTTTAAGATGAAAGATCTTGGCAATTTGAAATATTTTCTCGGAATCGAGGTGGCAAGGAGTTCAGCTGGTTTGTTCTTGTGTCAACGCAAGTACACGCTTGACATTATTTCGGAGGCTGGATTATTGGGAGCCAAGCCGTGTGGCTTCCCGATTGAGCAAAATCACAAATTGGGTCTCGCAAACGGGGTGCTTTTGTCGAACCCTGAATCCTATCGTAGATTAGTGGGTCGGCTCATTTATCTGGCAGTGACCCGTCCAGATTTGGCCTACTCGATTCATATATTATCTCAGTTTATGCAGGAGCCCAAAATTGAGCATTGGGAGGCAGCTTTGAGAGTCGTTCGTTATTTGAAAGGTACTCCGGGTAAGGGTATTTTGTTACGTGCAGATAGTAATCTATCTCTGCAGGGTTGGTGTGACTCTGATTGGGCAGCATGTCCAATAACTAGACGCTCTTTGTCCGGATGGCTTGTGTTTCTTGGACAATCTCCTATTTCTTGGAAGACCAAGAAGCAATACACAGTTTCTCGCTCGTCTGCAGAAGCGGAGTACCGAGCTATGGCAGCCATTACTTGTGAGCTCAAATGGTTGAAAGGGTTGCTTCTGAGCTTGGGCGTGCACCACCCTCAGGCAATCCAGCTTTTTTGTGATAGTCAGTCAGCCCTCCATATGGCCAAAAATCCGGTATTTCATGAACGCACCAAACACATTGAGGTTGATTGTCACTTTGTTCGGGATGCAGTAGTCGATGGTTTGATTGCTCCGTCATATGTTCCTACTGGTGCACAATTGGCGGATATTTTTACAAAGGCCCTTGGAAAGAAACAATTTGATTATCTTCTTGGCAAGCTGGGCATTTTTGAACCTCATGCTCCACCTTGAGGGAGGGTGTTGAGACGTTACCTTAATTAGTGGCTATTGTTTAGGAGTGTTTAATGTAACTCCGTAATTAGTGGCTATTGTTTAGGAGTCGTTTCGTTTATTTAGGAGACGTTACCTTAATTAGATTGGTGTAAGTTATTATATAAACACAGGAAGTGAATCAATCGAGGCATCTCATTGCTTTGCAATCTAGTTCAATCCAATTTTCTGTTAGGGTTTCTCTTTGAGCCATGTCTTTTCAATCTCCTTCTTCCTCTGTTATATCTTTTCCACTACAGAAACAAAACAAAAACTAAAGCTTGAGCATCTAAAAATCAAATATTCTTGTCATTCTGATCTGACAGAGAAATGACAGCAGACAAGTTAATGTGGATCCCCAACTGTGGCATGCATGCGCAGGATCGTTGGTCCACATCCCGACAGTTAACTCCAGCGCTTACTACTGCCCACAAGGTCACGTGGAAAACGCCCAAGTTGTCACCACCGAAGGTTTCTCCGACGTTATCCGCCGCAAATCCTCTGTCGCGTTGAATCAGTAAAATTTCTTGCCAAGCCTGATACCGACGAAGTCTGTGCTAAGTTTAGGTTAATCCCTTTACCAAACGACAACAACCCTCTTGATTCCCAAGACACCGGCGTATCAGGATCCCAAAGCCGGTCTTCCGAGAATTCCGAGAATTCAGTTAGTTCTTTCGGAAAAATACTGACTCAATCAGACGCTAACGGTGGAGGGTTCTCTGTCCCACAGGCTGGTGCAAAAAGGGTTTTTCCTCCATTGGATTACCAGGATGATCCGCCTGCCCAGACGCTAGTGGTAAAAGACATCCACGGTCGAATATGGAAATTTCGACATGTTTACCGAGGAAAAGACACATGCTGCAAGGCGGATGGAGCCCGTTTGTGAACGAGAAAAAACTGGTCGCAGGAGATTTAATTCTGTTTTATAAATCGGAAAACGGAGATCTCAGTGTAGGGATACGTCGAGCACAACGTAAAGCGGTCGGGTTTGTCAGTGGACTGTCCGACTTATGCGAAGGAGGGAATGAAAGAGCAATCAGAATGATGGCGACTGTAAAAGAGAAAGCTGAGGCTGTAATGCAGGTGGTGGTACTAGCTAGTAGCGGCCAAGTGTTTGATGTTGGCTACTTTCCAGCGCCAAATAAGCCCGAGTTTGTTGTAAATGCAGCCGTTGTTAGGGCCGCCACAGCGGGATGAGGTTCAAAAAGGCATCTGAAAAGGAGGATACACAACAAATCCGATGGGATATGGGAACTGTCTCTGCTGCTCAGCTGGTTGACCAAGCTTGGCCTAATTCTTTTTGGAAGCTGCTTGAGGTTTTCTTTAACCCTTTCTTCATTAAGTTCATTCTTTTGTGCAGAAACTATATTATTCCAACACTAACAATAATCGCGGAATTAATTTTCAGGTTACTTGGGACGAACCACGTTTACGACCAAACGTGAAGCACGTCAACCCATGGTCGGTTGAATTAGTATTCAACCTACCCAAAATAGAGTTCTCGACATTGGTTGATGCAAAATTTCCGGACCAGTCATCTCACGGAAACAATCTTCATCCTGTTACATCCACAATCCGCATACAGGAAGCCAGGCATGCTACTCAATATGGATCGTCTTCGGTGCAGTTAGAACATTCCACAAACGTTTCAGACACAGAAAAAACGGATGAAAGCGGAATTGGAAAAATTAGCCAGAATATCCTGAAACAATGCAAGGAAAATTTTAATCCAATTCGTCTCTTTGGCGAGCTGATTTTCACAGAACAGCAAATCCATTTGAGGAATGCAGTAGAAGAAGAAAATCGTGGTTTTTTCTACTTGGCCAACTCATGCTGAGCGAACAACAAATGCTTTCGACGATTGCTGCAGAGAAGAAAGGAAAAAAAAGATTGCGGTCTTAAGCTAGCTACCTCCTGATGGCTGATGGCATCTCATTGTCTTATTGTTTTTTAGTATCCTATGACTCTCTTGTTTTGTTTGCTTTGCTTCTTTGCACTTTTTTTTGTTCCACTTTTGTACTTTAAAGTTCCTACCCTATCTCGATTCTGCTGTTTTTGTTTTGTATTCTGGTTTCCCCCGGGCATGTCTGGGTAAAACCATTCTCTTTCCTTTTAAGTGATTAACATCATGTATATTATGATTTTGATAGGCCGACTAAACAGTGGCTTAGCCAGGATTTAAAGCCTATGGTGTCCTGGTTATTGTCCAAAAAATATTTGTTTATAGTGGAAGTTATAAAATGGTATTATAACATATCTTCATATTCCATCTATATAAAAGGTGTTTATTTGTTTAAGTTAGTTTTCCATATTATTTTTGTCAACCCTTTGAAGTACTGTTATAACATTAAAAAAATAGAAGTTGACTAAAAGATGTATTGATTAGGACATCTATTATTAGTGAACTCGAGAGGCTATGTTGTTAAGGTTTGATCGAGTTTTAGTTTGAGCTTTTCCGCGCAGTGTACAGAGACTAATAGATGTACTATGTTGTTACGGTTTGATCCGTAAAGCAAAATAAAAAATTGTGATTTATGTAGGTCGATTTGTTTCGAAATTGAAATCTACAACTCTCTATCTTAAGAAAAAATGTAGATCAACCAATGTTAATCTTTGTAACCAATGAATAGTAATATAAGACATGCAACAAAGCTTCAATTTTGAGAATTAATAACAATTGTTCTAAAAAATTGTATCTTATATTAAGGAGCGACGTCAAAGAAACCGACCTGTCCGCGGATTGAATTTATTATTTTTTGAATCATATTTATAAATAAATAATATATAATAAAAATACATATCAAATCTATGTCAAGTAAATAAATGATAATCATTATAAATAATTAAATATATAATTTTGGTAGTCAATTATTATATAAAATGTAATTTACTATACACAAGATTAATAGTGAATTCAAATCATTACTTCTTTTACCGAATGTGGATAGTATCCTATAATTATACAAAAGACTCGGAACATTTAATCTCGTTAAGAACACAATAAATAAATACATTTAAACAAACCCAAACATCTTGAATAAAAAACAAAGACTTTAAGAACTAATCTGTTTTAAATTAACAAAAATAAAATGTTATCTATGTTTCGTTTGATTTTGCTATTGGGTCACTTTTTTGTTCTTAATTCGATCGAGTTCAATGCGACAGTAGCCGCAGATGGTGGTGGCAATTACACCACAATTCCAGAAGTTGTTGAGGGTGCACCATTGAATAGCACCACACACTACTACATCAGAATCAAAGCAGGAGTGTAGACGACGCTGTTGGTACTATAATTGTAGACCGACATGCTAGCGCCACCTGATATGGCACCCCCAATTCTACCACAGTAAGGAAACAAACAAAATACCTGTATATTCTTGAGAGATATCCGATTCGATTTTGACCTTTTTTGTTTCTTTCTCGAACCCTTCTTTATTGTTGAATCACGTTTAATTTTGTCAAAAATTAGGGCTAACAACAATTTGTGTACAACTTGTAGTTAATGAAGAAGATTTAGGGTTTTGATCCGATTTGGGTATAGATTTAGGATCAGGTAGATTTGAGTATAGATTAGGGTTTAGATTTACGGATTCGATTTTTGGGGATTTGATTTAGAACAAGAGAGAGTGAAGAGGAGAAAGTCTAGGGATTAGAATTCGAAACGGATTTAGTCTGTCTGTTCTGGGAGAAGGAAATCTAGGGTTTAGATTTTGTAAGGTATATCATTAAATTAAATTAATGAAGGTGTAACATGACCGATTGATAAGGTTACAAAGGATAGTCCTAAGACAAATATTCCATGTAGGATAAATAATGCCACATGGATAAACACATTCAATTATTAATGTCAAGTTGGATATTATAAGGGTAGGTGGGTCATTTAATGTCGCAGACTAAGTTTTAGGTTTGACGTAAACTCAAGGGACTAGTGGTGATACAAAAATTTGGGGACTATGGTGACAGGTGGCAGCCTTTGCTGGATCAGAGGATCCTTTGAACTAACTTTATCCAAATGCGATAGTCTATGGACTCTCAACGGATATTTGAAAGTCAAGGGATTATCTTCCACCAAACGCGATAGTCGAGGGATGATGTAATGTTCAAATCTCGGGTTACTAGTAACTCCAAATATGTCAGGAAAAGTCACATTTAACAAACTAGTGCCTAATATTTTTAGATTTTGAGCAAAGCTAGCACTTAGAGGCCATGCTTATATGCCTTCTTTTCATAATAGAATCAAGAGACAATTTTTTTCATAAGCCTCCAAAGGAAGAAAGAATACTTCATGGGAGTAAGCACATTCCAAATATTCTTGTATAAACCAGAACAATAGGAGTGATGCCTTATGTTATTCCAAGTTTGTTTGGTGTTAAATGTATTGTCCTTGGATAGCTTCCAAATCCACTGATCTTCTTTATCAGTGTTGATATTGAATTTCATGATCTAATTGATTCTTTCTGCAGGAAGGCAACTGTTCAGGAGCTGCATGTTCCACCCAGTTTCTCACCAAAAGCTATTCACTTTAGCATTTAAGAACCAACTACTTTCAACATTGTTACATGAGTTGATAATGGCCTGTTGATTGTGCCAGTTATCTCTCCAAAAGTCAATCTCGTCTCTTCCCAATATTCATCTCAAGTTGCTTTCTGCCTCCTCATTTATCTGTGTAAGTCTTTTCCAAACCAGTGAAGAATTCTTATGTCTGTTATTAAGATTAGGATGAGTATGCTTACAATATATATTGTTCATTATATTAGCCGAGAGACTTTCATTTTTACTTAAGTTAAGCCAAATTTTTTGAGAGAATGAGAGCTGCATATCAAGTAATTTCCTGATTTTTAGCTCACCTTCTGCAAAAGGACAGCAAACACTGGACCATGAAGTCCAATGAATGTTTTTTTCATTAAAGTTACTTTTCCAAATAAATCTATTAAAGATTTCCTCGAGTCTTTTAATGATGCAATTAGGAATATTACTGTTTTACATTCAAAAGGTAGGAACATACATAAATACAGAAGATACTAAGGTAAGCCTGCCACCGAAAGATGGAAATTTTTCATTCCATTCATTGATCTTGTTGTAGAATTTATCACAAATAGTATTATAATTATTTGACTTGTTGATGTTGTAGAGACTGACTCCAAGGTAGGTAGTTGGCAGATTTTCAATAGAGAAACCAGTATCAGCTTTAAGAAGGTGAACTCTGGATCTATGAAGCTTCTTTGATGTTATAATCTTAGTCTTTCTCTTATTAATGACATGACCTGAAGCTGTTTGATATATGTCCAGGAAATTACTAACTAAATTAATGGAGGAATTCAAGATATTGGTGAAGAAAAGGATTTCATAAGCAAAAGCTAAGTTTGGGACCCGGTATTCTGTCCTAGTAGAGTATCTCATCTTATAGTTAGCACTGAATAGATTGAGGAGGCCTCTAGATAAAACTTCTTCCCGTATGATGAAGAGGCTCAGAGACAAGGGATCCTCCTGCCTTAAGCCTCTTTTGGGTTGAAGTATCCTACAATCTAACCATTAACTAACACTGATATATTTACTTTAGTAATCATCTTGTTTATAAGGGAGATAAATTTATCCGAAAATCCAAACAGTTCTAAAACTTTAGTTATAAAAAAGAAGGACATTTTGTCAAATATCTTTGACATGTCCAGTTGAATAACAATGTTGCCAGTTTTGCGTTTTTTATTAATGTCATGGACCAACATTAGCCACTAAAATATTTTCGTGAATGGATCTGCCTTTAACAAAAGTTGCCTGACTTTGAGAGATTATCTTAGGGAAAATACCAGCTAGTCTATTGGTAAGAAACTTGGACAAAATCCTATTAGTCATGGTATGCAGGCTAATAGTCTTGTAATGGTCCCAATAGGAAAGGTTAGATTTCTTAGGAGATAGTCGACAAAAATGAAAACGAAGGATCTGAAGAGGAGAACTTACAAGGAGTTGCTGGTAAACATGATCATAAAACACATGGTGAACCTAGTCCTGAGACTACGTTAGAGGATGCAGCTGTTGCGAGGTCAGATATTGCACCAACAACGATAATTCTAGATGTCCTTATGGTAGAGATAGGCCCTACCATACTTGATTGTGATGCTGATAGGGAGAAAGGGGATGTGGAGGCAGATAATGTTGGTAGTGGCACATTAGCACCCCTAACTCATATTGTCGGCGTAGAAACTCATGTAGTCGTAGCAGAACAGGGACTAGACGTGGGATCTAACGATGGTGATGGGAAGAAGTTAGTCGTTGATGGATATGAAACGGTCGACGAATAGAAAAACATTAAAACTGAAACTATCGAACAACAATGGGAGAAACCAGAAAAATACAGAGGCGAGAGGAAATGCTAAAAATGGGGGAAACGGATCTGTTGTCAATAACGCAAGGGATAAAACAAACATGGAAGCAGTAGAGACGAGTCTGGGTAAAGAAGAAGCTACAAAACAGTTGGTTGAAAACACTACAGATTCAACCAAAAACATTGACGGCTCGTCTACTGGGAAAGATCAGGCAGCACCAGAAGTCCTAGTGCCAGAACCTAGCATTGAGAAGGTGGTAGAGACAGGAATTGAAGATGTAAGTCGATTTTAGAATCGTTAAGATTCAACTGTATTTAGTATTATGTGTCAGTATGTTTTGAAATGTTCAAATTCTAGGTTTGATATTGACTACGATGGATTGTTGTTTTGTTGCTTGGAAAATCTAGTTTTGATATCGACACTATAAAAAACGTTTTAGACTTGCAATGGTTTTTAGACTTGCAATGGGTTTTTTTTGTTTGCAGCATGAATTATTTTTCGTAGGATACAATTATATCTAGAAATATGTTGATGTCTCATAAATCAGAACTACAAATATATGATATCTAGCAATTACAGGGGAAAAAATAATACAAATAGCAATGTTAGGTTGATCGTCTGATACAACCACATCTTGTGGTCAAAAGAGTAACGATATTTAATGCATATAAAGCGCACAAAGGGTTTACGGGGAAACCACAACCTTAAAGTCCTTGAGTTGGAAATTAAATTTATATATATACACACACGTCGCAGCGACTCGAAAAACTAATATAGCAAGCACTAACGCACGTAAATTACAATGCATGGTGGCTGGAAATTTCTCTTAAACTGATATGTCTTACAATCAGTTGTGCATGTAAATCGCAATGCATATGGATAACACCTAGTACGATCTAGCAATGTCATAACGAAACAAATTGCAGTAACATGTTTCTCTTACGTTATAATGGACTGCAAGAAAGACATGTAGCGGGAATGGAAGGCAAGCATCAATCACCTATAACAACGTTGACGGCCCATGAAGAAGAACAAGTAGCAAAGTGCGAACAAGTATCGCAAACAGCGGAAGTCGTTAAAGTTATTCAAATTCATAACAAAGAACAGCAACCCACAACGAATTCTGAATTACTTACGTAGCTTGAAAGAGTAGAAGAAGTAAAACAGGTTGGTGGAGTGATATCGGAAAACCTGCAAATAGCGGCCATTAAGCATGAAACACCTAGACAAGATAAAACAACAACATACAAACTCCCCGTGCGTTCTGATATACCGTTCGTTGATGGAATTTTTGTAGACATCATGCAATCCTTTTATGAAGAGTGTGACTAGGCTGTAGCAAATTCAAACGAGAAGCGACGTACTTCAAAATCTATTGACGAAGGTTCAATAAATCTCAAAGTAAGTGGATCTTTGTCTTAATGTCATTAACCAAAGTAATGTTAGGGAATTAATTAGATATATTACACGTGGTTGCTGATGAATTTCCAAAGTGGAACTTACTTACAAAGACTCAGGTGGGAGAACCACAGGTTGTTTACGAAGATTGGCTAAAATGTATAACCACAACGCGACTAATAGATGTGAGTGAGTACGACAAGGTGTTAAAAATTAACAGAGAAGAAGAGAACGACGATCCAGAAGTATGGTATTTGCCAATGTAAAAGTTCTCGTATAGGATTTCCATTAGTGTAAGTGAGATAATAGAAATCTCGTGTGAAATGCAAGTAGACTTCAAGGTAATATACCGGTTTACTGCAATCGCAATATCGTACAAGGCGTATATATCAATGTCTAATTAATATATTTAGTAATGTCTAATTAGTTAATCTGACAATGTCAATTTAGACGTATCTAGCAATGTTATTATAGGGTATCTCGCAATTGCCATTTAGGCATGTCTAGCGTTGTCAAATTGGTCTGTCTAGCAATATCACAGTAGGGTATCTTGCAATAACATGTTGAGTTTATCTACCAATGTCATACAACTATTATCTAGAAATGTCAAATTAATGTATCTAACAATGACATATTGAACGTATCTAGCATTGTAAAATCAGGTATCCATAAGTGAACCCTATCCAACGTTTATAGGAATGTCATATAAGACCAACATATTGAAATTTTACGTATACAACGTTGTTTCTTTTTAATCTTTGTCAAACATGTTTATAAAAATATAAATGTACGTTGATAGATAATAGATGGTTGGATATATAAGCTACTCCATGATGCCAATTGGAAAGTACCAGTTAAAGGGTTGGATGATAAGTTTACATGTATGGTGATCACAATTCAACTTTCTGGATTTAGCAACTGTAAGTGCATGTGGTATTATTTATGTTACTCAAAACACTATATTTCCCATAGTAATATTACAAAATACAGCAAACGCTGGCCGTTAAGGGAGACATGTCACACATTGTGGATTAAGTTTTTAAGACAATGAGACCGGACCCGTACATCGCACTTGTTTCTCTCTGCGTTGTTAACAAGGATGGAATCAACCACTGGACATTACTGGTCATTGACATCAAGAATGGTACTGCTGGCAGCTACAACCCATTGTTGCGATGAAGCAAACACATTTGAGATAAGACAAGGAGCACTACTGATGACCTGGTAATAAGTTTTATGCTTTCAGTTGGTTTACGTTAATGGAAGTGTTTTGCATCAGCCTTAGTATGTGAACGTATCGCAAGTGCGATATGGGTAATTGCTTGATACGGCTAATTACTTTCATAACAAACGCAATCGCATTAAGTATATTACATAAATTGCAATGTAATATAGGGTTCATTGATTTCAGAGTTGGCATATTGCATAAAGAAAAAATACATACCTGTTGTGAAGGGTGGGTACAAAATCAAGACGATGAGAAATATCCCACAGCAGGAAAATGACAACCTTGACTGTGGGATTTTTGTTTGTGAGTACGCGAAAGACATCATTCAGAGAGGGTATGTTCCTCTGAAATATGGAAAGGATATGCCAACCAAGACGAGAGCTGAAATTTTTAAGCATTTCCTCAATGATTCAAACACAAACCGACGATGGTAGTTTCATTCAATTTTGAATACGTTTTTGGGGGCAATTGTTTAAGTATGCAACCTCATTTCAAATTGGATGTTGTTTGTAAGGTTCTTGTTTAGACTTCTGTGTCGGGCGAACATTTTTTATGTCGTAGGCAACAATGGTAGAACGTGTATTAAAGGATTACTCAAAACTATATAACCAATTGCAACTGATTAGCTTGTGGAATTGGTAACTTGTTAAAATGTGGAACAGTAATTTGTAAAGTATTACTTACCATTATTGAGGAAAATGTAAAGCGACGCAGTTATGTCGGCAAATACATTTGGAAATCGAAATGTAATAACAAGTTGTTGGAGTATCTAGTAATGCAGTATTAATGTATCTAGCAATGTAATATTTATGTTAAGCAATACCCCATTCCATAATCTACCAATGTCATATTAGGCTATATAGCAAGCCCATAATGTCAGATTAGTCTATCTAGCAATCTCATGAAAAGATATATGGAAATGTCACAATAACGTATCTAGCAATGTCATGTTATTGTATCTAGGAATGTTGGATAAGGCGAATCTAACAATGTCATATAGATTTAACTCGCAATGACATATTTTTTGTACTAGCGTGCATAAATCGGGTCAACTACATTAATGTATTAGAGAATGGTTTATTAACCTACGTATTCATTAAATAATACCGATATGACTGCTACCTACCTCCATTAAATAATACCGATATGACTGCTGCCTACCTCCATCAGTAATTGAACAATGGTTATCTATCCAATTTGTTAATTTATTACTTGATAAGACAATGGTAGATATTGAATCATTACAAATGCATTAACTAGACGTCTAGAATTAATTTCACTTTGCTATATTAGACTTAGCATTGGGTATTGCATTTGGCTATAAGTAGGACTCATATTATAGGTTATTCATTTAACACCACTTCTCTAAAACTCACTGCATTCTCTACAATTAACTGCATTCTATAAGAGATGGCCCTTCCGTCTCCAATTTCCCCAGGTACTCATTATCGGACGACTGGTTATCCGACTATTCTCGGGACTGTTCGTCGTACAAGAGGACGACGACCTCTGAGTCCTCATCTGATGACTCTGATAACTACTTCGTTTGGTCTTTCGAGTTTGAGGACGAGTACGATACAACGGACTCCTGGTAAGGGTGTCTATCGGTCCGATTTGGTTCGGGCTTTGCCGGAACTGGATCGGACCTCTAAGCTTATCCGATCAACTTACCGAATCGTTAAGCTTTCGGTCTTATATTTTGGAACCGGACCAGACTGCTAAGTTTTCGGTCTGATCCGGCTTGATTCGATTCGGTTGCGGTTCCGTTTTGGTCCGGTCCGGCTTGCTTCGATTCGGTTGCGGTTCCGTTTTGGTCCGAGTTTGGTCTGATCCCGTTTTGGTCATTTTCGGTTCGGTCCGGTTAGATCTATTAAAAAAATGAAATTAAAATTTAATTTTCTAACTTTTTTTTTAAATAAATAACTAACATACAAAAAAAAGTTTAAAGGTTAATTTTTTTATAATTAAAATTGGATAATTAACTATTAATAAATTAATAATAAAAAAATTAATTGGATCTAACGGTTTTATTTGTTCAATTTCTTATATGTTCTATTAGTTTATTAATTTTATTTTATCGGTTCCATGTCGGTTTTATCGGTTTCCCGATTTTATCGGTTTGGTACCTAATCACGGTACCTAATCGTTTCTACCGGTTTATCAATTCGGTTTCTACCGGTTTTGTTGTTTCAATTCCTTATCGGTTTCCTGTTTTTAAAATGGAACTGCGACCTGAATCTTTAAGATTCAGGTCCGATTCTTCATCCGGTTTTTATCGATTCGGTTCGAATTGTTCTCCCAAACGGTTCCTAGCCCTACCCTATACTATGGAACCACTATAAATAAATAAATAAATAAATAAATAAATAAATAAATAAATAAATAAATAAATAAGAGCTATATTTTCTATTTGTCTAAAATGTTAAATATACTAGCGTTTAAAACCCGAAGTCTATTTGCTTAAAATGTTAAATATCCCAACTTTTTCACCCTGTCCTCGAGATAATGAAACCAGTAAATCTCAATCCAAAAAACATTTAAGTCAATGTTCGAACTTCCACTCACCAACTTTTATCAATTGAACAAGTTTTTTATTCTTTTATTTTATTATTATCTTATTAACAGTTTATAAAATCAATGGACCGGGTCCTCTTACAAAACCATACGCATCATATATAACATATTAAAGTATTTAGCTTAATTGTTAGTTGAGGTGACCATGGTGATAATGATACTTAACGAAAATAAGAAAATAAGACTACGTATTTGGGTTGGAGTTTTTTTGTTCATATCCGAGCGTTACAATAGTAGTCTAATAAAAATAATTATATAAAAAAATAATAAAATTAAAATTTAAAATATATATTATTAAAATGATTGTATAATTATGATGTTTAATTATGTATAGTAAGAAAGATTCGATTTGAAAATAAATAATTTATATAAAATATATATATTCGAAACTATTTTGTAAAAACATAATAAAATTGGATTATGCTGTTTACGAATGATAATTTAACAACGTTTTATATTCATTAACATTATAAGTTTAATAATAAAATAAGTTCAATATTTAAGTATCATAATATTATTCAATATTATGAGTAGTTAACTAATAAGAAGTTATTTTTAATAATGTTACGTGATTCATACATATTTGAATTAATAATTCAATATTAAATACCGTAAGATATTATAAATCGTTCGATAATATTATTTCCGATAGTATTAATATTTAAGTAGCAATGAAATAATATTATTTTCTATAGTATAATTTAATATTTAAATACTATAAGATATTATGAATTGTTAAGCAATGAAATGGTGCTTTTAAATATTATGAATAGTTAAGTAGCAGGTTATCTTAGTTGATATGAATTTACCGCGTTTTAATTAACACTATCACGTCTTAATTAACATTATCGTAAGAGCTTTGGAACATTGTATATAAATAGCATAATTTTTAATTTGGACTACTCATCCTATGAAAAAGGAATTTAGAGAGAAAACCTAAAAGACATTTAAGAGAATCGATTTGATGTTAGTTCTTCAAAATCCAATATAATAATTGGTTGTCATCTTTCGGAAGAATCCATAACTGATCTTTAAAGTATTAAAATAAGGCCATGAGCATTGTTATGAAAGAACTTTAATCTCATAAATAAAATAAGAAATGATAATCGTATAACTTTATCCCATATTAGTTTTATAGGATTAATTCTACTTTTGGGGTCTTACAATATTTTAAAAAGTATTTCTTCTATCAGGTGATATCAAAACCATCTCTAACCGTATAATTTTTAGTTTTAAGATTATAAGAATGATAACAAATCATGTTGATTTAATTTCTGAAAATAATGCATGCATTTAGGAATTGATTGTTGTTTTGGTTGCTAAAAATGAGTATTTGGGGTTATTGATACATGTTTAGATTGAATAGTGTGTAAAAAGCGTGTTTTCCGCAACCATGAGATGTTCGATCGGGACAAACACTGAAATTAGAGGTAGAAATGTAAATCATGTTATTATCTTTGTATTGTATTAACTATTACGATTTTTTTGTTTAATTTATATATAAGCTTTGAATGACTACCCAATTGTTTGAACCTAAAGTGTCCATGGTTTGTTTGACAATATATTTAGCTTGGTTTAAGTTGTATCAACTTGGATCAATAATCAAGTATTGAGTATAACGCGAAAGTGATCCTTTTTGGTGAATTGAATTGTTTTAGATTTTTAACAATTTTTTTATTGATAAGTATGTGAACTTGTATTGGCAAAATGAAGTTTAACATTTAGCAAAGTAAATTAAAGAGGAGATAATTATTTGTGAATTGGTCATTAAGTCGATTAGTATGATAAATATTAATTATGCTCAAACTCACACATATATATAAATTGATATTTTTGCCCGAAGATATCTTATTAATATTGTAAGAGTATGTTTTATTATGCTATGTTTTATTGTTAAATGCTATGAAGATTATTTGTTAAGTGATGCTTTGGCTATTTGTTGTTTGTTTTTTTATGTTAACAATTTTTTCTTTCTACAACCTAGTACGCAAACAGGCACCATTCCAGATTGTATAAATTTTAAGCTATGAAAATGAATTAAGAGGAAAAAAGAATGTGCAGATGTACATGCATTTGGCTTAGGAAAACAAAAATATAAGGGTTCGTCTCATAAAAGGGGTTGCTTTCATTATAAGAAATCATGACATTTTAATAAAGAATGTGAAAAATGAGATGATAGATCAAGGTACTTTGACTTCTATGGTATGTTGAGAGATAATTTAGTTCAATGTCGAGAATATATGGCTTCTATGTGTTTCATTGAAGCATGAGTGATAGTGAAACATCTATCCAATTGATGAAGGTTTCGTTTAGTTTATTCTATTTGTGATTTTCATTTATTATTTACAAGTATATTTTTTAAGACATATTGCATGAACATTATGAGAAATAACCCGATTTCATTTCTGTTGTGGAAAAATTCGGTTATAATTACATTTTAATAAATGGAATTTTATGTTTTCATTTACATGGTAATGTTATTGCTTTTTAATATTTAATAACAAATGATCACTTTAATTTATTCCGTACTATAAACAAAAAATTCAGCAAAACATTGACACAAACGATTAAGTCACAATTTGGAAATAAAATTGCAAATCTTGTTTGAGTATGTTTTTTAAGTGGGTGGTTTTTTTGAACTTCAACATGAATGTATAAAAGGTAAACAAACCTAGGTGAACAGATTAGTTGCATTTAAAATGAAAGGAGTCTTCGACTGGATCATAGTTGTCATGTGGCGGCCATAGCGGCCGTGGCGAGGCAGTATCAACAAAATTGGATTTCTCCTCAACTTGAATTTCTGAAGTGCGACACTCATAATCATAATTAACATATTTTTTACAATTGTAACGCCTAATATTTAATTTGTCATACCTTGAGTTGTATCTTCTTCCTCCACGACCTCTTGAATTTCTTGTCTTGTATGGTCTTTAATCACTTTGATTGTTCTCCCTTTGTTGGCCAAGTTCTCTTCCATGTCCATATATATATATCCGCGTCCACGCCCACGTCCTCGTTCACGACCTTTTTGGCTACTTGTATATCTTTCATCATTATTTTTATAAGATAAATTTTCTTATAAGGCTTGTTTAATAGGCTCATTCCTCTTTAACATTTTTTATTTATGGGCTTGTAGTGATCCCATAAGATCATCAATCGTTATTCATCTATATTTTTAGCCTCCTCGATTGCCACAACTTTGTAATCAAATTTAGAGTCAAGTGAACGAAGGATTTTTCTAATGACATGAATACCACTTACCTCTTCTCTATTTATTTTCATTTGATTGATAATGTTTAGAATCCTTCAAAAAATAATCTGAAATAGACTTGGAATCCTTTATTCATAGCACCTCAAATTCACCACGAAGTCTTTGTAGCCAAACTCCCTTTACTTTAGCATCTCCGCTAAAAGAAAATTTGATATTGTTGGGGGAGCCACCTTTTATAAAATAGAATCATCCAAACATTGATGAATGATCATGATCGCCTTTTGATTTTTTTTTCTTTGAGATTGTAATTGTTCCTTTTGAACTTGATTTAAATTTTCTTCATTTACTGGCACCTCCAATCCTCTCTCCACAATATCCCACACGTCATTTTCTCCAGGAATCGCCTTCATACGGATGCACCAATTTTCATAATTGTCTTTGGTGAATTTTTGCATTTTTCATTGAGACATTCCATTCACCGTGATCTAGCAGAAGTTTTTGGATTTAATACTGATGAGGGAGAATAAAAGATATAGGGGAAAATTGTAAGGAAGTGTTTTATTGGGACTGTATTGTAAAAATTACAATAGAAATAGTTATTATAAGTAAGTGAGGAAATATGAGGACTAAATATGTAATAGGTAGGAATTAAAGTGTGCGGGGCCCGTAATTATACTAGAAAAGGACCCCACACAAGTTGCTAACTTCACTGATTATTATAATATTACTTTCTCTCTCTACTTAATCTAATTCTCATATTCTATCTCTATAAAGGATTTTTCACGTAATACCTGCTCTTTACTATTTGGGTCCCCGAATTATCACATAAGACAAAATCACCCTAGAACTATTTCCAAATTAATCAGTGGCGCCGTATGTGCGAAACGAAGATTGTTCTGACGACAATCTCTTTCTGGGAATTATTCCTGCTCCGAGCAGAATCATGTAACAGCAAGGGGATGATTTTGTTAACGACTGTGAGGAGAATCTTGTGTGGAATACTTATTGGAATGACATGGAATACGAAGCGCATGGTGGCCAGCGCGTCGGGGAAATTGATGACTCGGAATTGCTGGCTCGAAGGAATGAATTGTTGCCGGAGATTGAACAATTGAGGGCAGAAAAAGAAACCTTTCGGGAAAATCTTCGCTCTGAGGTGAGGAGGGAGCCTGACAGTGGAAAAGAAGAGAGTGCAACCGACTTTCATCCTAGAAACAGAGACGACAGATGTAAAGGTCTTGAGCGATATTCTTCGAGAAGGAAAGAAAAACGCCATCCGGAATCTTCCGAATCTAGTGATTATTCCCGTTATAGTTCACGAGAATCGTCTCCTAGGAGGAATCACAGAAAGAAAAGGTATGCTCGAAGGTATGTAGAGCACCTGAAGGGAATAAATTTGGAGAGAAAATCTCTGAGGGAAAATCTCTGGGAACCAGCATATGGACCAGCGGAATTCGGAGTGGCAGCAGTAGTACACTTTGCCATCGGAGGAAGGACTTTATTTTCCGATCCATGAACATTTGAGGGCAAACGTTTATATGACGGGTCATAATTGGAGAGCTTCTCCTTTGTCCTCGGATATTCTAGCTGGAAACCTCCCAAAAGACTTTGATATATCCAAGTTAGAAAAGTTTGACGGGACGCAAGATCCAGATAGTCATATCGAGCAATTCAAGAATTTTATGATCAATTTCGATGACGATGATAAATTGTTGTGTAGTGCATTTTCTCAAACTTTCAAAGGAATGGCCTCCAAGTGGTATAACCGGCTTCTGCAGAGCTTGATAAAGAATTTTGACATGTTTTGGAATATATTTAGACATCATTTTATGGGGAGAAAAAAGTTTCGAGCAAATGGAGGCACAATAATCTACTGTAGGCAAAAAGTAGGGGAGAGTTTGAAGCATTACACCAATCGATTCGTTAAAACAAAAACGAACATGGAGTATTGTAAAGATTATGTGGCGCTCTCACCATTCAGGATGAGGCTTCTCCCCCGATTATTGAAGGACACGATAGCAGAAAGTCAGGCAATGACATTTGGGGCACTATTGGATCAAGTTTATAAGAGGATTTTAGTGGAGGAGACTCATGAATCTGAGAAATGATCAAGCGATCAGTTGGAGCAAACCCGATTTCAAAGGACTGACTTTAATAATCAAGGGTCGCGTACTAGTGTTCCAGCTAAAAGTACGGGTCCGTATCCTCTGAGGCCAAGAACGAACTATAGTAACCAGTAGAACTATAACCAAGGCACGAGACTAATTTCGAATAAATGGATTTGGCCGGAAACGGAAAATGTGGCTATGATATTTGTTAAGGCAAGATCAACGGTGCAGTTCAGGAAACCTTTTCCGATTCAAACTCCGAGGGAAAGTAGAAGTGCTAACTGGTTCTGTAAGTACCATGAGGACATTGGACATGATACTAAAGAATGCATTGCCTTGAAAAAGGAAGTGCAAACTTTGATTGAGAATGGAATGTTATTAGAGTTTGTGAAAAAGCACTCCCAGAAAAACGCTGCAGTAAAGGCTGTCCCAAAGATTGCTGGCAAAACAATGGTAATTTCCGAGGAGGTAGATTTTTTCGATATTGAACAAGAGTATCTGAATCCCAAGGAAGGGAGAAATAACGTGAACATGGTAGATGAGAAATAACGTGAATGACCTGTGTGATTTTTTCGAGTCGCTAGCTATCTTCGGAGGATATACCATTGCTGGAAATTCTAATAGTTCGGGGAAGATACATATGGTAAACTTGGCCACACAAATTGAAGCAGGGGTTTCAGCACGGATGCATCGGTTACCTTTTCCCATCATATGTTTTGATGATGATGATATGAGGAATGTAGCAGGCCCACATGAAGATGCAGTGGTTAATGCTGCAGGTATAGCTGGAGACCAAGTTCAGAAGATACTTATTGACATGGGAAGTTCCGTGAATATTTTGTTTATGAGTACATACATGAGAATTTCTGACCCGCCTGTTATACGACGATCCGACAAAACTATAATGGGCTTTACGGGAGCGACATCGATATTCGTTGGAGAGTTTCAGTGTGTGGTAGAGTTAGGACGTGGATCGTTTAAGAATGAGGTGGAAGTGTTGTTTATAGTAGTGGATGCCCCAACATCGTACAACGTAATTCTAGGTCGCTATTGGCTGTCCAGAATGCATGGTGTTATTTCTACAGTACACCAGTGTCTGAAATATGTGATAGGAAATAATATAGGGACGATCCGGAGCAGCCACAAAATGGCTCGAGAATGTTATCAGATAGCCCTTTCCTCGAAAGGAGTCAGGGAAGAAGAATCTAGACAGTCGTAGCAATTAAAGGGGACTTCCTCGGAAATCACCCCCTGTGATGATCCGAGGGAGTCCCCCGGGTTTCTGGTTCCAGAGGAGGATCACGAGGAGTATAAGTTTTAAGGGGGAATTTTTTGAAGATTGGAGTTAAACTTTCCTTTGAGGTCAGAGAGCGACTGATTACGTTTTTGTCGACAAAGTTAGATATGTTTGCTTGGTGTGCACCGGATGTTACGCGAGTACCACCTGAAGTGATATGTCATAAACTTGCAGTACGATGCGATGTTCGACCCATTGTTCAGAAAAGAAGACCAGTTTCTCAGGAAAAGTCTGCGGCTATTCTCTCGTAAGTGGAACAGTTATTAAGCACAGGCCACATTCGAGAATCGCAGTACCCTGTATGGGCCTCAAATCCAGTCTTGGTCAGAAAAAATAATGAAAAATGGAGGATGTGCGTGGATTTCACGGACCTAAATCGAGCTTGCCCCAAGGATCCTTTTCCGGTGCCTGAAATTGATCAGTTGGTAGATTCTACTTCGGGTAATCGATCATTGTCTTTCATTGATGCCTATTCAGGCTATAATCAAATAAGGTTGGATGTAAAAGATAAATAAAGCACGTCGTTTATTACCGGGAGAGGATTATATTGTTATAATGTCATGCCATTTGGCCTGAAAAATGCAGGGGCAACTTATCAGCGCTTGGTCAACAAAACCTTTGAGGGGAAAATTGGCAGAAATGTGGAAGCTTACATCGATGATATGTTGGTAAAACGTTTGTGGGACGAGGATCATTTCTCCGACTTGGAAGAAAATTTTAATAATCTAAGTAAATTAAACTTCAAGTTAAATCTAGAAAAGTGCATTTTTGGGGTACGATCGGGGAAGTTCCTTGGTTACATGATAAGTGAAAGGGGCATAGAAGCTGACCCAGAATAGATAAATAGATAAAGGCTTTAACAACTATGACACCACCGCGGAATATCAAAGAAGTACATATTTTGGCAGAGAGATTGGCAGTATTGAATAGGTTTATTTCTCGTTCATCAGATAAGTGTGCACCTTTCTTTAAGGTGTTACGAAACGCGAGCCGGTTTATTTGGACCGAGGAATGCTCAACAACTTTTCGCCAGATTCAAAAATATTTGGTGTCCCCGGAAATAGTTTCCAAACCTTTGGTGGGAGAAAAGTTGATCGTCTATGTGTCAGTATCAGATTATGCAGTCAATGCCGTTTTATTCCGAGAAGGGTCGATATGTTGAAACCAATTTATTATGTCAGCAAAAGTTTGTTAGATGCTGAGAAACGATATATTAAGTTGGAAAAGTTGGTTTTGGCATTGGTAACAGCGGCACGAAAGATGCGGCCATATTTCCAAGCCCATATTATTGTGGTTCGAACAACATTCCCCTTAAAAAGTTTATTACAACGACCAGATATATACGGAAGGATGACAAAATGGTCAGTTGAACTGGGAGATTTCGACATCATATTCGAGCCATGGACAACAATAAAAGCTCAGGTTTTGGCTGATTTTTTCGTTGAATTCCACTCAGAAAGGGACGACATGGAGATTGTTGACCACTCAGACAAGACGGAATGGCTGGTTCGAACGGATGGGGGGTCGAATAATTCTGGAAGTGGAGCAGGCGTCCAATTAATTTCTCCGGAGTGGATAGCCATGTTTCAGGCTATTCGATTCGGTTTCCAGACAACCAATATGAGGCAGAGTATGAGGCAGCATTGGCGGGTTTACGATTGGCTCGAATATGTGGAGCCAGAAACGTAAAATTGGTCAGTGATTCACAGTTGGTGATCAATCAAGCTTTGAGAGCATCAGAGGCACTAACAGATAAGCTGGTCCAGTATTTACAAGAGTTAAAAGATTTGGTTGCCGAATTCGACGGGGTCTAATACGAGCATGTTCGAAGGGAGGAATATATCGTCCCCGATTCTTTGGCTGCTGCTTCACGATCGGAGGGTTATCCATGAGTCTTAATTCAGGAACACCCTTCAGTTATGGCCGGTACAGATCATTCAATGAACATTAAGGAAGTAAGCAATGTGATCGCAAATGATTGGACGTCAGAAATTGTAGACTTCTTGGGAAAAAATAGTTTCCCCCCAAAAAAGTCTGAGGCTAGGAGGGTGAGGTTTAATTCTTATGGTTACATCCTGTTAGGAGGAGTCTTGTATAAGAAATCCTTGAGCAAACCATTGCTTAGGTGTCTAGTTAAGGACGAGTCACAGTTTGTCCTGTCAGAATTGCACGATAGGGAAGGTTCGGCCCGTTGTGGGTATAAAGCGTTAATTCGACGAGTGTTTTTGGCTGGTTATTAGTGGCTGACCATCTCTTCTGATGCAAAATATTTGGTAAAGCGGTGTGATATGTGTCAGCGCTATGCAAACATAATACACAAGCTTGGGGTGTTCTTGGAAAGTATTTCAAAAGCAGTCCGAATTGATAGGTGGGGCATTGACTGGTTGGGCGCTTACCAGTGACGTCTGGTGGAAGGCAGACTATAATCGTAGCACTGGATTATTTTTCTAAGTGGGTGGAAGCGGAACCTCTAGCAGGAACAAAAGCAAAAGATGTTATCAAGTTTGTTGTCTCGAATATTTGATGTCGTTTTAGGGTACCGATAAAAATCACAACGGATAATGGCCTCAATTTGATAACAAGGATTTTAAAAGCTTTTTCCTTTCCAGGGGCATACGACAATGTTTTTTCGCCCCGTTCCATCCCCAGGCTAACAGTCAGGTGGAAGTCACCAATCAAACAATTTTGGATGGGTTGAAAAAGAATTTTGATGGAAAGGCTGGAAAATGCCCCATTATTTACAAGAAGTATTGTGGGCTTATAGGACAACGCCTCGAACCGCAACTGCTACATCTCCATTTGCTTTAGTGTACGGTATGGATGTAGTTGTCCCTTCAGAGATTGTCTTCCCATCATATCGTATGGCAGCTTATACAGAAAATTTGAATGATCAAGGTAGAGCTTTGGAATTGGATTTGGTTGAAGAGAAAAGACGACGTGCATAATTGAAGTCCTTGCATTATCAAACGTTAATGAGGAGTAGGTATGATTCATAAGTAAAGTAAAGATATTTCAAGGTGGGGGACAAAGTGTTACAGAAAGTTTTTCTACGCACTAAAGAGAAGAGTCTTGGGAAGTTGGGTCCAAATTTGGAGGGCCCTTATGAAATAACGGAGAAAGTAAAGAAGGAACGTTTAGATTAAAGGACAAGGAAGGGTGATATCTTAGGCATCAATGGAATATCGAACACTTAAAATTGTATTTATAATGAGTAGAAGTTAGCATGTAATGTTTGTCTTTTGTGTATTTTCAGGTTTACAAAAACAGTGAGGCTACACTCTTTCCTACCCTGTTAGGCACAAGAAGGTTTTCACGAGGTGCCACTATGAGCTGATTAATACAATTGCATTTTTTGCCTCGAACTATTCAATCTGAGACAATATTTTGTCGGTCGAACTATTCTTTCTGAGGCGATATTTTGTGCCTCGAACTATTCTTTCTGAAGTGATATTTTTTGCCTCACACTATTCTTTTTGAGACGAAACTTTTTGTTTCCTAAAAAAAGCTAGCCTTAGCGCAGCATACAACGAATATTACGATGTGAATTGGCATAAAGAAACCATTCAACGCAAGTTGGTACACACATATTCTTTCATATAAAAACTGTGAAGATTAATAAATTATATGATTATCATTTCAAGAAGTGACATACACAGAACTTTGAGGAGGGTTCTCCTCGGAGCAAATTAGATGGGTTACACAAATTGCTTTACAAGGACTTATACACAAAAATAGCTAAACATGCTAGCATTTTTAACTAGTCATAATTTTTCGAGGCGTCACTCTCCTCAGAATCCGACGCCTCACTATCACTCACCATAATGTTAGGAGGGCGAAGGTCAGGGGAGACGAGCTTCCAAAAAATTCCTAAGTCATATTCGGGGTGCTCTGCATGAATTTGGGTGATTAGGCATGCCCGAATTGTAGCATCTCGACCGTTGAGGTTGTCCTCACACTTAGCTGCATAAGCATTCACATATTTTTATTTCTTCTCTTCAACTTGTCGAGGAAAATATTCAATTCTGCTCACTAACTTTTTCTTGTCCTCCATAATTTTCCCGTAATCATTAACACAATCATTAAATCATTTGCATGCAAGCTGATGAGATTTTTGGAGTTCTGTCAAAAGCCTCTCTTGAGCCCCCGTCTTCTTTTGGTAGAGGTCACTTTCTTCCTGGCAGCATCGTTCGAGCATAATAACATAACTTTTCAGAGGCAGACAACCTCTCATAAAGTGCATCTGCTTGACTCTCTACAATGGAGTGTTGCTTCTTTGCCTCTTCAAGTTGAGAGGCAGCAAAAGAAGCTTTGAATTTGTAATGGTTCTTTCGGTGTTCTAGATGCCGCATTCTTCTCCCCATGTTGACAGATCCATGAATAGAGTTTCGAAGGCTTCATGAAAATTCGTCATGCTGAAGAATCTCGAAGGAATTGGAAGGTGAGCCAAGTGCTGTGGGGTCAAAATCTGAAGACTCACCAGCTAGAATATTGAGATCAACATTTTGAGGAGGATCGCTTCGAGGAATTGAGAGCGATGCTAATGTAGGATAATTCTCAATTGGAGAGTGACTTGAAGCCTGAGTAAGAGGCGAGTTGGGTGTTTGACTTGAATTTTCTCCAGCTTCTTTTTTAGGCTCACTTGACACATCCTGGGGCTCAATGCCTTGGGCAGTTTCTTGGACATCATCATGTGTTTTGGCGTCCTCAGATAATTCTTGGATGGGCTCCACAACAACCTTTTTCTTGCTCTCTTTTGCCTTGGTACCTTTTTTCTTGATGGGGTGGACCGATTTATTTGGAGGGGAAATTGAAATGGGTGCAATAATGTTGGAGGGGGGGGGGGGGGATGGCTCCCGACTAGCAGCTAACCCTTGAGAGTCTGTCCGGATGTCTTTCATGGATACTTCCTCGTCGAAATCATCATGGTGACTTTTGGAACGAGAGGGTTTTGGGAGATAGACGACTATATCTTTTTTGGTCACTCGATCAGAACCTCTTGTTGAGAATGAAGGGTCATCAATTCTTTCATGTACAACCGGTTGAGGGGTTTCAACCTCTAGAGACGACCCTTGGCCAGGTTGTGATTCATGAAGCACATGTGGAATTCGTTTTCCCAATATTCTTTGGCCCACAAGTTGAGTTTGGTGAACACAGTGGTGGCACTCTCTACGTAGTCCGCATATGGTTTGGACACTACACTCATAGCTGCAAAGGGTTTAAGTTAGAACATCATTATTCGAGGAGTCATAGAAAGCAAAATTTTTAATGAACTTACATTTATTCGTCCACACGAGAGATAGAGAGAGCTTGTGTGGATTCGAATGAGTCGAGTCTGATCTTGTCTCCCAATGGCCAGAAAAATAGATAAATTGCTGCATTCATTTCTTATCAGCCTCTAGCAAGTCCTTCAAAACGTTTTGTCCTCGGTTGAAAGTTAATGAGTAAAACGGGAAAAACGGATTCTTTGCTAGGACAGCTAATCCGATGACCTGTTCTAAGGAAAACTTGAGGCCCGAAATCCTCGAGGCCATGATACAGGCCATGAGGGTGAACCACATATTTGGACCGGCTTGTTATGAGCAGAGGTCGATCTTAGCAAAGTACTCGATGAAAAATGGGTCTAAGGGATACCTTAACCCCCAGTTGATAATTTCAGTATAAACAATTAATTCGTTATCCCTAACTGATAAAGGAGTCTCACCTTCCGAAGGGAATCTAATGTCGATATACGAAGGGATGCACCATCGGATCCTCAACATGGGCTCTTCCACAGGTGAAAAGTATTTATAAGGTATGTTGTGCAGGGGAACTATGTGTTTGTTTTTTATCCCTTGAATGTTGTGGCCTGCAACGGCATCAAGTTCTAAGGGAAGAGTGATGTCTCCCTTAGATGTAGGGGCGATCCGACGAGCCGAATCTTCAGAAATTGTTTGGGGAGCGGTAGTCGTTCGACTAGAAGAGCCCGAGGGAAGGTTAATGGTCTTGCTCTGCTCTATAGGAAAAACTGCTTTAGTTTCTAGCTCCGGATTATCCGAGGCAACTGCTTTCCCTTTAGCAGCCAAGGCTTTGTTTCGCATTACTCGAAGATCGCCTTCGGTAATGGTGTTTCTTCTTGGAGAAAATAGATGGCTCCCGACTGCCATTATTAAATGGGTAGCTGGAAGGCTCGATCAAGAGGTGTCGATCTTCAGGGGAGGATTTTCAACTACTAAAGCCGACGGGGGCTCTGGGGTTTCCGAGGGAGTTCCTTTGGCGCACTTGCGCTCATGAGAGTTCTTCTTATCCTTATGATGATTTTTCCTCTTCCTAGAAGAATGTTTGTGATGCCTATCTTTACCCATGGGTTCGAGGGGGTTGAGATCGGAAACTTGATTCTGTTGCGAAATTTCGAGGGGTATGATAGCAGCAGAGTTTTCCGATGGAGGCCAGGAACCGTAGAACGTGGTGACAAAATGTTAGGGTTGAGGCTCAATGTATTCACCAGCAGCAACTCTCTCTTGAAACTTTTTACAAATTAGAAGCCACTCTGGAATTCGACGAGGTTCATAAGCCAGCTTTCTCTCTCTAGAAAGTTTGGAAAGAAAAGTTTGGACTGTAAAAGAATGAGATCAGTATTTATAGAGGAAGATGGGCTTTTAGGGTAAGCTAGGCCTAGGGACATTTTCCTTTGTTTGCCTAGGGGTGTTACGGGTGAACTAGGTGCAATTTTGTTGATTCGAAAAAAGAAGAAGAAGCTGAAAAGGCTCCCTAATGATGAAAAGTATCGGGAACCGGGATAAGATCTCTAAAAAGATTTGGTGACAAGGAATTACGCTAATGACGTCATGAAAAAAGTGGAAGTTTGTTAATGGAGGTATGCAAGTTCGCACTAATAAATTCGATGAGTCCAATCCTTGCAATTTATTCGCTAAGTGTGGGCAACTATATGATGTTGAGATGATTAGTTTTGATGAACATTATTGATGAGAGGCATGGTTCAGGATTTGTTAAAACATTGCAAGGATTGGGGGGGGGGCTACAACTGGCCCACTAATCAGTATTGCAAGAGATATTTTTCGAAGAGGTATTGTTCGACGGCTGTTGAAGAGCAAAGATGTTCGAAGAGTAAAAGATATTCGAAGAGAAAGGTTGTTCGAAGAGTCAGTTTTTGCTTGAAGAAGTATAATTCGAGGACAGATAAAACAGATAAAAAGTAAATGATATTCGAGGGAGTGCGTTTTCGAGGAAAATTGAAACAAACAAGAAGAAATTCAGAGAGGTGTTCACAGTCCCAGTAAAAATATTTTTACTAGGACTGAGGGCTACTGATGAGGAAGAATAAAATATGTAGGGGAAATTTTTAAGGAAGTGTTTTTATTGGGACTGTATTGTAAAAAGTATAATAGAATTAGTTATTATGAGTAAGTGAGGAAATATGGGGACTAAATATGTAATAGGTAGGAATTAAAGTGTGTGGGCCGCGTAATTATACTATAAAAGGACCACACACGAGTTGCTAATTTGGGTGATTATTATAATATTACTTTCTCTCTCTACTTAGTCTAATTCTCATTTTCTCTCTCTATAAAGGATTGTTCACGTAATACCTGCTCTTTACTATTTGGGTCCCCGAATTATAACATAACACAAAATCACCCTAAAACTATTTCCAAATTCATCAAATACCACTTTGTTGTAAAAATAAAACTCACACAACTCAATTTAGGGGAAGAGGTATTTATATATAATATATTACTTTGCAAATGACTTGTTTACAAACGTGATCATACAAGGTTTTATATAGTACTCCAAAAGATGGGTCTAGATCCTTATATTAAATGCTAAAAACTTATAGAATTCTAAGAATCCAAGAGACTCATTAAAAACATTTATGCAAACATGTATCAAGAATATTCTAGAATCATCTTCTTTAATTTGAGTCAAAATTATTAAATTATTTTGACATGAAGAAAATCAAAAAAATAAATAAGTATACTCTTAATAGGTCAATATCTTGTTATAAAAATAGCTCTGACGTAATAAATTCGTCGTTTCTATAGAACAACAAGAATGTGGAAATGTTGCCAAGTGGACAAGCTAGCATCTACCTCTACGTGAAGCCAAGTGTCACGGCCCGACTTTTCCAGTGGACAAGCTAGCATCCAACCATCATACATGCTTGTATGAGTATACTCTTAACACGTGCAGATCTTCATGTCTTCCTACGACCTGCCAATACTAACAGACGTCTACATATGCAGGTACTTATATTCGATCCCTCTCATCCAACCATCATACATGCTTGTATGCCACATGGGAAAGGCTGGCCTGTGCCGTAAGGTGCGTTCGGTCAGCCTTTCCCATGTGGCATACAAGCATCTATGATGGTTGGATGAGAGGGATTGAGTATAAGTACCTGCATATGTAAACGTCTATTAGTATTGGCAGGTCGTAGGAACACATGAAGATCTGCATGTATAGGTAGATGCTAGCTTGTCCACTGGGAAAGTCAGGCCATGACACTCTAACACACCCAATTCGTGAGCGTCCTCGCCACGAACATCACGAACGGATCTGGAGGGCCACGACCAAAGTCTTGCTGCTTCGCCCATACTCCGCAGCGAGACTTCGTAAGTTGCTAGTCCCCTCCCGATGATTGAGAAACTCCTACTTTGGTGCACTTCTCCTCCATCCAACATTTGCTTGCGCCATGTTTGTTTGTCCCGATCATCCGCTCCTGGCCTTACACCTCGCCCTCATTTGCCTGACTGGATACACTTTTGTGTCACTTACGGTCAACTCCACATGCCTCTCTTGGGCCTTACAGGGCAGCATCCTTTTCGCGCTCTATTGTTAGGCCCCACAATGTATGAGTCGTCCTTACACTTTCCGGTCTTCCCCTTGTTCTGCCTCTCTTGGGTCTTACGAAGGAGCCGGTCCCTTTTGTGCTGGGCTCATCATTTGTTCAATATTTTCGGACTCCAGCGTGGCACTCCCTCGGAGACAGATACAGGCTCTGATACCACTCTATCATGGGCTCAGCGGTATGCCCGTGCGGCGCCTATGCCGAGCGCACCTTACGGCACAGGCCAGCCTTTCCCATGTGGCATACAAGCATGTATGATAGGGATCGAATATAAGTACCTGCATATGTAAACGTCTGTTAGTATTGGCAGGTCGTAGCACGTAAGGTAGATGCTAGCTTGTCCACTGGAAAATTCGGGCCGTGACACAAGGCTCACAAAATCTGTTTGGTTTTTTTTTTTTTTTTGAATTCTTGGAAGTAAAGAAAAACAGAGACGAGAAAAATGAAGTATAATTATTATTTCTGTAGAATTGGTACAAATGCGTTAGTGAAGATGATTTTACATAAGTGTACGTTTTTTGCTAACCACTTACTAACTATTCTAACTAATATCTTGTTAGTCGATGAATTTGTTAAATATTTTATTTTTCGGCCCCTTCAGAATGAGAGCTAAAGAAATCGTCCACGCTCACATTAATCGAACAAACAATCAGACAAATTAATTTTGAACATGAAAATATTGATCAATTCAACCCTTACACTAGAGTACATATCTCGTAAGGAATGAGCATACTCTTAACAGGTCAGTATCTTGTAATAGAAGTAGCTCTGATATAATCAATGCATTGTTTAGACAACAACTATAGAAGAAGCAGGAAATGTTATAGAGTTCCTCTCATATAATCAGAGCGCTGTTTAGACAACAACTATGGAAGAACCAGATAATGTTACAAAAAACAAGACAGACTTTGATGTCTTAGCTGAAGATTGCATTAGTAAGATCATCTCTTTTACTACACCTACAGATGCTTGTATAGTTTCCTTGGTCTCCAAGTTATTCAAATCGGCAGCTGATTCGGATAATGTTTGGGGGACATTTATCCCAAAGGAATATCGCAGCATCATTGATTCTTCGTCTATTGTTTACTTATCGAAGAAAGAGCTTTATCTCGCTATTTCTGATTGTCCCATCTTGAGCCAAGATGGAAAAAGGGTAATCATTCAGTCTCTTCTTATTTATGGCGCTTCTATTATTGAATTACATTTTATTTTTATGTCGGAACTATAAGCAGAGTTTTTCATTGGAGAAAAAGACTGGGAAAAAGTGCTTAATGCTAGGTTCAAGAGCCTTGAGTGTTATATGGGGCAGCACTCCCGAATATTGGGAATGGATCTCAGTTCCTGAATCTAGGTTTCTCCTTCGCTTGCCCTTTGTCAAATCATTCTGTTGCTGTCGGCTTATGATAAATTAGAGTCTCAAATATATATCTTTTCACAAACAGGTTTCCCGAGAACGCTAAGCTTAATCTCGGTTTGTGGTTAGAAATACGCGGCCTGATCAGTACAAAATTTCTGTCCAAAAATACTTTATACGCAGCGTATTTTCTGTACAAACTAGAACTACCCTCGTACAGATTTGCAGCCGTACCCATAGAGATAGAGGTCGCCTTTGAACCTGTCGGAAGTCAAGAGATCAAGCGAACCGTATTCTTAGTTCCAGAGATAGATATGGCTGACCGTCTTCCACTGCGTCGATCGCAATGTCGCTACGGATTAGATTTTATTTTCAGAAGCATCCAGTATCTTAATCACCGAGAAGATGGGTGGTTGGAGATAGAACTGGGTGAGTTTTTTAACCTCGATGATATGGAGGAGGAACTAGAAATGAGTTTGATGGAGACGAAGATCTTAGGATCGAAACTAGGGCTCATTATCCAAGGGATCGAAATCAGGCCCAAAACTTGTTTATAAATAAAGCAAAATCATACTAATATCTTATTTTTTGTGCTACATAAACCTTGTTTGCAGTTTGGTTCAAGATGGGTTTTGTAATCTATATATTTTAGATATGGACCGTAGTATTCTTGATGATGTTAAAATTCGTATCCCATGAAAGGGACATTTCCACCATAATGCCATCGTTGATGGATTATGTTTTTTCAATAAAAAAATGGAGTGAACATTAGATTCTCACTCTATGCTAAAATATTAGACTCTTTCGACAATGAGGAATATGTCCAAACAAACTTAGTCTAACTATCCGGAGACGATTACTAGTATCATTTTAAAGTTTGCTACTAAAAAGTCCATTTGAATATTTGTAATATTACTTTTTCAAAACATAGAAACATAGTTATTTGACAATTTTATATTATGGTTTGAAAAAAAAAATTATGTTACCGACAGTTTTGAGTCTGAATCATTAAAAAAAAACCTAATGGGTAAAGATATAAGGTATTAAATAACGAGAAGTGTGTCTAATTTAATATCCTACTAACTTTTTATTCTTATATTTTTACGATTTATATTTATCATCATTTTTCTTTAAACGTTTCTAAAGCCAAAACAATTTTTAAAAATTGAAAAAAATGTAACACCGACGCAGTTACCTCAACAAACTTTCAATTGCTACTCAACCAGTTTACCAAAACAAATTTTACCATCTTTTTACTCATGGAAAACATGTATATACTTTATGACATGTTAGAAAGTATTTTACCATCATTTAAAATTTATAACCAACCCTTGATTTTCCTCATATTATTTTAATAATCAAATCGTAAATTGTCTTTTTAACATTTTGAATTATTGTACACTTTGTTTTCTTATCTCATTTCAAAAGTAGTTAGAGTTCTGAGTTGAGTTTGAGTTATAGTTAGAATCACTTGAATTTTGTTGTCTGGTCATTTATGCTTTAATAGTTGGGCTTGGATTATGACCATAATCGCAACTTAAGGCTTTCAGAGTCTTGTCTTTACAGTCTTAACTCGACTTTTTATGCGTTTCAACTACACTTGGTTTATAGTCATATTCACTTTTAGTGGATATGTAAGTTCTTACACTTTCCACATTTGTAAAACTTATAGTTATATTCGACTATTAGTTAGACATTTCACAAACCCTATCAATTTAGAAAACCATTCATAGTAACCGTCGTCCAAATATTTCATTGTAACTCAATTTAACCATTGATTTTTTTAAAATAATAATAAATAATGATTGTAGATTGCTAAAAGTTGTTGATTATTAATTGTATTAACAAAAAATAATAAAACACTTCAAATATATTTTCAACAAAATATTTCATTGATAATGTCCCTAATAGTACTCTATTAAAGAACTTCATACACCCGTTATATATTAGGGTCACGAAAAATACGATCGGATCAGGTCAGATATCTCCATGTATCTTATTAAAGAATGAATAACCAATTAAATTGGCAAATCTATACCTCTTCGATAATTTGTAGTGGCTCTATCCTTCATCAATTAATAAATTTCAAGCTCATACTTCTCTTTATTATGATCATCTAAAGGCATTGAAACTTTAGACCATTACTCATCTTCATACTCATGTACACGTTGAAATTTTTCCTTACGAGCTGAAGTTTAACCATATCGTAAATCATCTTCGGCAAAAACATGTCAATGTTCAATTTCTAGATTGAACACATCATCAACTTCATATCTTTTCTCGGTATTATCAGTTTTGGTTTCCACCGCCTTCTTCAATGGTTTGTCGTGCTCATTGAAAAACACATCCCTTCTCATTAAAACCTTGTAAATTCTATGTTCAAGGCACCAAAACCTATATCTTTTAGCTTATTCCGGATAACCGAGGACCAAATATTTAAGTGCTCGGGGTGAAGTTTATTTTGCTTCACCTGATTGGTTTATCTTAAATCAGCTTTTTCAACGCTTTCCCGATATGATTCTGAACTAAGTATAATAGGGTCAAACTATAGTTCAAAATTATAGTACTACCACCTATAATAGGTTCTCGTTTTGAATCCCAAAGACCGGAATACATATACTCAAACACGTGATTCGTTTTACGGTTGCTATGCATAAAATTTACAATTTTACTCTTACCCAACATACAACTTTAAAAAAATATCAATTTATGAGAAGTAGTACCATCCAAGAATCCATTTTTGCTAATGTTAATAAGGTCATTTTCACTCATATCCCTAGCTAAAAATGCCACAACCTGGTTGTACCTTCTCCATACTAGACAATCCCTACTATACAACCCTAGAAATATTTGCGCAATAGCTGGTAAACTCATTGTTTCCATATCAAAGCCATTGGTAGTCTGAAGCTTCTTGAACACTTTCCCGATATGATTCTGAACTAATGTCTTCACGTTTTTAAAGGTAGCAAACACTTCATTTTTTAACTTCAAAAGTATAATGGATTTAGACTATAATATAAGTATAATAGGTTCAAACTATTGTGTCTTTCACCACCTATAATAGGTTTTCATGTAGAATCCCAAATAGGAATGAACATCATTGATTTTATGGTTGCTACGTATAAAACTTACCCTTTTACTCGTACCCAACACGCAACTTTCACAAAATCTCAATTTATGAGCAGTGGTACCATCCAACAATCCATTTTTGCTAAGGTCAATAAGGCCCATTTCACTCATATGCACGAGCTAAAAATACCACAACCTGCTAGAATAATTTTTCATACTACACAGTCCCCTACTATGCAACCCTCAAAAACTAATACATCATTAATCATATAGGCTTTCACAACAATAAGAGAGTTTTACAAGATATTATGTTTATCATCTCCACCCTTATAAGTATATTATTTCTTATCTAACACCCCAATAGAAATAAAATTACGTTTAACTTCAGATATATATCTTACATTCTTAATATCCTGTAAACAACTTGAGCTAACATCAAGAAATATCAAGGGTTCGAACCAATTATTATTAGAAATCATATAAAATCAAAAATTTAATATTTATTCATTATTGAATCTACGAGAAAAATAAGCCATTAAACCCACATCGGAATTTATTAAACCAAATGAAGGCAAATCCTCTAAAATTTATGGAGTAAACTCTACACATTGCAACGTCTTCGGTTCGTTATTCAGATAACTGTCTTCCTTTCCTTTCTTCTATTTTCTACTGATATGTCATTTATTAGTGCAAACATAACATATTACTTTTGAACTAGTCGCACGCCCTTTAGACTTATATCGAGAATTTTTAATTCCTTACTTTTATGGTTTGTCTTTTCCATTTAGTATGCGCAATTCTAAGTCACCCTTTGGAATAATCTTCGTTTGAATATTTTTGGAGTTCAATGCGCAATTTACTTTGGCCGTCGTAGGTGAGTATTTTCCATAAAATATGGTATCCACAAAGTGTCCATACACCTTTGACATATAACTAAGGAGGATGAGTGACTTACCATCTTCCTCCACATTTAAACCCAATTGCATTCAAATCAAGTATGATTTTGTCGTATTATTGTAGGTGTCTTTGAATCTCTTTGCTAACATCTACAAAAAAAATATGTTATCGTACGAGATCCAACACTTTTTCAAAATATTATTTGTTTTCAAATAAATCTTGATAATGAGACTGGAAACCCCAATATTCTATTTGAGCTCTAAAACGTTATGTCACTATGGTATAAATTGTTTAATTATATATACATATTACTCTTAGTTTATTATTTGGATAATAATTAAAACGAAAAATAAAACTATATAAAAAAATATTCAGTTTTTTATCCATTCATTGATGATTCGATAAGATTCAATGTCATTATCATGTTGTCTCTAATTATCAGGCTATCAGATTGGTAAACCCGGTAAATGCCTTAGATATAATATGTTTGTTAGATATATTTTTTATGTCAGATTCCAAACCCCGTGAAGAGGTTTCTTTAACATTTAATCTCCCAAAACAATAAGCATTATACAGTACCACACGATATCAACTCATGTAGATTTTCTGTCCATAGAAACAACCAATATCTTATGTACTAATCTTCAAGGAACTCATGTATTGTGGCTTAAGTTTCGGACATCCATCTACTTCTCCTGTATAGAATAGTGGTCCACTCTTGTCGTCCCACAAACAATGAATATTATGCTTCTTTATTATTAAGGATATTAAAAAATAGTTTTCAAATATAAAATAATTCTTTCTATTTTTTCTATTTCCTTGTAGAATGGTATAAAATCAATGGACCGAGTCCTCGTACAAAACCATACGCATCATATATATATATATATATATATAGCTTAGTTGATATATATAGCTTAGTTGTATTTGAGTTTGAGTTAGTTGTATTTGAATGGAACATGAAAACTATACCCAATGACCATAAAAAAAATGCTATTTAGCTTATATATTTGAGTTGGACATGGATAAGGATGCCTATATATATATATATATATATATGGATCAAAGTGGAAAAAGCAAAGCCATATATTAAATTAGATCATTATATAATATACTAACTTGCTCCCTACTTGACAGAATTGTTTCGAACGAGCTGAACATACTCTTACCAGGTCATTATCCTCTTATAAAAGTGCTCTAAGATAGTCAACCATCCATAACCATACAAGAAGCAAGAAATCTAATCGACATGACAGATTTTAATGCTTTACCTGAAGGTTGTATTAGCAAGATTATCTCTTTCACAACTCCATTAGATGCCTGCGTAGTTTCTTTGGTCTCAAAATTATTCAAATCCGCAGCAGATTCGGATGTCACATGGGAGAAGTTTCTCTCACTCCCACTGTTCGTTAGTTTGCACATCCCCAACATGTCGAAAAAGGAGCTCTATCTCACTCTTGATTATCCAATCTTGATCCAAGACGGTAAAAAGGTTATGATTCTATTGTTTTTTTAATGACCTTTTTCTGATAATAATTACATTCAATAATGGTTGACTAAAACATATTAATCATTTTGATCAAACATGTCTTACTTTTGATCTTGTAAAATATAAACTTCTTTCATTTTGAATCATTTTGTTTTAGAAGGATGTGTAATGTTTTGCGCCTGTATAATTTGATGGATATGTAGATCTTTCTGGGCTGTTCAAATATAAACAAATATCGGTTACGTTTCGATCAAGAAATTAATTTTCTCTTAGGGGATTCCGATTCTGATAATAGTGGACTAACAAATATCTCAAAATCTTAACTTTATAAAATGGAATTTAAATTTTAAAATGCTAAGAATCTTTTCTTTTGACATTGAATGTTACATAATTCTTTTTACTTGAAGTGTTATGGTTTCTATACTATGATCCATAATATAGTTATATAGTTTTCTGATTTCAATCGGACAATAACCAGAGTATCTCATTGGAGAAAAAGACGGGAAACATATCTGTCATGGTAGGTGCCAGGGACTTGAGTCTGATGACTTCCGAGGATTGGGATTGGATTTCAGTTCCCAACTCCAGGTATGTCAGTCCATTCTGTTTGATCAAATATGTTTTTGATTTTCTGATTGCTTAAAGTATCAAGTGTTTCTTTACAAACAGGTTTCCAGAAAACGCAAAGCTTAAAGTTGTTAACCGGCTAGAGATACATGGGCTGATTGGTACAAATGCTCTTTCCCAACAAACTCTTTATGCAGCCTACTTTGTGTTCAAATTAGAACGACATGCGTATGGATTCAAAAACCAATCGATAGAGGTCGCATTTGAACCTGTCGGACAAGGGATCAAGAGATCAGTATGCTTGAATCCAGTAGCAATAATACGAGGGGCGGGTACTGACTATATGGATAATGTCATAGCATATTTTGAAGCCGAGAACAAAAGAAACAACCCGTATCTGAAGGACCGAGTAGATGGATGGTTGGAGTTAGAACTAGGCGAATTTTACAACGATGGAGGCGTGGAGATGGAACTCGAAGTGAGTGTTATGGAGACAAAATCCTTGAAACCAAAGCACGGGCTCATTATTCAAGGGATTGAGATTCGACCCAAAGCTACAATGTAGCAGTATATTTGATGGAGCTTATTTGTGTTCTATATAAAACTCGTTTGGAGCTTGTCTTAAACACAGTTTATGTAATATATTTGTGGGATAGGTATGAAAATACCATGTCGCGGTATACAAACCTGATTTTGTTTACGTTGAAGATATTTTTGAACTGCACATTGGTCAAACATTCATATTACAAGCATGGACTAAAAAATGATTGTTATTGTGCCATTGTGCATGTATAAGTGAAGCGTATAACTCATTCTGGTTTTTGGAAAACTTGGATGAAGTCTTTGTCAAATTTTGCAATTCAGAACCTTATTATATGTCTTTGTATAGAATTATAATGGTTTTAATTGTGATTAGCTAAGCTCAAGAGAACTAGAACCTAACAACAACCATCCTCGAGTTCTTGACCAAAACCAAAAAAACATTGTTAAAAATAAGAGCTAACCTGTGATTGCAATCGCCAAACCACTATCAAATAATTATATTTATAGTAAAGTAGAACACACGTTTACTGTTCTAAAGAATAGTAAACATGTGTTTTACCTATTTGTCCTTGATATCTATATAAATTTAATAAAGTATTGTCCTTAAATATAGATATGAGTATTGTTGTTTTATAATGTTGGACTTTTATTATTGAATCCGTAACATTAGTCATCCCTAAACCCGTACGTCAAACTAATCTGTGATTTTTGATAAATTGTATTTAAGGTGGCAGTTTATAGTATTAATATGTGTGCACAATGCATGTCTCTTATTTACTTAAGACAAAGCCTTCATCCATTTTGTTTTTCAATGGGACACTTTTCTCTCATTTCCCACTTCTCTTCTCCAATGGGATTCTTTTCCCTTCAGTTTTAGCTCTAATAAATTTGTCAAAAACCTTTTGTCTTCAGCATGTGTAAGGTAAGTATTTAGGTTATTTCGTTTTTATTTTAAATTTTTCTGGTGTTCATGTTAGAAAGAATAATAATGTATGGATTTGTAGGAGATGTTCAGAAAAAATAGAGTCAAAATCTTTAAAACTAACCAAAAACTGAAGAAATAATCTTATCGATGAATTATAACGAGAAAGAAAAGGTATAAAGTTTTTGGACAATAACTTCATTATTGTAGGTTTCCCTTTTAGTGATAGCAACTATGAATTTTGGTATTTAATTTTTGTTCTCTCTTTCTAGATTTGATTCTGTTTTAATTGAAATTTTTAGATTTGATTCTGTTTAAATTGAGATTTTTGTTTTGCAGTGATTAAAGATTTGAGAGAATGAAGAATGAAAATTAGCTTCAAAAAGCCAAGAGATAATTATGAAAATTTATTTGGGTGCTAATTAAAAAAAATTGGACCAAGGCATAATTTTTTTTTCCTTTAAATCTTTGTTTAAATTTATGTAGATACAAATATTTATTATTTTCGAGTTATGATTATTTGTAGTTTATTTATTTATTTTTGAGTTATGACTATCTCTCGTTATTAGCTTTCTAATTTTCATAAGAATTTTGCCAAAATGATTGATATAAATTTTGGAAACAGAAGAAGCCACCATTTCTAAGGTAACTTTTTAATATTTATATTTTTTTACCATTTTAATATGATTTGGTTTTTAATGCTAGAAATTTTCTATTTAAGCTTATTATTGACCAATTTTATAAATTGACAAACTTTTTAGATGGTTTTAAGGTATTCTTAAAAAAAATTAGATGTTTTAAAAGAAAATTATTTATTTTATTTTCTATTAAAATAATTTTGATCTTACTATAATAATTAAAATATTTTTTCATTAATAATATTCTATTTTTGAATAATTAATTTATAATTTATATTTGATATATTTTTATTATTTGATAACATACTTTTGTAACTTTAATTTAATTTGAAAAGTTATTTTTTATATATATTAAAATTTAATTTGAAAAGTTATTTGTAAGAATATTGTTTACATAGACTTGGGGTATACACAAGTGCATGGAAACAACATCGAAACATAAATGAAGTAGAAAACAACGAGGCTAATGAAAAATGAAGACCATGTAATCGTGCTCAAACGGAATGCAAAAAATCGAAATCATGGAGGGGATATGTTTTTCAAACCGGAATGCAAAAAATTGAAGTCAAGCATGTTGGAAAAGCAACAGGACCAACGAAAAAATGAAAAACATGTAATCATGCACAAACGGAATGCAAAAAATCGAAACCATGGAGGGACATGTTTTTCAAACCGGAATGCCAAAAATCGAAGTCATGGAGGAGAAATGAGAGAATATGGTGACGTGCAATCTTGACATCGAAATCATGGAGGTGATACGAGGAAAAATATATAGTGACCTGCAATTTTGACATCGAAATCATGGAAGAGACATGAAAAAAATATGATGACGTGCAAGCTTTACTGCTGGAGTTTAACCTAATAATTACTTATAATGTAATCTTTTGAACACCGTACAATTGTTAAAGCTATATGTTTAAAAAGATTAATAGGTTAAACTCTTATGGACGTAGTGGAAATTAGAAAAAGAATCAGGAAATCTGTTTTAACGTCTAATCTGATCCAGTTTTTTTTTTCAGGTAACGAGGCTCTTCATCATTACTCTTGCTTCAGCTAATAAAGGAATCTTTGTTTCTAATTACAATTCTTCCACTTGATTCCCCGTTTCTATTGTAGATGGCATCAACATTCATTTTCAGTCTCTCTTCTTCGGGAGCTTTCCATTTGATGTAAGTAAAATTAGGAGATTTATTATAGGTCGAGCTGCAACCTAAGTAATAACCTGCATTCAAGGCATTAGACGTTTAAGATTTTAGAAATATCAAGCCATGTAATAATTCTATTAATTTTGCAAATGACTTTATTGACAGAGTCTTTAATGCCTTTATACTTGCAATTTAACCTGCTCTTCCATATCATAGCACAAACAAGAACAGGAATAGTGTGAGTGATATGAACTTTACCGGTAGAAAACTCGAACCATGTTCTGATTATATGGGACAAAACCATGACTTTATTAATTTTGATGTTAAACAGTGTACTAGGCTTTGAACAGTACATCGTCCCTCGACTATCGCGTTTGGTGACAGATAGTTCCTTGACTTTCAAATGTCCGTTAACAGTACCTAGACTATCATGTTCGGATAAAGTTAGTCCAGAGGATCCTCCGATCCATCAGAGGCTGCCACTTGTCACCATAGTCCCCAGATTTTTGTATCACCAATAGTCCCTTGAGTTTAGATACGATTTTTCCGTTTGACCAAAATCGTTGTTGGCATAGGTGTTGGTGACATGGAAAATTTTGTTTACCTGACACCTATTAAATGAATCCTATGCGTTAATTTTGAAATTTATTGTTGCCTAATATGAAACAAAAACTTACTCAAAGAACTAAAAGAATCTACTCATTTATTGATTTAATTTACTTTCACTCAATTATATTTTTAATTTTTTTAAAACATGGTTTAATAAATGCATACTTTTAATTTTTCTAATAATAATAACAATAAATACATTCTAGAAATCCATTAGTCAAAATGTTTTAAATAACATGATAAAAGAGATGCTAATTACTAATAAATAAATGATAATCATAATATTAAATGTATTTAAATATAATTTTGGTAGTCGGTTATTATATAAAATATAATTTACTATATACAAGAGTAATAGTGAATTCAAAATCATTACTTCTTTAACCGAATGTGGATATCATCCTATACTTATACAAAACTCTAGGAACATTTAATCTGATTAAGAACACAATAAATAAATATATTTAACCAAACCCAAACATCTTAAATAAAAAACAAATACTTTAAGAACTACTCTGTTTTAAAATAACAAAAACGACATGTTATATATGTTTCGTTTGGTTTTTCCTATTCAGTCACCTCTTTGTTCTTAATTCGATCGAGTTCAATGCGACAGTAACTGCAGATGGTAGTGGCAATTACACCACAATTCTAGAAGTTGTTGAGGGTGCACCATTCAATAGCACCACACGCTACTACATCAAAATCAAGGCAAGAGTGTACGAAGGACATGTAGAAGTCCCTAATAACAAACATTTATTGTCATTTGTTGGAGACGACGTTGTTACTACTATAATTGTAGACCGACGTTCTAGTGCCACCTCATATGGCACCCCCGATTCTGCCACATTAAGTAAACAAACAAGAAATCTGTATATTCTTGAGAGAAATCCAATTTGATTTTGACCTTCTTTTGTTTCTTTCTCGAACCCTTCTTCACTGTTGAATCACGTTTAGTTTTGCCAAAAAATAAGCTTAACAACAATCTGGGTACAACCTATAATTATGAAAGAAGATTTAGGGTTCTGTTTCGATTTGGTAATAGATTTAGGAGCAGATAAATTTGGGTATAGATTAGGGTTTGGATTTAGGGATTCGATTTGGGGATTTGATTTAAAACAAGAGAGAGTGAAGAAACGAAAGTCTTGGGGTTAGAATACGAAACGTATTTAGTCTGTCTGTTCATGGAGAAGGCAATCTAGAGTTTAGATTTTGTTAGGTATTTCATTAAACTAAATTAATAAATATGTAACATGACTAATTGATAAGGTTACAAAGGATTGTCGTAAGATAAATATTGCACGTAGGATAAATAATGCCACATGGATAAACACATTCAATTATTAATGCCAAGTTGGATATTATAAGGGTAGGTGGGTCATCTAATGTCGCATACTAAGTTTTGGGTTTGACCTAAACTCAAGGGACTACTGGTGATATAAAAATCTGGGGACTATGGTGATAGGTGGCAGCCTCTGATGGATCAGAGGATCCTCTGGACTAACTTTATCCAAATGCGATAGTCCAAGGACTTTCAACGAACATTTGAAAGTTAATGGATTATCTGCCACCAAACGCGATACTCGAGGGAAGATGTAATGTTCAAAGCCGATATTACTATAACTCCAAATATGCCATGCAAAGTCACAATTAACAAAAAATGCCTAATATTTTCAGATTCTGAGCAGAACTGACACTTAAAAGCCATGTTTGATTCCTCCATTTTAATTTGATCCTCAACTTGAGCCATCAATGCTCTAAAAGTCAAGGCTCTTTTTTTTGTTGTTTTATTTTCTAATAATTACTTATAATGTAATCTTTTGAACACCGTACAATTTTTAAAGCTATATGTTTAAAAAGATTAATAGGTTAAACTCTTATGGACGTAGTGGAAATTAGAAAAAGAATCAGGAAATCTGTTTTAACGTCTAATCTGATCCAGTTTTTTTTTTCAGGTAACGAGGCTCTTCATCATTACTCTTGCTTCAGCTAATAAAGGAATCTTTGTTTCTAATTACAATTCTTCCACTTGATTCCCCGTTTCTATTGTAGATGGCATCAACATTCATTTTCAGTCTCTCTTCTTCGGGAGCTTTCCATTTGATGTAAGTAAAATTAGGAGATTTATTATAGGTCGAGCTGCAACCTAAGTAATAACCTGCATTCAAGGCATTAGACGTTTAAGATTTTAGAAATATCAAGCCATGTAATAATTCTATTAATTTTGCAAATGACTTTATTGACAGAGTCTTTAATGCCTTTATACTTGCAATTTAACCTGCTCTTCCATATCATAGCACAAACAAGAACAGGAATAGTGTGAGTGATATGAACTTTACCGGTAGAAAACTCGAACCATGTTCTGATTATATGGGACAAAACCATGACTTTATTAATTTTGATGTTAAACAGTGTACTAGGCTTTGAACAGTACATCGTCCCTCGACTATCGCGTTTGGTGACAGATAGTTCCTTGACTTTCAAATGTCCGTTAACAGTACCTAGACTATCATGTTCGGATAAAGTTAGTCCAGAGGATCCTCCGATCCATCAGAGGCTGCCACTTGTCACCATAGTCCCCAGATTTTTGTATCACCAATAGTCCCTTGAGTTTAGATACGATTTTTCCGTTTGACCAAAATCGTTGTTGGCATAGGTGTTGGTGACATGGAAAATTTTGTTTACCTGACACCTATTAAATGAATCCTATGCGTTAATTTTGAAATTTATTGTTGCCTAATATGAAACAAAATCTTACTCAAAGAACTAAAAGAATCTACTCATTTATTGATTTAATTTACTTTCACTCAATTATATTTTTAATTTTTTTAAAACATGGTTTAATAAATGCATACTTTTAATTTTTCTAATAATAATAACAATAAATACATTCTAGAAATCCATTAGTCAAAATGTTTTAAATAACATGATAAAAGAGATGCTAATTACTAATAAATAAATGATAATCATAATATTAAATGTATTTAAATATAATTTTGGTAGTCGGTTATTATATAAAATATAATTTACTATATACAAGAGTAATAGTGAATTCAAAATCATTACTTCTTTAACCGAATGTGGATATCATCCTATACTTATACAAAACTCTAGGAACATTTGATCTGATTAAGAACACAATAAATAAATATATTTAACCAAACCCAAACATCTTAAATAAAAAACAAATACTTTAAGAACTACTCTGTTTTAAAATAACAAAAACGACATGTTATATATGTTTCGTTTGATTTTTCCTATTCAGTCACCTCTTTGTTCTTAATTCGATCGAGTTCAATGCGACAGTAACTGCAGATGGTAGTGGCAATTACACCACAATTCTAGAAGTTGTTGAGGGTGCACCATTCAATAGCACCACACGCTACTACATCAAAATCAAGGCAAGAGTGTACGAAGGACATGTAGAAGTCCCTAATAACAAACATTTATTGTCATTTGTTGGAGACGACGTTGTTACTACTATAATTGTAGACCGACGTTCTAGTGCCACCTCATATGGCACCCCCGATTCTGCCACATTAAGTAAACAAACAAGAAATCTGTATATTCTTGAGAGAAATCCAATTTGATTTTGACCTTCTTTTGTTTCTTTCTCGAACCCTTCTTCACTGTTGAATCACGTTTAGTTTTGCCAAAAAATAAGCTTAACAACAATCTGGGTACAACCTATAATTATGAAAGAAGATTTAGGGTTCTGTTTCGATTTGGTAATAGATTTAGGAGCAGATAAATTTGGGTATAGATTAGGGTTTGGATTTAGGGATTCGATTTGGGGATTTGATTTAAAACAAGAGAGAGTGAAGAAACGAAAGTCTTGGGGTTAGAATACGAAACGTATTTAGTCTGTCTGTTCATGGAGAAGGCAATCTAGAGTTTAGATTTTGTTAGGTATTTCATTAAACTAAATTAATAAATATGTAACATGACTAATTGATAAGGTTACAAAGGATTGTCGTAAGATAAATATTGCACGTAGGATAAATAATGCCACATGGATAAACACATTCAATTATTAATGCCAAGTTGGATATTATAAGGGTAGGTGGGTCATCTAATGTCGCATACTAAGTTTTGGGTTTGACCTAAACTCAAGGGACTATTGGTGATATAAAAATCTGGGGACTATGGTGATAGGTGGCAGCCTCTGATGGATCAGAGGATCCTCTGGACTAACTTTATCCAAATGCGATAGTCCAAGGACTTTCAACGAACATTTGAAAGTTAATGGATTATCTGCCACCAAACGCGATACTCGAGGGAAGATGTAATGTTCAAAGCCGATATTACTATAACTCCAAATATGCCATGCAAAGTCACAATTAACAAAAAATGCCTAATATTTTCAGATTCTGAGCAGAACTGACACTTAAAAGCCATGTTTGATTCCTCCATTTTAATTTGATCCTCAACTTGAGCCATCAATGCTCTAAAAGTCAAGGCTCTTTTTTTTGTTGTTTTATTTTCTAAATCTCGTGGGAATAAGACCAATGCTTTTTGTTTAAGATTTTAGAAATATCAAGCCCTGTAATAATTCTATTAATTTTGCAAATGATATTATTGACAAAGTCTTTAATGCCTTTATACTTGCAATTATTATTGCTCTTCCATATCATAGCACAAACAAGAGAAGGAATAGTGTGAGTGATATGAACTTTAGCAGTAGAAAACCGGAACCATATTCTATTTATATGGGGCAAAACCATGAACTTATCAATTTTGATGTTAAACACGTTACTAGGATTTGAACAGTACATCATCCCTCGACTATCGCGTTTGGTGGCAGATAGTCCCTTGACTTTCAAATGTCCGTTAACAGTCCGTTGACTATCATGTTTGGATAAAGTTAGTCCAGAGGATCCTCTGATCAATCAGAGGCTGTCACTTGTCACCATAGTCCCCTGATTTTTGTATCACCACTAGTCCCTTGAGTTTAGATACGATTTTGCCCTTTGACCAAAATCTTTTGTTGGCATAGGTGTTGGTGAGATTAAATTTTTTGTTAACCTCACACCTATTAAATGAATCATATGCGTTAATTTTGAAATTTATTGTTGCCTAATATGAAACAAAAACTTACTCAAAGAACTAAAAGAATCCACCCATTCGTTGATTTAATTTACTTTCACTCAATTATATTTTTAATTTTTTTGAATCATGGTTTAATAAATACATACTTTTAATTTTTCTACTACTAATAGCAATATATACATTCTAAAAATCTATTGGTCGAAATGTTTTTAATAACATAATAAAAAAGTAGCTAATTAGTAATTAAAGTTTATACCAATAAATAAATGATAATAATAATTTATAATGTAATTAAATATATAATTTTGGTAGTCAATTATTATATAAAATATAATTTAGTGAATTAAAATCATTACTTCTTTTATCGAAGATGGATATCATCCCATAATTATACAAAAATCTGGGAACATTTAATTTGGTTAAGAACACAATAAATAAATACGTTTAACCAAATCCAAACATCTTAAATAAAACACAAATAGTTTAAGAACTAATCTGTTTTAAATTAAAAAAAAACATGTTATCTATGTTTCGTTTGATTTTGCTATTGGGTCCCCTTTTTGTTCTTAATTCGATCGAGTTTAATGCGACAGTAGACGCATGTGGTAGTGGTAATTACACCACAATTCTAGAAGTTGTAGAGGGTGCACCATTCAATATCACCACACACCACTACATCAGAATCAAGGCAGGAGTGTACGAAGGACATGTAGAAGTCCCTGAAAACAAAACATTATTGTCATTTGTTGAAGACGACGTTGCTTCTACTATAATTGTAGACCGACGTTCTAGTGCCACCTGATATGGCACCCACGATTCTGCCACATTAAGGAAACAAACAAAATACCTGTATATTCTTGAGAGAAATCCAATTCGATTTTAACCTTCTTTGTTTCTTTCTCAAACCCTTCTTCATTGTTGAATCACGTTTACTTTTGCCAAGAATTAGGGCTAAGAACAATTTGGGTACAACTTGTAATTAAGGAATAAGATTTAGGTTTCTGTTTCGATTTGGGTATAGATTTAGGAGCAGATAAATTTGGGTATAAATTAGGGTTTAGATTTAGGGACTAGATTTGGGGATTTTATTTAAAACAAGAGAGAGTGAATATGAGAAATTCTAGGGATTAGAATACGAAATGGATTTAGTCTGTCTGTTCAGGGAGAAGGAAATCTAGGTTTTAGATTTGTTAGGTATTTCATTAAATTAAATTGATGAAGATGTAATATGACCGATTGATAAGGGTACAAATAATTGTCCTAACACAAATATTCCACGTGGGATAAATAATGCCACTTGGATGAACACATTCAATTATTAATGCCAAGTTGGATATTATAAGGGTAGGTGGGTCATTTAATGTCGCAGATTAAGTTTTGGGTTTGACCTAAACTCAAGGGACTAGTGGTGATACAAAAAGCTCGGGACTATTGTGACACGTGGCAGCCTCTGATTGATCAGAGGATCCTCTGGACTAAATTTATCCAAACGCGATAGTCCAGGGACTGTCAACGGACATTCGAAAGTCAAGGGATTATCTACCACCAAACTCGATAGTCGAGGGACGATGTAATGTTCAAAGCCTATGTTACTATAGTAACTCCAAATATCCCACGCAAAGTCACAATTAACAAATAAGTCCCTAATATTTTCATATTCTGAGCAGAACTGACACTTAGAGGCCATGCTTGATTCCTCCATTTTAATTTGATCATCAACTTGAGCCATCAATGCTCTAAAAGTCAAGGGTCTCCTTTTTGTTGTTTCGTTTGCTAAATCTCGTGTCAATAACCCTTCTCGAAATGTAGCCTTAACAACGAATTCTTCACAATTATCCAGTCCTGCTTTTATCAATATAAAACACTTTATATATGCCTTTAATTTCTCTCCCACAACTCGTTTATATTTTATTATCATGCCGGCATTCGCTATCATTTCCTTACTTCCCACAAACTGCCGTAAAAAGGGTTTTATAAAAATCTATAAAGTTTGAAATGGATCCAATCGGAATCCCGTTATACCATTTCAATGTTGTACCCTTAAATGTCTGAGAAAAATCTCTGAGAAAAATCTCTGCATACCATACTATCGTCACCTTCGAAAGTCATCATATAGTCTTTAAATTGTTTGACATGATTATCTGGATCTTACATCCCATCAAATTGTTTGACCTTAGATATATCCAACTCGCTTCAGAATAGTAATAAACCTTATTTAAGTAATTAAAAGAGAATTTCACTAGTCAACTCCTTGCACATACTGGTCATCTTCTCTTGTGTATTGGTTAGATGTATTACCTTACAGCATTCAGTTTCCTTAAACATTGAGGTATATTATCTCTTTTTTATATGTTTTTCTTATGTGATTTTCGAGACAGACTTCTTTCTTATATTTTGAAGACTCTTGATATCTATTTTTCTTAGATGACCCTTCCTCAAAGTTTGAGCTATCAAATCTATCATCACTCGATGTGATATACCTATGTTGTCTTACCTTTTTTTTTCTCAAAGTACGATGCTAATTTTTAGGCTCAAAATGAGTTTTCTTCCGGTCTTTTCGAATCTGATGAGTTGTATAAGATCGATCAAATTGATTTTCCTCGTCGTACTTCTCTTAAATTGTCGCACTTCAGATTTCAATCTAACTAAGTGAATATTTTTCTATCTTGAAGCATACTTATCGTTTAGAAATGTGATTTTATCCAGCAACTTATTTATTCGAGCTTCGATGTCTGAATGAGTCTGTTGGATTAGAATTTGATCATTGTCATTCTCTTTACTTTCTTATCTTTGCAAATATGACCTCAAAGTCTCGGTCATTTTTCGAACCAAATGATCATGTTCTTTCCCTCGCTCCATTATCAATCAAGAACAATTATATTTGATCAAAAATTTAAATTTTCTCTGGTTTTAAATTATGAAATTTAGATACCGATCGATACAAATCTCCCACTATGGTCGCAAATTTGATATGTGTGAATTTAGTTCTTAAGGTTGAAAGAAAGAGAGTTTGATTTTAGATAGAGAAGTAAAGGTTAAAAGTAAGAATTAGCTTATGAAAGTATTGTTCCTTGTAGTAACACCCTCGCCATTATTTATAGTCGTTCAGACTTCGTGTAACTTAATTGGTTACACAAATGAGTTAATTGCACTTAGTCCCCCATCTTTACTAACAATCCAACCCTATCTTACAAATTTACAATTGATCATATAAGATTTTAGTTAATTACATTTAAGCCCTCAACATTCTATATCTTCATCAATCTTTATAAGCTTTCATATTTCCCCCGAATAGTTTATCAAAAATACACTTAACAAATCTTTGTTACATTGCTCCATCGTTCTTTGGACCAAATGAAATAACCTTATAAAAATATAGCATTTTTATGTGGTAAAAATGATACTTTCTTCAACATTTAGATGAATCCATGAAAGAAAAATACTCGTAACTAGTTAGTGCATCCACCGATTGCTCGATTCTAGACAAAGGAACAACATCATTCAGACAAACTTAATTAAGATCAGTCAAGCCAGCGCAAATCCTCTATTGCTCATGTTTATTTTTAACAAGAACTAGACTTTCCAACCACATCAGGTCTTTTGACCCTCTGATATACCCCACCTTCAAAAATCTATCAAACTTTTTAACAATAACTTGTGATATGCCCCAATTATAGTACGTTTTGACTGATAATTTCGAGGTGGATTGTGCATTCTATCATAAGTAGACTTGAACAATACGTTCGCATAACTTTTGTATCTCTAAGAACGCATTGAATTGCCATCCCAGTTATTTCTACCCCAATAACCACTGCATCTTCATAAAGTCCTGCAATACCTCTCAAATCATCATCATCATCTTAAACAATAAAATGAGTATCATTTTTACCATACAAATGTGTAGAAATCCTCTCATCTATTTGAGTAGTTTGATCGCCACATGTCTCTTCGTCCAACAAGTAGTATTTCCAGTCATAGAATATCCCCCAAACATTTCTAAGGAGTCAAAATACTTACACAAACTTCAAAGCCATCCTTGCTCCACTAGTTTATCTACAAACATTAAAATCAACCTATCCAGGTCAACATCCAAATATTATGCGGCTTCATCTAATACCTTACACTTAGAATCTAGAATCATCAATGAAATTTCTTAATTTAAATTTGGATTGACTATATGTTGTGTGAAAATACTTAAACTTTTTAAACCACTGCTTTGAATTTTTACAAAAACGGCTACTTTGCATTTTCTATCAAAATATGTACCTCTTTCTTTAGAGTAATGCAACTTGCAGTATCATGCCCAATATCATTATGATACTTCCAAAATCTTTTGTTAGGCTCTTCTCTTGGTATTTTTACTGAAGCTCGCATCTTCATCATGTAGTTTTTAAACTGTTCGATGTGGTCATCGGGATCTTGCATCCCATAGATTTTTTTTATCTTCGCGATATCGAACCACTTTGAAAGAGTGATAGACCTTATCTTAGCTATCAAGGGAGAGTTTCTCCAGTCTGTCTACTATTTGCACATACTGATTATCATTTCCTGTTATCATAAAAGTGTACAAATTTCGATCATGTATTCATGTGTACTGATTCGACGTATTCTCTTCACACCACTCTGCTTCCCTCAAACAACGAGTTACATTATATTTTCTTATTTTGCATTCTTTTTGTAACTTTCGAGACCGACTCTTTTCTTCTTTCGAAGACCCCAGGTACCTCTTATACTCATATAGGACTGGCCATAATTGGAGAGCCTCTCATTTGTCCTTGGAAATTCTAGCAGGCAACCTCCCAAAGCATTTTGATATTTCGAAGCTGGAAAAGTTCGATGGGATGCATGATCCTGATAATCACATCGAGTAATTCAAAAAATTTATGATCAATTTCGATGACGATGATAAATTGTTGTGTAGAGCGTTTTCGCACTTTCAGAAGGGTGGCTTCCAAGTGGTACAACAGGCTTCCTCAGGGCTCGATAAAGAATTTCGATATGTTTTGGAATATCTTTAGACAACATTTTGTGGGGAGTAAAAACTTTCGATCCAATGGAGACACAATAATCTACTGTAGGCAAAAAGTTGAGGAAATTTTGAAGAACTACACCAATCGATTTGTGAAAACAAAAACAGATATGGAGTACTGCAAAGATTCTGTGGCACTGGCGGCATTCAGGATGGGACTTCTCCCCAGACTTTTAAAAGATACGGTAGCAGAGAGTCTGGCGATGACTTTCGGGGTATTATTGGATCAAGTTGAGAAACTAATTATGGTGGTGGAGACCCAGGCATCAGAAAAAGGATCAAGTGATCAGCTACATCAAAAAAAATTTCAAAGGTCCGAGTCTAGTGGTCAAGTGCCTCATGTTAATGTTCAAACCAAGGCTGGGGGTCAGTATCCGTCGAGGCCGAGAATGAACCTGCAAAACTATAGTAATCAGCAGAGCTATAACAAATGAGCAAGGCCCATTTCGAACAAGTGGATTCGTCCGGACTATTTCTGAGTTAACGGAGAATGTAGCTACGATAGTTGACAGGGAAAGATTAACAGTGCAGTTCAGAAAACCTTTTCCTATTCAAACTCCGAGGAAAGCATAAGTGCTAATAGGTTTTGTAAGTACCACGAGGACATTGGGCACGACACTAAGGAGTGCATCGCTTTGAAAAAAGAAGTGCAAGCTTTAATTGAAAATGGAATGTTATTAGAGTTCATGAAAAAGGACAACCTGAAAAAGTTGCAGTAAAGGCTGTCCCAAAGAATACTGACACAACAATGGTGATTTCCGAAGAAGTTGATGCTTTCAATATAGCGATAGAGTATCTGGATCCCAAGGAAGGTGGAAATTAAATGACCTATGTGCTTTTTTCGAGTCGCTAGCTATCTTCGGAGGAGATACCATTGCAGGGAACTCAAATAGTTCGTGGAAGAGACATATGGTGAATCTAACCACACAGATCGAGGCAGGGGTTTCAGCGCAAATGCATCGCTTTCCCTCCCTTATCATATGTTTTGACGATGATGATATGAGGAATGTTGCGAGCCCGCATGAAGACTTTTTGGTGGTTATTGTTGCGAGTATAGACGGAGACCAAGTCTAGAAGATACTTATTGACACAGGAAGTTCTGCGAATATTTTTTTTATGAGTACCTACAGGAGAATTTCTGAGCCACCTGTTATAGGAAGATCCAATAGAACTATAATGGGCTTCACGGGAGCAACAAAAATAGTAGTGGAAGAGTTTCAGTGTGTGGCAAAGCTTAGTCGTGGACCGTTCAAGAAGGAATTTGAAGTCTTGTTTATAGTTGTAGATGCACCAACTTCGTATAATGCAACTTTGGGCCGCTCTTGGTTGTCCATGATGCATGGTGTTATCTCAACAGTGCATCAATGCTTAAAATATGTGGTAGGGAACAATATAGGGACGATTAGGAGCAGCCAGAAGATAGCTCGAGAATGTTATCAGATAGCTTTATCATCGAAAGGTGTTCGATGAGAAGTATCAGAGAAAGTGTAGCAGTTAAAGGGGACTTCCTCGGTAATCACTCCTTGTGATGATCCGAGGGAGGCCCCCGGATTTCTAATTCCGGATGAGGATCATGAGGAACATAAGTTTGAAGAAGGAAATTTTTTGAAGATTGGAGTAAAGCTTTCTCTTGAGTTCTGAGAAAAATTGATTGCGATTTGATCGACAAAATTAACTATGTTTGCTTGGTGTGCAGATGATGTTACATGAGTACCCCCTAGAGATAATATGTCATAAGCTTGCAGTACGGCATGATGTTCGACCTATTGTGTAGAAAAGAAGACCAGTTTCTCAGGAGAAGTCTGCAACTATTCTCTCGGAGGTTGAACGATTGTTAAGCATATGCCATATTCGAGAGTCGCAGTATCTTGTATGGGCCTGGAACCCAGTTTTGGTCAAGAAAAAGAATGTTAAGTGGAGGATGTGCGTGGACTTCACGGACTTGAATAGAGCTTGTCCGAAAGATCCTTTTCCGGTACCCATGATCGATCAGTTAGTGGACTCTACTTCAGGTAATCGGTTATTATCTTCCATGGATGCTTATTTAGGATATAATCATATCAGATTAGATGCAAAAGATGAAGAAAGCGCATCGTTTATCACTCGAAGAGGATTATACTGTTATAAGGTCATGCCATTTGGCCTGAAGTATGCGGGGGCGACTTATCAGCGTTTGGTAAACTGATATAAAGTGAAATGCAGAGAAACCTAAAGGGATAAAACCCTAATTTTCATTAATAAAAAAACAACTCCCAGAACAGTGAATAGAAGATAGGTTTATATAAGGGTTCAAGCGAAACCCTAAAACTTAAAATATGAAAATTACAAAAAAAGCCTAAAGTATTAAAATTGCAAAACAAGAGGATAGATGAGCCCGAATGCCCAAAAAAGCCCATAGCTCACGAGCAAAGCTGGTGACTTGCGTTCGTGACGTCGTTTCCTTCGAAACAAGGTGCTGTGAGTCAAAATCTGACACCGGAGCTCCGAACTGTCAATTCACCGAACTCTTTGCATCATTCCCGCCGGGGTAGAGAAGATTCGCCCTCGAATCAGAAACGGTCTCCCCATCAGAAGAGTCACCTGCATAAGGAATCAGATGCTTAACATTGAAAACATCAGTCGTGCGGACATGGCTAGGCAAACGTAGTCGATAAGCATTCGGATTGATCTGCTCCACAATCTCTACTGGACCAATCTTCCGGGCGGCCAGTTTATTGTATTCACCAGCAGGGTACGGATTCTTTGTTAAAACTTCCCACACATAGTCACCAACTTCGAACTGAACAGGACGACGATGAGAATCTGCCTGAGACTTATATTTGGCGGTGCTCAAGACCAACTGATCATGAGTCTGCTGGTGGGTTTGGCGAATCTGTGAGACAAGTTCCTCAGCATTCGTATGAGGACGAATCTTGCTAGGCAGTGCTAACAAGTCTACTGGACGCCCGAGGTACAATACCATACATCACCTTAAAAGGACGAAAACCCGTGGATCTGTTAAGGGCATGGTTATGGGCGAAATACGCCTGCGGTAAGCGCTGATCCCAAGCCTTCGGATGATCTCCTACCAGACAGCGCAACAGGTTACCGAGGGATCGGTTAACCACCTCTGTCTGGCCATCCGTCTAAGGGTGGTAAGCACTATTGAAGTTGAGCTGTGTATTCACCATACGCCATAAGCTGCGCCAAAAACGACTCACAAACCGGGTGTCACGGTCAGAAACAATGGTACTGGGGAGGCCATGAATACGATAAATCTCCCGAAAGAAAAGCTGCGCAACACACACTGCATCAGATGTTTTTCTACAGGGGATGAAGTGTACCATCTTAGAAAAACGATCAACCACCACAAAAATAGAATCGCATCCACGCTGAGTCCGAGGTAACCCAAGAACAAAATCCATACTAATGTCGGTCCAGGGCTGAGCAGGAATCGGCAGGGGTAAATAAAGACCTGCATTTGTGGATGTTCCCTTGGCCAACTGACAAATTCGACAACGGGCGACAAAACGACCAACTTCCTTCCGCATCGAAGGCCAAAAATAGGATGACGACAGCAACTGGTATGTTCGATCACGACCCACATGACCTTCATTATGCAGCTCCTTGATCAGCTGAGGACGCAAACTACAGTCAGGGATACACAGCTGTACGCCACGAAAGAGAAAGCCATCCTCCAATAAAAAATCAGAATGTTCGCCCTGCTGAATCAGTTCAATAACCCGAGAGAAGAATGAGTCAGTAACATAAAGGTCAACAAAAGAATCAAAGCTAGGAACCTGAACGCGCATCTCAGTCAACAGAGTGTGACGTCGGCTCAAAGCATCAGCAACCCGATTCGTAATACCGGCCTTGTGCTTGATGATAAAAGTGAACTGCTGCAAATAAGCTATCCAAGCAGTATGTCTATGAGATACTTTGTCTTGACTACCAAGATACTTCAAAGAATCATGATCAGTATATAACACAAATTCATGCTGAAACAAGTAATGACGCCAATGCTTGATAGCCTGAACTATTGCATAAAATTCAATATCATAAGTACTAAATCGCAGTTTGGCATTTGCCCATTTCTCACTGAAGAAAGCCACAGGACGCCATGACTGGGAGAGAACTGCCCCAATACCAAATTTAGAAGCATCACAATGAAGCTCGAATGGCTGTGAAAAGTCGGGCAGCACCAAAATAGGCGATGTGGTGAGACGCCGTTTAAATTCTACAAATGCTGCATCAGCATCTTCGGACCAACTAAATTTTGTGCCCTTCATGCAATCCGTAATCGGGGCCATAATACTGCTGAAATGGGGAATAAAACGTCGATAAAACGATGCTAAACCATGAAAACTACGAACCTCAGTGATGGAAGTAGGTCGAGGCCACTGGTCCACAGCAGCAACTTTGCTCGGATCAGCTCGTAACCCTTAAACAGGGACAATATAACCCAAAAATTGGACAGTTGGGGACATAAACGAACATTTGGCAGTAGCAGCATAAAACCTATCTCGACGCAACACCAATAACACCTCACGTAAATGGCATAGATGCACATAATGGTTAGAACTATAGATCAGAATATCAACGAAGTAAACAACAACAAATTTACCGATGAAAGGCCTCAATGCCTGATTCATGATACGCATGAACGTGCTAGGCGCGTTGGACAGGCCAAACGGCATCACCATCCACTCAAACAAATCCTCACGCGTCTTAAACGCCGTCTTTCACTCATCACCAGGACGAATCCGAATCTGATGGTATCCACTTTTCAAATCAAGCTTGCTGAACACAAAAGCACCACCCAACTGGTCTAACAGATCATCCAGGCAAGGTATAGGAAACCTGTAGCGAACAGTGATCTTGTTAATAGCTTGGTTGTCCACACACATACGCCAAGAACCATCCTTCTTCGGTGTCAGTAATGCCGGAACTGCACAAGGGCTGAGACTTACCCGAATATGTCCCTTTCTCTAACAAATCCTCCACCTGTCGTCGTAATTCTTCATGCTCCTTCGGGCTCATTCGATAGTGGGGTCGATTTGGGAGAGCAGCACCAGGGACCAGGTCGATCTTATGTTGAATATCCCCCAGAGGAAGTAACTCGGGTGGCAAATCCACTGGAAACACATCTGCAAACTCCTGCAAAAGAGACTGAATGACAGGACTATGGTCCGCATTGGAATTAGGCACAACAGGGTCACAGAACAATATGAAAACCAAGCCAGCCTCTTCCATGGCTGTCTGAAAAGAAGCACGGGACAAAAAAGTCGATGTGGAAGGAGTAGAGTGAATGCTCAGGGGTCAAGGCTTTGCTGGCATAAGAACGATCTTTTTTCCTCGAAAGAGGAATGAGTAGGTATTTGCACGCCCATCATGTATAACAGACAGATCATACTGCCAAGGACGACCAAGCAGTAGATGACAAGCATCCATAGGTACAATATCACAAAAGACTTCGTCCTGGTATGTTTGCCCACAGAAAAAGAAACAAGCACGCGCTTAGAGACGGTGAGATCAGTACCTTTACTTAGCCAGGCGAGCTTGTACGGCTTGGGATGCGATTCTGCCCTAAACCCTAGCTTCGAAACCGCTGCTTCGGAGACGACATTCTTGCAGCTGCCAGCATCAATGATGAAGGTGCACACATTCCCGCCGATCGTACACGTCGACTGGAACACGTTACTCCGCAGCCAGTCGCTCTGCTCAGGAACGTGAGGAGACAGGAACGTGCGGCGCAGCATCAACACTGCTCCAACATCGCCAGTCACAATTTCTTCCGCATCCTCAGGCAAGTCATCATCGTAGGTATCGAATTTCGGAGGGCCATCAAGAACAATAGGATTCGGTTCAAACGCCTCCTGAGAGAAGAGACCCCTAGCACCCGCAGCATTTGGACACTCTACCTGACGAGGCCTTAATTTGCCACAGCCATAGCACCGTAAATTTCTTGAAGAACGTCTTGGCGCACCGCGCCGAGGAGGGATCTGATCAGGTGTTGGGCGGAGAACTGGTTTGGACGCCGAAATCCCTGAAGGAGCACCGGTCCTCATGCTAGTCTGGGTCAGGCGAGCCGACTACTTTTCTGCCTGGAGGGCACGCCGATGGGCTTCGGAAACAGAGGATGGATCGAACATATTCAGCACATCTTGAAGCTGAAGGCGTAACCCGCCAATATAGCGGAATACCCGCTGATGCGGCGACTCGGTCACATCTGTGCGAGCCAGCAGCTGATAGAATTCTTCGGTATATTCATCCACAGATTTGGGTCCCTGACGAAGATTCTAAAGTCGCTGGTAGAGTTCCCGCTCGAAGTTGTAGGGAAGGAAAGACTTGCGGATTTTTCTTTTGAATTTCTCCCAACTGTGGACTTTATCCTTGCCTTCTCGTGCGCGGTTCTGCTTCACCTGCTGCCACCAAGCCTGTGCCCTACCGCGTAGGTGAATGGTGACTAATGCGACCCTTCTCTCCTCAGGAACTTCCTTGAAGTCCAGGACTTCTTCAATCTGGGATAACCAATCGATAAGTGCCTCTGCCTTAAGGCTGCCATCAAAGTCCGGGATGTCTATCTTGAATCCAAGCTCCCAGCGGCGGGTGTGAGAAGTATTATGGTCGATCCCCTCCCCAAATGGGTTATCGATACCCTCAACCTTTGTGCCTTGTTGCCTGGCGTTAAGATCAGCCATCTGACGGGTAAGATCGGCTACGTGACGGCGTAGGTGAGCAACTTCACGATCATCTAAATCACTTGTATCTCTAGTGACTGCAGCGCCACCGCGACCGCTGGTTCTTCCTCGTACCATATCGCAGGACTGCCTGTGTTTGATACCACTATGATAAACCAAACTCTCTGCATCATAAACCAAACCTTTGAGGGTAAAATTGTCCGAAATGTAGAAGCTTACATCGATGATATGCTGGTAAAGAGTTTACAGGACAAAGATCATTTCTCTAACTTGGAGGAAACTTTTTATAATTTAAGTAAAGTTAATTTGAAGCTAAATCGAGAGAAGTGTATTTTTGGAGTACAGCCAGGGAAATTTCTTGGCTACATGATAAGTGAAAGGGGTATCGAAGCTGATCCACAACAGGTAAAGGCTTTGACGACTATGACTCCTCCTTGGAATATTAAGGAAGTCCAGATTCTTACAGGCAGATTGGCAACACTAAATAGGTTTATTTTTCGTTCATCAGATAAATGTGTACCTTTCTTTAAGGTGTTGAGAAATGCAAGATAGTTTAATTGGACCGAGGAATGTTGAGCAGCATTTCGCCGGATTCAAGAATATTTGATGTCCCCAGAGATACTTCCCAAACCTTTGATGGGAGAAAAGTTGATCGTTTATGTATCAGTATCAGACTTTGTAGTCAGTGCCGTATTACTTTGAGAAGATATTGATTTGTTAAAACCAATTTATTATGTCAGGAAACGTTTGTTAGATGCAGAGAAACGATATCTTAAATTGGAAAAGTTAGCTTTAGATTTGGTAACGGCTGCTCGGAAAATGAGACCCTACTTCCAAGCCCATCCGATAATAGTTCGAATAGCATTCCCCCTAAAAGGTTTGTTGCAAAGGCCAGATATATCTGGAAAAAAAAACTAAATGGCCAGTTGAGCTTCGAGATTTCGATATACCGTTTGAACCTCAGACTGCAACAAAAGCTCAGGTTTTAGCTGATTTCTTGGTTGAATTCCACTCGAAAAGAGCAGACATAGAGATTGTTGACCGGTCAGGTCAGACAAAATGGTTGGTTTGAACGGATGAGGGGTCGAATGTTTCTGGAAGTGGTGCTGGAGTCCAGCTAATTTCCCCGGATGGGATAACCATATTTCAAGCAATCCGTTTTGGTTTTAAAGAAACTAATAACGAAGCAGAGTATGAGGAAACATTAGCAGGGTTGAGATTTTGGCTCAAGTATGTGGAGCTCGAAAAGTTAAATTGATTAGTGATTCGGAGTTGGTGATAAATCAAGCTTTAGGAGAGTCAGAGGCAAGAAAATATAAATTCGTCAAGTATTTGAAAGTTTTGAGGGACTTGGCTTTGAATTTTGACGAAATCCAGTATGAGCATGTTCGAAGGCAAGCAAATCTTATCCCTGATTCCTTAGCAGCTGCCTCGCGGTCAGAATGTCATCTATGGGTCATTATTCAGGAACACCCTTTGGTTATAAGCGGTGCAGAACAATCAATGAATGTGGAGGAAGTAAGCAGTGTGGTTACAGATGATTGGAGGTCAGAAATTGTGGACTTCTTGGAAACGGATAGCTTAACAACAGAAAAGTCTGAGGCCAGGAGAATTAGGTTTAAATCTTACAGTTATATTATTTTGGGAGGATTTTTATATAAGAAGTCCCTCAGTAGACCATTTCTCAGATGTTTGGCGAAAGACGAGTCGCAATTTGTCTTATAAGAGATGCACGACGGGGAAGGGTCGGCCCATTGCGGATATAAAGCATTAGTTCGACGAGTGTTTTGGCTGGTTATTATTGGCCAACCATTTCCAGTGATGCAAAAGAGTTGGTCAAACGGTGCAACAAATGTCAAAGATATGCCAATATAATACACAAGCCAGGAGTGCTATTAGAAAGTATTTCCGAAGCAGTGCCATTCGATAGGTGAGGTATTGATTTAGTTGGACCCCTACCAATGGCATCGGGTGGAAGGAAAACGATCATAGTAGCGATCGACTATTTTTCCAAGTGGGTCGAAGCAGAGCCTTTGGAAGGGACGAAAGCGAAGGATGTTATCAAGTTTGTTGTTTCGAACATTTGTTGTCGTTTGGGGGTGCCAATAAAAATCAGAAATGATAATGGGCCTCAATTCGATAACAAGGAGTTTAAGAGCTTTTGTGTTTCTCGGGGCATACCACAATGTTTTTCTGCTCCATTTCATCTGCATGCTAATGGTCAGGTGGAGGTGACCAATCGAATTTTGAGGGCAAGGCTGGAAAGTGGCCAGATTATTTACAGGAATGTATTGTGGGCTTATAGAACAACGCCTTGAGTTTCAACTGAAACATCTCCATTTGCTTTGGTGTATGGCATGCATGCGGTTAGCAGCTAATCCTTCAGAGTCTGATTGAAGATCTTTGATCGATGCTTCCTCCTCGGAATCGTCTAAGTGGCTTTTGGCTCGGGAGCGTTTCGGAAGATAGATGATGATTCCTTTCTTTTCCACTCGATCAAGGACCTTTTGCTGGGAAGGAGGAGTCATCAATTCCTTCATAGTTAGCATGTCGAGGGGATTCACCCTCCAGAGTCGACTTTTGGCTAAGTTATTATTCATGAAACAGAGGTGGAAGTTTTTTTCCCAGTTGTCCTTAGCCCATTCACTAAGCTTAGTAGATACTGTGGTGGCACTTTCTACATGATCAGCATAGGGCTTCGAAATCCCAGTTATAGCTAAACAAAAATTCGAACAGAGAATTGATAAAAGATTATTCGAGGGAAATAAAAGAAAATTGTTAAGCAATTATTCGAGGGAGATAAAAGTGAGTTGAAAAGACTTACATCTGTTAGTACACACAAGAGAAAGCTTGTGTGGATTCGAGGGGGTTGACTCGGAGCCCGTCTCCCAGTGTCCGGAAAAGAAGAGGAATTGTTGCCTCTATTGTTTGTCAGCCTCTAGTAAGTGCTTCACTACATTTTGATCTTGACCAAAGGTCAGCGAGTAAAACAGGAAAACAAATTCTTTGCTAGGCCCGATAATCCGATGAGCTCTTCTAGGGAGAATTCATTACCATAAATCCTCAAAGCCATAATACATGTCATAAGTGAACCACATGTTCGGGCCAACTTAGGAGGGGCATAGATCGATCTTTGCAAAATATTCGATAAAAATGGGTCTAAGAGATATCTCATACCCCAGTTCATGATCTCTGTATAGACAATTTCTGATGTCAATATAAGAGGGGATGCCCCATTGGGTTCTCAGCATGGTTTCCTCCGGAGGCGAGAAGTATTTGTAAGAGATATGATGGAGTGCAACTAGGTGCTTGTTTTCGATTCCTCGGATGTTATTGCCTACAATAGCATCGAGTTCCCACGGAAGAGCAATATCAACCTTGGATTTGGGGGCAATCCTGTTTGTTTGCTCTTCGAAAATTGTTGGAGGAGTTGTAGACATCTGACCAGAAGAAGCCAAAGAAGGACCGTCGGATTTACCTTTATCAACAATCGAAGTTTGTAGTGTTTATGTTTCAGGGTTTTCCGAGGCTACAGCTTTCCCTTTATTTTCCAAGGATTTATTTTGAAATGACTGTACATCTTCCTCGGTAATTGTAGTTCGTGAAAGGGAGAATCGAGGACTTCCTTGCCATGTTAATCGAAGGGATGGCTGGAAGGCTTGATCCAGAGGCATCAATTCTCAGAGGGATTCCTCGGATTGGAGTTGAATTTGGCTCTGGGGTATCCAACGGGGTTTCCCTTGCTCGCTTGCGTTCTTGAGAGTTTCTCTTGTCTTTAAGATACATTTTTCTCTTTCCTGAGGAGTGCTTGTGATATTTATCTTTGCCCATAGTTTCAAGGTGTTCAAGATTGGGACACTGGTTTATGTTAGAAATTTCTAAGGGAATGATGGTAGAGGAATTTTCGATGGGGGGCTGGCACCGTGGAAGGTTGTAACCGGGGGTTGGGGTTGAGGTTCAGTGTAAGTACCGACATCGACTTTCTCTTCGAATTTTTGGCTAATGCACAGCCACTCAAGAATGCGACGAGTCTTGGGGAGCATAAGCCAAATTTCTCTCTCTAGAAAGTTTAGATTAAAAAGTTTAGAGTATAAATGAGAGAGGCGAGTATTTATATGAGTGAATGGGCTTTTAGAGGTAAGGAATGCTACATACAATTATATTGGATCGAGAACTGAGGAAGAATATGAATAGGTAGTCTAATAATGAAAAATATTGGGAAGTGTGATAAGATCTCTAAAAATATTTGGTGACAAAGAATTACGACTAATGACGTAATAAAAAAAGGCGGGAGATGAATGACTGGAAGTTGAAGAGTTTGTACTGAAAGGTCCGACGACTTCCATCCTTGTAATTTGATTAGCCAAATCTATGGGGCTATGTTGAACTCTTTGAAAATATTAGAATGAGCATATTATTATTTCCGATGTGAATTTCTGAGGAGGAAAAAACTTATGATGAGTTGTGGTCTGATTTTTGCTAAGCAATTGCAAGGATTGGGGGGCTACTATGAATGGTCAATACCTCCGAGGAGATATTTTTCTTTTTTGAAGGAGCATTATTTGAGGGGAAGAATCAGAGTTCAAAGATACATTATTCGAAGAAGCATTAATCAACTTGAAAAGTCGGAATTCGAAGAGACATTAGTAGAAGAGAAGAGTCAGAATTCGAGTCGGAATTCGAAGAGACATTATTCAAGGAAAAGAGTCAAAATTCGAGTCAAAATTCAAATCAGAATTCGAAGATGAAGTATTCGAGGAAAAGAGTTGGAGTTCGAAGATGCATTCTTCAAAGAGAATTAAAAGATAAAGTTAAGTTCGAATATGTCATCGCAGTCCTTGTAAAAATATTTTTTACAAGGACTGGGGGGCTACGGATGACGGAGAATTAAAGACATAGGGGAAAATTGTGAAGAAGAGTTTTTAGGTGGGGAAGGATTGGAAAATGTATTATAGAAGTATCCATAGTGAATAAATGGTAAAATATCGGGACTAAATGTGTAATAGTTGGGAATTAAAGCGTGTGAGACCCATTATTGTACTATAAAAGGACCCATACGAGTTGATAAGGTGATTGATTAATATAATACTATTTTCTCTCTCTACTTTTGTAGTACTTTCTCTCTCTAAATGTATGTTGATAAAGAATTAGTTATTATAATTTAGTACTTCGAATAATTGTTTTACACAAAATTATCCTTAAGTAAACTCTTAATTCTTCAAGTTACATAGAAGGGTATTTGAGGTATAAAGTCCCTTAATTGTTTCGTTCTTTATCCGTAATATGTTTGTTAAATGGGTCTTTATTGGTAAGTCTCCCTTTAGTTTATTAGTTTCATATTTTAATTATTAATATATTAAGATTTGTTTTCATAAAAAAATTTAATTTTATTTCTATGTATTTTACAACAATATCTTATATATAACAAATTTAATAATTTCTATTTTTCATCAATATTTCATAAATATTAAAATTGATTTTTTTAGCAATAAACAATTTATTACCAAAAATTAAATGTTTTACAATATATAGGTCTCAAATAAGAGTCTGCGAAAGAATAGGGGCCCAAGGCCAAATAAAAAATAATATAATATGAGGAGCGATCGATCCCCTCCATGGATGAGCTGAGTCTTCTGAAGATTTTCAATTAGCCGACTAAAGTTGTCACTCAAACTCAAGATCATCGATCATCAACAATTGTCATCAGCGAATTTCAACAAATCTGATCCCCTACATGAAACCCTTAAGCAATCTTCAACATGCAGAGCTAAATTCTGCTCCATAATCATCTAATTCCTGGTTGAAACAGGCGACCAAAGAACGATTGAAATCAGTTAAATCATCTTTGACCATCTTCTAACTCCAACGAATATATTCTCAATAGAAAGGAAGAAGAATGTGGACACGATAGGGAGACCAAGAGTTTATTATAGCAATCTCAGTCTCCTTGTGAAGTCATTATCCCTCTTCTTCAAGCAGAGTGAATGAGGGACTCAGCTCCAACTTCATCCTCGAGTTTCACACCAGCAAGCCCCTTGTATTAAGAGAAAAATCTAAAACAATGAATACGTCAAAGTAGTAATTTTATTGATTCGAGAAGATAAGATTTGTCCCCTTTACAAAATCCTTAACCTTCTATTTATATTATTCTAGGCCATAACTCCCCTATTGAATACAAACATTCAGTGGGTCGTGACCGTCGTTACACTAATTATCACAAATTTCTCTTAATCGTGGTCCTTGGATGTTTGACTGTTGACTCTTCCCTGATTATCGGTCCTTAATACAGTCTATGATATTAAATTTGTTTACCATTTGTCGATGTAACGGTTAGTTCCACAAGTTGTCGTGCTGGGCATTCTTCGTGGTTCTTCCTGGTAGATACCGAAGCCGCCGTGTCCGCTTAGGTCGGGTCCAATGTCAGCTTTCTTCTGGCCGAGCGATATCGCACACTATATTCCTCGAGCGTGCTTGCTTTTGATCGTACTCTACTTGATTATTGCCGAGCGCAGACAGGTCTTGAGTTTTCTTTGGCCGAGCGCGCATGATTTTAATCGGGTTCTGCTCCACGTAAGTTCGAGCGCGCTCTACCTCATACCTCTTCTGCTCGGATCGAGCGCATTGTCCTTCTTTAAGGTCTTTCTGCTCTTTATACTTTATACGGCCCCTTTCGGGTTCGATCTGTCCTGCTCTACTGGTTTTTGTCGTGCTCTGCTTTCATTGGTTCTGCTTTGTTCCAATATGTTTGGTTTTGATATTCATTCTTCATATTAGTTATGGGTGCCTACTCCCTTATCCGGGTTCCCCCTAGTCCAAATAGTAAATGTGAAACAAGTACTGGTTGGAATAAAAAATAAGTAGAAAAGAAAATACATGCATGACGTGGCAACCGTTGATTTGATAACGTGTGTCGATTTAGTATGATTTTCTGACAGATTACTGTAGGTGTCATCATTCTAACAACGGTTGAGTAAGTGAACCCTTTAGGTAACTATTTAGACGGTTTTTTAAAAATCTTAAGTCTTTATTCAGATAAAGTACTTTGTGAGCATTTGGTTTTTAGAGAGAAGAACTTCAATATCGTCGCGTTTGAGTCGGTTTGTTCGTACACTCGTTCGAGAGAGGAACTTCAAAAACCAAATACTTTAATAACTAATCTATTTTAAATTAACAAAAACAACATGTTATCTGTGTTTCGTTTGATTTTGCTATTCGGTCACCTTTTTGTTCTTAATTCGATCGAGTTCAATGCGACAATAGCCGCAGATGGTAGTAACAATTACACCACAATTCCAAAAGTTGTTAAGGGTGTACCATTCAATAGCACCACACGCTACTACATCAGAATCAAGGCAGGAGTGTACAAAGGACATGTAGAAGTCCCTAATAACAAAAATTTATTGTCATTTGTTGGAGACGACGCAACTGCAACTATAATTGTAGACTGACGTTCTAGCGCCACCTGATATGGCACCCTCGATTCTACCACATTAAAAAAACAAACGAAATACGTGTATATTATTGAGAGAAATCCAATTTGATTTTGACCTTCTTCTGTTTCGTTCTCGAACCCTTCTTCGTTGTTGAATCACGTTTACTTTTTCCAAAAATTAGGGATAACAACAATTTGGTTACAACCTATAATTAAGGAAGTATTTGGAGTTTTGTTTCAATTTGGGTATAGATTTAAGAGCAGATAGATTTGGGTATAGATTATAGTTTAGATTTAGGGATTCTATTTGAGGATTTGATTTAGAACAAGAGAGAGTGAAGATGAGAAAGTCTAGGGATTAGAATACGGAACATATTTAGTCTATATGTTCAGGGAGAATGCAATCTAGGGTTTAGATTTTGTTAGGTATTTCATTAAATTAAATTAATAAAGGTGTAACATGACCGATCGATAAGGTTACAAAGGACTGTCCTAAGACAAATATTCCACGTAGGATAAATAATGCCACTTGGATGAACACATTCAATTATTAATTCCAAGTTGGATATTATAGTGTAGGTGGGTCATTTAATGTCGCAGAATAAGTTTTGGGTTTGACCTAAACTCAAGGGACTAGTGGTGATACAAAAATCTGGGGACTATTGCGACAGGTGGAAGCCTTTGATGGATCAGAGGATCCTCTGGACTAACTTTATTGAAACACGATAGTCCAGGGACTGTCAACGAAAATTTGAAAGTCAAGGGATTATCTTCCACCAAACATGATAGTCGAGGGACGATGTAATGTTCAAAGTCCATGTTAATATAGTAACTCCAAATATGACAGACAAAGTCAAAATTAACAAACAAGTGCCTCATATTTTCAGATTCCGAGAAGAACTAGCACTTAGAGGCCATGCTTGATTCTTCAATTTTAATTTGATCATCAACTTGAGCCATCAATGCTCTAAAAGGCAAGTCTCTTTTTTGTTGTTGTTTCATTTGCTAAATCTCGTGGCAATAACCATTGTCAAAATACAGTCTTAGCAACGTATTCTTCACAATTATCCAGTTCTACTTTTATCAACACGAAACGCTTTATATATTCCTTCAATTTCACTCCCACAGCCCGTTTACATTGTATTATCATGTCGACATTCGCTCTTATTTCCTTATTTCCTACAACCTACCATATAAAAATTGTATAAAAATCTATAAAGTTCGAAATAGATCCAACTGGAATCCTGTTATACAATTTCAATGTTGTACCATTGAATATCTGAGAAAAAGATCTGCATACCATACAATTGTCACCTTCGAAAGTCATCATATAGTCTTAAAATTTTTCGACATGATCATCTGGATCTAGCATCCCATCAATTTTTTGACCTTAGATATATCGAACTCGCTTCAGAAGATTAATAGACCTTATTTACGTTGTTAAAGGAGAATTTATCTAGTCAACTCCTTACATATACTAGTCATCTTATCATGTGTATTGGTTAGATGTATTACCTTACAGCATTCAGTTTCCTTAAACAATGAGGTGTATTTTTCTTTTACATGTTTTTATTACGTGATTTTCGAGACGGACTTCTTTCTTATTCTTTTGAAGATTCTCGATATCTAATTTTCTTAGATGATCCTTCCTCAGAGTTTGAGCTATCAAATCTATCATCACTCGATGTGATATACCTATGTTGTATTACTTTTCTTTTCTCAAAGTATGATGCTTCGTTTCAGGCTCAAAATGGGTTTTCTTCCGGTCGCTTCGAATCTGATGAGTTGTATAAGATCGATTAAATTGATTTTGCTTATCGTACTTCTCCTAAACTTGTCGCACTTCAGATTTCAATCTAAGTAAGTGAATATTTTCCTCTCTTTAAACATACTTATCGTTTAGAAATGTGATTTTATCAAACAGCTTATTTATTTGAACTTCGATGCCTAAATAAGTCTGTTGGATTGGAATTTGATCATCTTCATTCTCTTTACTTTCTTCACTTTGCAAATATAACCTAAAGATCTCGGTCATTTTTCGAACCAAACGATCATCTTCTTTCCATGGCTCCATTCTCAATCAAGAACAATTATAACTGATCAAAAATTCAATTTTCTCTAGTTTTAAATTATGAAATTTAGATACCGATCGATACAAATCTCCCACTATGGTCACAAATTTGATATGTGTGAATTTAGTTCTTGAGGTTGAAAGAAAGATAATTTAATTTTAGATAGAGAAGTAAAGGTTACAACTAAGAATTAGCTTATGAAACTATTGTTCCTTGTAGTACACCCTCGCTATTATTTATAGGTGTTCAGACTTGGTGTAACCTTATATATTCCTTCAATTTAGTTCTGCGAAATAATAGGGGCCTAAGGCCAAATACAAAATAATATAATATGAGGAGCCATCGATCCCCTCCATGAATGAGCTGGGTCTTCTCAAGATTTTCAATTAGCATACTAAAATTGTCACTCACACTCAAGATCATCAATCATCAACAATTGTCATCAGTGAATTTCAACAAATTCGATCCCCTAGATGAAACCCTTGAGCAATCTTCAACATGCAGAGCTAAATTCCGCTCCAGAATCATCTAATTCCTGGTTGAAACAGGCGACCAGAGAACAATTGAAATCATCTAAATCATCTTCGACCATCTTCTAGCTCCAACAAATATATTCTCAATAATAAGGAAGAAGAATGCAGAAACGATGGGGACACCATGAGACTATTATAGCAATCCCAATCTCCTTGAGAAGCCATTATCCTCAAAGATGTTATATTTTTTGTGAGGGTTGAGGTATCTAGGTTGATGTAACGCCTTGCATGATGGACCTTTAACCTAATTTCTAATTATATTGTTAATTTTTTTGTTATTTGTGTGTTTTATCAATGTTTATAGTAGCAATGACATATTTACAGTTTTTCTAAACATTAGATAGGAAGTTGTATATCAAAGCAGTCATAAATGCAGTTACAAACAGACAATCGCAATGTATTAACCAGATGATAAGGTATCTAGCAAGGTCATACCCGGCATATATGGCAATGTCTATTTGATGCTTCCAGCAATATAACAGTGGCCTATCTCGCAATGTTATTTAAGGGTATCAAGAAATGTCGTATTAGACTATCTACCAATTTCATAATAAGGTAGCTAGCAATGTTAAATTAGGTTATCTAGCAATGTCAATTAGGCTATCTAGAAAATTCACAAAACCGTATCTAGCAGTGTAAATGTATGATACTATTAGTATATCTAATTAGAAGATATAATGCATATCTAGCAACGTCATATCTATGTTATATTAGTGTGTCTAACAATGTCTTTTTAGGGAAGCAAGCAATGTCATGTTAGTCCAGCTACCAAAAGGACAGCAAACACTGGACCAGGAAGTCCAGTGAATGTTGTTTTCATTAAAGTTACTTCTCCAAATAAATATATTAAAGATTTCTTCGAGTCTTTTAATGATGCAATAAGGAATAATATTGTTTTACATCCAAAAGGTAGGAATATACATAAATACAGAAGATATTAAGGTAACCCTGCCACCGAAAGATAGAAATTTTGCATTCCATTCATTGATCTTGTTGTAGACTTTATCACAAACATTATTATAATTATTTGGCTTGTTGTTGTAGAGACTGACTCCAAGGTAGGTAGTTGGCATTTTATCAATGGAGAAACCAGTATGAGCTGCAAGAAGGTGAACTCTGGATCTATAAATATTTTTTGATGTTATAATCTTAGTCTTGCTCTTATTAATGACCTGACCTGGAGCTGTTTGATATCTGTCCAGGAAATTACTAACTAAATTAATAGAGGAATTCAAGCTATTGGTGAAAACAAAGATGTCATCAGCAAAAGCTAAGCTTGGGACCAGGTATTCTGTCCTAGTAGAGTATCTCATCTTATAGTTAGCATTGAATAGATTGAGGAGGCCTCTAGATAAAACTTATTCCCGTATAACGAAGAGGCTTGGGGACAGGGGATCCCCCTACCTTAAGACTCTTTTGGGTTGAAGTTGATGAGGGAGCAACCTTTTCACTCTTCAGAAGTATCCTAGAATCTCACCATTAACTAACACTGATATATTTAATTTAGTAATCATCTTGTTTATAAGGGAGATAAATTTACCCGAAAATCCAAACAGTTCTAAAACTTTAGTTATATAAGAGAAGGACATTTTGACAAATGCCTTTGACATGTCCAGTTGAATAACAATGTTGCCAGTTTTGGGCTTTTTTTTAATGTCATGGACCAACGTTAGCCACTAAAATATTGTCGTGAATGGATCTCCCTTTAACAAAAGCTGCCTGACTTTGAGAAATTATCTTAGGGAAAATATCAGCTAGTTTATTGGTAAGAAACTTGGATAGAATCCTGTTAGTCACGGTACGCATGCTAATAAGCCTGTAATGGTCCCAATAGGAAGGGTTAGATTTCTTAGGAATTAGGCATATTCCATTAGCAAAGATGTTAGAATCGATACTATGTCCATTAGAGAAAGAATTAATAGAGAGACATAGGTCATTCTTAATAATTCTCTAACATAATTTATAACTTTCTAGATCTCATCCTCATTAGGAAGCCTCATGATATTGTCATTATCATCTTGGGTTATCAGCTTTGGAATGCTCTCAAAAATATTGTCTTAAAGAATCCTAGCTTCTTCTTCACTACTGTTGTAAGGACATTTAGTGAGAGTTTCTTTAAAAATGTTCTCACCAGAAGCCAATCTCTTTCTGGCTATAAACCCAACTATTGTTCTCCTTAATTCCCTTCATAACATTTTTCCTTATCTTCTTGGAAACATAAGCCTGGTACACCTTAGTATTTTGATTACCTTCCTTTAGCCAAGTGGTGTAACTCTTCTGTTTCCAGTATTCATGCTCATTTCTTAAAGCCTGAATTAATAAACGGTTAGTCTTCTTAAGATCAGATTGAACCTTAGTAGTGTTGTTAGTTATTTGTAACTCTTCAAGTCTCTTTACTTACTCCTCTAAAGCTTTCGTCCTGCTGAAGATGTAACCAAACAGAGTAGCATTCGAGTCTTTAAGATAGTTCTTTAACATTTTCAACTTAAACCAAAAAAATTGGCTAGACATCCTTGCAATCTTAAGTTTCAGTTCTTTTCAACAATAATTGGAAAATTAGAGTCATTAGTCCACATGTTCATAAACATGAAGCTTTTCTTTTTCTTACAAGGGCCATTAGAATAGTTAGCAGAGATAAAAGGAGAAGCATGGTAACCTGTGTGTTGTTGAAAGTTTCTTCCCAATTATTGTTAACCATGACCCTATCTAACCTTTTCCATTTGTTGTTTTTGTTCGAGGTAAACATGGAGCCAATATGACCAGCATCTTCAAGGTTGCACCAATTTATACATGGCATTAAAATCATCTATGTTGTTCTGATATAAAGAGATATATCATATCTGCTCTTCATTAGACTTGATCACGTTGAACTCTCCTACTATTAGCCAGCTTTTGTCTAAAGTAGACAGTAGCTTAAGATGATTCCAGAGAGTCACCCTATCAGATCTTTGACATTTAGCATAGATCAGTGTAAGATTAAAGTGAACGTTAGAGTTCTTAAAAATGAAATTACATTGTAAGCATTGATCATGATCATCAAGCACTTCAATGTTAATGTCATTGTCCCAAATAAGCCAGATCTTATTTGAATAATTATAAGTAGAGTTATGAAAGCCCAATTTTCAACAATTTTAGGCATCTTATCTTTTCCAACCATAGGCTCTTAAATTGTAATAATTTGTCACTTTTCAATGCAGGTAATAGACTCCGGTATCCCGACTGTTGCGGAATTATGGATGCCACGAACTCTGACTGGATTTGTATCTTCTGTTGGACTCTGAAAATTTTAGAGACTTGATAATAACTTTACTTGGTTGCTTCTTGTTTCTGAAGATTTATCTAAAACCATGTTCAGAAGGATCTTTTATTCTGTCAAGATTGTGTTGTTGGGATGGAGTGGTTGGGCACCTTCTTATAACTTGTTGAAGAGAGTTAGTTTCAAAATTGTTGCTGTCATTTTCTTCTTACTGAGCGTAGCCTTGATCTAACATATGTAAAGCTCCAATAATTTCTAAGCCATCAGGGACAGAAACATAATTCTTTTGAGCTTCTTTGATACGGATTTCTTTGTTGTTAGAATTCTGATTGTCTTATATAACAATTGACTTAATCTTAGGTCTGTACATTGAATGAGAAATCAACTTATTTCCATCTTTTTGGATTTCTGGGTTTGCAATCATTTCTTCATTTTGATTAAAGTTTTTGTTCATCTCTATCTTCTTGCAATCACTAGTCTTGTGACCCATATGGAAGCAGACATTGAAGTAGTCTGGAATAATTTTATACTTGACCCTCAACCAGCATCCGTCATGACAACCAAAACCAAACCAGATTTTGTATTGGTCTTTTTCCAAACATCCATTTCAACAACAACGTAACAAGCATTAGTAAATTATCTGTTTTTATAAGGAATGTTTACATGAAATGGAACTCCAATAGACGAAATTATATCAGTAAGAATCATCTTATCATAGAGAAAATCTGGTATGTTTTCAATCTTTTCCCAATAAGAGCCAATGAGCTTTCTTTCTTGGTATTAAACTCAGGTGTCCATCGAAGCACCCTCATCACAACATTTTCAAAATCCCAAACACTTCTAGCAGATCTCTTACAAACATCCTCTTTTAAATCTAATTCAAAAAAGATATTGTGAGGATCTTTAACTTGAATGTTATACTGACATTTAAACTTGAACGAAACAAGAAGTTTGTCCACCATATTATTTTTTTGAATTCCTCTAGAAAATTTGCCAATAAGAGTAACTTTTGACTAATGAACTATGGATTCTTTAACTGATATATCATACTAAAATGAAATATGATCATTTTTCAGTTTTATACTTTCAGGTTTGGGATTGAATTGTTGAGATGAGAGGTTTGGTTAGATTACTTCAGCGTATGTCTTTTTCAATTGTTGCACAACTCTGTTTTTCGAAGGAAGAACAGGGTATTCTTCCTCTTCGAAAAGATTGTTTTCGTAAACTTCCATGAATATTTTTCTTGAAGAGAAGATCTTGGGGATGTTCGGTAACACTCCAGCAGCATTTTTCAGCCGACTTTATCCGAAGGAAATACTTGGGATCTTTTAGAGATTCATTGCCATGGGTTCGTAGTTCTGGCCGGGTCGGCTAACGTGCCTTCTTTGGGTTTTATTCCTGATCCCACCATGATGGGCCGCCTCTTGTGGTGAATCAGGCTGAGAAAGCCCATCTTCGTGGGGTATGGTTCGAAGAGGCTAGCCTAAGTAAGCCCCTGTCATGAGATGGTCAACACGTGTCATCCGTTGACACGATGCGTTCTTGCCAGCATAGTTTTCTACGGAGACTCTTCGCCTTCCCGCTGCTTTTGTCGGTTGGCATTCCCCGGTCATGAAATGTTGCCTATAAATACTCCAAGAATTCTGATCTTCTCTCAGAGGCATTCTAGAGAGAGAAAGTACTGCCCAAATATTTCTAGAGAGAGAATGTTCGTTTTATGAAACCCAGATATCCGAAGTGTCTACCAACCAAGAAAAAGAAGAAGAAGCATGTGTTCGGTTTCAAAGAGTGGGCGAGCATTGGTGACCGAGCCGAAGAGTACCGACGTGCTGGCCTAATTTGGGGATCTAATTCCAAACCCTTTACTCCTGTTCCGCAGCCCCATGACCCTGTTTTAGCTACTCCGATCTCTGCCGAATCCTTCTTTTCACCCGAACCACTCGGCTCTCTGTCTCCTAAGATCAGCCTTTCTCCAAACACCGTTGTTATCTCTTCTACTAGTAGCTCCCCTCGTTCTCCGGTAATCCGGCCAGAGAATCCGACCCCGTCGTCCGTCAACTCGTACGTCCCTTCGCCTCCATTTCCGCCCCGACGCATCCATAAAACCAAGTTCCTAACTATGGGTGAAGACAGTTCCCCTACGTCTCCCTCAGGAGGTAATTATCTTGAAATGGTTCAGCTTACTCCCTTAATTCGAGGGTACCGGACTGGTCTTAACACTTCCGTAACTTTTTAGGTCTGAATAAGCGTCGGCTGACCCCAGAGGAATTGGACGCGGCTCATCGGGCTCAATCTGGAAACACTGCCGAACCCTCAAGCTCTCGGGTACGGTCGTCGGATCCAAACGCTGCTACTGCCCGAAGTTCTGACCAAGCTCCAAACCCCAATCCCGAGGAATCGGAGGCGGATATTCCTCCCGCGGAGGTCAGTATTGCCGCTGCTGGGAATGCTGCTAACCCTCCAGATGATCCTCTTCCCGAAGAGGTAGAGGCTGCAATCACCACCACCTACTTCCGCTGGCTTCCCTCGAAGGACGTCGTCTCTCTCTTTGAAGGAAAGTACCTCTACTTTCTAGTGGCCGAGCACAAGGAGCTGCTGATTCGTTGGGGGATTCCTGAGAACGTCACGGTCCGGTTCCCAGTCCATGGGGAGACTCATGTTCACGTCCGATCCCAGGAAATAGTGGTGTTTACCGAGCTATTCAATTGAGGTCTTCGCTTCCCCTTAGATCCCGAGATCGCACTATATTTCCGCACCCTCCAGATTTTCCCGTCGCAGCTGACGCCTAATGCCTGGTATACATTAATGTCTTGCATTATGGCTTCACGCCTTTCGGGTCGGGTGATGCCTATGGACGAATACATCGCCATGTCGGGTCTGTCCAAGGCCCCTAAGTCCCCGTTCTTCTACTCTTCCCTGGGAAACAAATGGAAGATAGTTAACGATTTTCTGGAGGGAGACAAGGGCTGGAAGCATCGCTTCGTATTCCTGAGCGGCTGCTGGGAGAACGGTCTTCCTTATAGCAAGGATAATCAGAGGCAGCTACTTCGGTCCTGGGTTCACGACGGTACTCCCTCATAACGGTCTTCCTTATAGCAAGCATCACTTCTTCTTTTTTTAATCGTACCGATCCTCTGTGTAGTGTCGAAGGAGTTCCTGCAGGGGCTGAAGAAGGACCTCTCGAAAGCCGCTGAAGTTACTTTCCAAGTGCTGAAGGATTTCTCCAAGAAGCATTGGGGTCGGGCAATGCATTGGGCCTTCAAGGACACCAATTTGATCAAGAGTAACCTCTGGCATTGCTCGTCGGAGGTGCTGACCATTGAGCAACTGCGGGTACCCCCCAGCCTGGAGGATATTATTGCTAAAACAGACGCACCTAGGTCCCAATTGTACCTCCCAAAACGCAACAAGACGCCTAGCAAGCGCCCAAGGTCGGATGACGAGGTCGGGGAGGATAATGCAGCGGCTGAGGAGGGAATGGTTTGGGAAGAGGGGAATGATTTTGAAGGTGGCGCATCTAATCAGGCCCAAGCTCCGGTGCCCAAGAGGAAAAGTCGAGGCGACGCTGATGGGGCCAAGGTGAAGAAGCCAAGGCGTGCCAAGGAGAGCGGGACCGTTGCCGGGGCGGAAAGTGCCACCGTACCAGAGCTGCTTGACCAGTACGGTGGGGTCAAGGGCAAATCGGCAGTGGATCCCGTAGTGGTGATTCCAGATGATGTCAGCCCCCTCAAACCGTCGGACCCAGCTGCGGCCTCATCGAGTGGTACGAAGTACCAGATGCTAACGATGCTTGGGTCTCCGCATACTTTCCCTCTGCAGGGATCGGATGGGCTGGCCTTATCTCTGTATAATCTGCTGGTACCAGCGGCCCTGAAATAGCGCAAGGCGGTCGAACTGAGCCAGAAGCTAGCGGGCGCGGAGGCCAAGATTACTAGTTTAATGGAGGAGGTGCAAAAGGCCAAGGCAGCGCAGGAATTGGCAGAGGGGCGGGCTGCAGAAGCCATCCGCGTCTCGGAGGAGACGAAGAAAGGCGGGGAAGATCGTGCTGCCACTTTAGCTCAGGAGGTCCAAAACCTGAAAGCTTCGAACACCGCTTTTGCGGACAAGTGTAAGAAGTGGGCGGACAAAGAGGCGGCCGATGCTAGGGCCGCGTATGTGCTATCGTTCCATAACCGCTTCCCGGACCTTCACCTCGGGGAGATATGGCTAGATGTACCCGAGGAGGACCGCCCTGTAGGAGTCGTTTGTGAGGAGGAGTCAGGCGAAACTGAGTCCGAGGAGGAGGATGGCGAGTGATCGGACGCAGTGTGGGTTGTTTAAATATTCGTTTTTGTTGCTTTTTTGTTTTTGTTTTTGTTTGTAAGATCTTTGGGGGGCCGCGGGGTCCCCTAACAATATTCCATGTGAACACTTAAATACTTATGCTTACGTTTGTATGCAATCTGTGTTTCTCGCCATAATTTTCGGATGTTTTTACTTAGGTAAACCAAAGTAGGCTTTGTAGATCAAATTTATTTTTGAAATTCTATAGGATCGGGAAAATTAGAACATGTAGACCAGTGGTAAACACTGAAAAACCTTTTAAGGCTCTGTAGATCAATGTAACATTGAAACATTTCCCATAGGGTCGGGAAAATTAAAACCTGTAGATTAGTGGTAAACACTGAAAAACCTTTGAAGGTTCTGTAGATCAATGTAATATTGAAACATTTTCTATAGGGTCGGGAAAATTAAAACATGTAGATCAGTGGTAAACACTGAAAAACCTTTGAAGGTTCTGTAGATCAATATAATATTGAAACATTTTCCATAGGGTCGAGAAAATTAAAAAATGTAGATCAGTGGTAAACACTGAAAAACCTTTTAATGTTCTGTAGATCAAAATAATATTGAAACACTTTCCATAGGGTCGGGAAAATTAAAAAATGTAGATCAGTGGTAAACACTGAAAAACCTTTTAAGGTTCTGTAGATCAATGTAATATTGAAACATTTTCCATATGGTTGGGAAAATTAAAAAATGTAGATCCATTAAGATCAGTAGGAACAGACGCTGATCAGATCGTCAGCTGATGAAGTTCGTAACACTTCAAAATGTGGAAGGCAAAAGAATTTTTTTTGATTAACTCAATCAAGTGGTCGGGTGTTTATGATGCCTCGTTAAAACCTTCTCGGGCCACCGAGGTAGGAAAGAGTGCATCCCCGACCAATAAGTTTTTACAGACCATGTCAAACAAATTACAACTATTTTACAACTATTCTAAGTACAATTTCAGATGTTCAATATTCCATGGCAACCTCAAAGGATGCCCGAGCCTGTTTTGCAGGCGGTATGTCCCGTTCTTGATTTTTTCCACGATTTCGTATGGTCTTTTCCAATTCGGGGCGAGTTTACCGAGGCTTTTGTCTTTGGTGTGAAAAAAGACGCACCTCAAAACCTTGTTACCGATCTTGAATTCTCGACGGCGTACCTTAGAGGCGTACCGACTTCGCATCAGGGTCTGATAGTGCAAAGAGTTCAATTGGGCGTGATTGCGCTTCTCTTCAATAATATCGAGACCGAGTCGTCTGCTGTTTTCGTTCGCGTTCTCCTCATAGGTATCGATTCTGAAAGATGAAAAAATGGACTCTGCAGGGGTAACCGCGTCCATACCATACACCAAAGCATAAGGTCATTCCTGGGTTGCCGTCCGGGGGTGGTTCGGTAAGCCCACAGCACTTCTTGTAGGTAGTCTGGCCACTTTCCAGCTTTTCCCTCAAGGTTTATTCTGAGGCCATCCAAAATGGTCCGGTTGGTGACTTCGACCTGCCCGTTTGCTTGAGGATGGAAAGGAGGAAAGAAACATTGCCTGATCTTGTGAGTTGTACATAAAGTTTTCATTTCCCCGCTGTCGAACTGTGGTCCGTTATCCATAGTTAACCTCTGTGGTACCCCGAACTGACAACATATGTTGGACCAGATAAATTTGATAATGTCTTTGGTCTTTCTGGCGGATAAAGGTTCAGCTTCGACCCACTTAGAAAAATAGTCTACTGCCACGACGATTGTCTGTCTTTCGCCTGATGCCATTGGTAGTGGTCCGACAAGGTCGATTCCCCATCGTTCGAAGGGTAGACCTTCGGATATGGACTCTAGAGGAACCGCGGGAACGTTTATTGCGTTGGCGAATCGTTGGCACGTATCGCAGGTTTTTACTACTAGTCGTGCATCTGCTGTTATCGTCGGCCAATAGAACCCTGCGAGGAAAATCCTTTTAATTAAGGCTTTGTAACCGCAATGTGCCGCACCCTCGCCATCATGCAGTTCAGATACAATTATTTGTGAGTCGTGGACCCCTAAGAATCTGAGCAGGGGGCGGCTGAAGGATTTCTTGTACAGTACTTCACCCAAAAGGACGTAACTCCGTGCCTTATTGCGTATTTTCCGAGCGAGGCGGCTAGCACTCTGAGTGCTGCTAGGTATTGTACCAGATGCTCTTTCCGGGCTTCCGCAATGCCCAAGGCTTGTGTTATCAAAAGTTGAGAATCGCTTACGAGGCGTACCTGCTTTGCCCACATACCTGTGCGAGCCGTAGCCTTGCCAGGGCAGCCTCGTATTCAGCCTCATTGTTTGAAGTATGGAAACCAAATCGAATGGCTTGGTGCATACTAATGCCCGATGGGGTAATTATTTGTATCCCTCCTCCACAGCCACTGACATTAGCCCCCCCGTCGGTTCGGACGGTCCACTCACTCGGTTCGGCCTCTTGGGATGGCGCGTCCTGATCCGGTCGCTCGGGATGGAACCCAACTACAAAATCAGCAAGGATTTGGCCTTTAATGGCTGTCCGAGGTTCGAAGTTGATGTCGAAATCGCCCAACTCGACCGACCATTTGGACATTCTCCCGGACATGTCTGGTCGCTAGAGGATGTACTTGAGTGGGAACGAAGTTTGGACTATGGTAGGGTGGGCTTGGAAGTACGGGCGCATTTTTCGTGCTGCGGTTACCAAGGCGAGAGCCATTTTTTCAACCTTAAATACCGAGTTTCTGCATCCAGTAGGATTTTGCTCACAAAGTAAACCGCTGTAGGGGCTGGTCCCGACTCACTAATTAAAGCCGCACTAACCGCAAATTCAGTAACCGCAACGTAAAGGAAAAGTGTCTCGCCAGTTACAGGTTTTGTCAAGAGGTTCGGGGATGAAAGATATCGTTTAATTCCTAAGAATGGTTCGTTACATTCGGGCGTCCACGCAAAATTTTTGGCTTGTCCCAAGACCTGAAAAAAGGGGGCGCACTTATCAGACAAACGAGAAATAAATCGGTTTAAAGCAGCCAGACGCCCAGTTAGGATCTGGACTTCTTTGATGTTCTTGGGCGGAGTCATGTCGGTCAGAGCTCGAAGTTGGATGGGATCGGCTTCAATCCCTTTCTCGCTAACGAAGAAACCTAGAAATTTTCCCGATCGGACCCTGAAGGAGCATTTTTTTGGGTTAAGCTTGAGGTTTATTCTCCGCAGGTTATCAAATATTTCTCGTAGATCAGTAAGGTGGGGTTCATCCGTGCCGCCTTTTGACTAACATGTCATCGATGTACACCTCCATATTCCTCCCGATTTGACCCTCAAACGTTTTGTTGACTAGCCTTTGGTATGTTGCCACGGGATTTTTTAGCCCGAATGGCATCACTTTGTAACCGTATAGTCCTCGGCCTGTGATGAATGTGGTGTTTTCCTGATCCGCAGCGTGTAACTTGATCTGGTTATAACCGGCGTATGCATCCATGAATGACAGTAATCTGTTACCTGAAGTCGAATCTACCAACTGGTCGATGCTTGGCATCGGGAAAGGGTCCTTCGAACATGCCTGATTAAGGTCGGTGAAATCCACGCACATTCTTCATTTCCCGTTTTTCTTCCTGACCAGAACGGGATTCGAGGTCCACAACGGGTAAATCGCTTCCTTTATGTGACCGACGCTGATCATTCTCTCGACTTCCCGTAAGATAATGTCTGCCTTTTCCGGGGAAAAAGCCCGACGCTTCTGGGAGATCGGTCTGACGTTTCTGTTGATAGTTAGCTTGTGAATGATAAAAGATTATGGGACCCCGGTTACGTCCCTTGAGCACCATGCGAACAAATCTAGGTTTTCCCGTAGGAGAGACAGTAACTGTTCCCTGAAGGCTGGTGATAGGCATACCCCGATCCGCAGGACTTTCCCCACGGCAAATTGGTGTTGCTCGCATTCTTCGTCCGTCGTCAAATAGCTTGGAGCTTCCCTGTGGGTCATCAACGAGCAATGATCCTGGGGCGAGCCCCTTTAATTGCTATTCTCGAGCTTGAATCATCTCTTGATCTTTTTTAGGTGCCAACGTTGCTCGGTAACATTCCCGTGCTGCTTTCTGGCTGCTCCGGACCACGCCCACGTTGTTTCCGACCACGTATTTCAAACACTGGTGGATTGTACAAGATACCGCATGCATTCGCGATATCCATGATCGGCCAAAAATTGCATTGTGGGAAGCCGGCGCATCTACTACCACGAATAAAACAGTAACCTCTTTCTTGAATGGGCCGCGGCCTATTTGGACGACGCCCTCAAATTTCCCTATAACGTCGGCTGCTGACCCTGTGAACCCCACTATGGTACGGTCGGACCGTGCGATGAACGGTGGCGTCCTAAACTTGGCGAAAGTGGAAGGGAAAATTATGTTGGCTGAACTACCGGTATCCACCAAGATGCGCCGAACCTCCTCCCCCGCAATGGTTGCCCCGATCACGATGGCATCTTCATGGGGGCCGGCTATGTCTCTCATGTCGTCGTCGTCGAAGTACAAAATCGGAGACGGGACGCTTCTAGACTGGGAGTAAGTTCGAGCCTCTAACTGAGTGGTTAGGTTGACGATGTGCTTTTTCCTGGATGAATGTGTGACTCCTGCCGTAGAATCTCCCCCAAATATAGTTAGGGATTCAAAAAATTCACAAAGGCTTCGTACATTACCGACGTTCTCCTCCGCTTCTTCCTCGATAATCCCGATGATGTTGCGGTTTGCTTCGGGGTCGAGGTACTCAATGGAAACATCGAAAAGGTCGGTTACTTCTGAAATGGTCATGGTGGTTTCGGGTTTTGGTATTATCACGACTTCCTTCGAAGTTGTACTTTGATGTGCCTTCTTAACATACTAGAGGAGGTTTCCATGCTCTATGAGCATCTGTATTTCTTTCTTCAAGGCAATGCAATCTTTAGTATCATGTCCGACGTCCTCGTGGTAGCGACAATACCGGTTGTTCCTCTGCTCCCGAGGCGTTGGTATCGGGAAAGGCCTTCGGTACATTCCACTTTTCTTAGTTTTCTCGTAGATTGATGGTACACACTCCGTAAGGTCCGCGAAGTATGCTGGTCGGATCCATTTGTTAGACATGGGTCGTGAAACCGTCTGACCCGTCTGCTTTGATTTCTGGCTTGTTAGGGCCGAAGGTTTGGTAGCTACCGGCTGGGTCGGATGTATCGTGCTGACCGGCTGGATCGCTCGAGCGTAGTCCGATCGAGTGCTCTACCTTATTACTACTGACACTTGGGCACTTTGCTGAATTTGCGCTGCCAGCTCAGAAGCTTCGGTCTCTTCGATCAATATTTTCTTTTCTATTTGAGCCACCAGTGCGGAGAACGTGAATGCATGTTTCTTCGTTATTGCTTACTTCATAGGCCCTGGGAGCAGACCCATACGGAACGCGGTTAGGGCCACATTCTCTTTGCAGTGGTCTAGGTCGGTCTTCGCGTCAATGAATCTTCGGGTATACTCTCTGAGGCTTTCCCCCAATTTATGTCTGCAATTCATAATCGTGTCTCCGTTGGCTCGGAAACTCTTACTTCCCACAAAATGTTGTCGAAACATCGTCCAGAACATCTCGAAGTTTTTGATGCAGCCCTGTGGCAATCAGTTGTACCACTTGGACGCCTGGTCCCAGAAGGTCATGGAGATGGCTCTGCATAGGATTTTATCATCATTGTCGAAACTCAACATGAAGTTTTTGAAGGCTTCTAGGTGATTATCCGGGTCCTTCTTCCCATCATACTTTTCCAGCTTAGAAATATCAAATCGCTTTGGGAGTTGCCCGGCTAATATGTCACCGGACAATGGCGATGCCCTCCAATTGATTCCGAACCCGCACGCTCCTCCTCCAAGCCCCTCTGTCTGAACTCCATAGAGTCCCTCATCCCCTGGGCTTTTAAACTGGCTGCTGGTTCGGTAACGTAGGTTCTGGCTGTTCGACGGTTGTCATGGCATTTGAGGCAGCGCTGCTCGTTCTTCACGACTGGCCGCGAGAATTTCTTCCTTCTCGAATGACACCGGAGTTCGTTTCTCCGTGCTACCCTTCTTGTATTTCTAGGAATCCGTTCTGGGTCCTCAGAGGCGCCGGGAGCGATTTTTATGTGTGCGCTAGACTCTTTCCCGTCGCCGGTACTCCTTGCCCGACGAGTCATCCGAGGTATAATCAGCTGACTCGGGGTACCGCTGAGTCCTGGTATTTTGCCCTTCCTCGGGGTGAAGCTCCCGATAATACCTGACAGGTCGGGTTTTGATACGAGGTCTGATGGTGGGATCGGCCTCCTCCTGGTCCTCCAAGAGTGGTTCTTTGCCTTTCCCTTCCCGGACCCTTTTCTCGTCTAATGCCCGCTCTCTTTCGGCGTTCAATCTGGCAATGTCTTCCAGAAGCTGTCTTCGTGTCATTATTAGGGTCGACCGCTTGTCCCGACCCTGGTCGAAGCGCCCCCGACCTGGAGCATCTTCGCCTTCTGACATCGAAATGGCTCGGATCGCTTCTCTACCGACCCTCTCTCCAGCAACCTCGTTGTTCATCTTGTAAAGCGTGATTTTCAAAGAAAAAAGATTCCTTTTTGGTATCACTGATTCCCACAGACGGCGCCAATGATGAGTTAATAAATGTTTGGAGGAATATTTTGGATCTTGTGTCTGATGTGACTAGAGAGAGAAAGAGTAGAGAGAGAGAGAGTGAAAAGGATAGAATAATATAATTGTCCCACCTACCAAGAAAGTGGGTCACCTTTTATACTAAAGTAAGGTGGACCCATTAATATCCTTAGTGGGCTGATTACATTGCTAGTTAGGCCCCTTAATAAGTATCTTGTTTACAAATTGGTCCCTGAAAGACTTTAAGTACATTAATAATCACACCAAGTATCTTTTATCCGCAATCAGACCCTTGTTATTTATACCGGCGAATTTTACCCTTATCAGTGAAGACATAGAAAATTTTGGTCATCGTATTTGTTAATGTCTAAAATTTTGTCACCGTATTTTCTAAGACCTAACGATTTTTGTCACCACTCGTTAAGATATAGCAAATTATGGTCATCGCATTTGTTAAGACATGCTGATTTTTGTCACCATATTTCTGAAGACCTACCGATTTTTGTCATCATGTTCGCTAGGAAACTAGTGATTATCTAACTTAGATTTGCTAGGTTCAAGCGAAGAACATCTAGACATTCGATCAATCTTAACAAAAATTTGCTCACAATAACATCTCCAAACGTTGAACTTATCTCTCTTAATTATAAGCCAAATTCAACAAAAATAGGCATCTAAATCGTACATAAATGACAACTATGTACTATACAACTAAACAAACATCAAAAAACCAACTTAAACTATATAAAAGTGAATTTTCAATATTTAGAGCAGTAAAACCTAAATATTTAGTAGAGAAAAGTACCGATAAATACCTTCTCATGTTTGTAATACCAAACTAGTACCCTTAAATTGGGTAGTTTCTTAAAGTAACTAGAACTTGGACAAAACTACCCTCAAGGGTATAAAAAGGGCCATTTTGGTTAGAACCCACTTTTTATCTCATAAACCTGCATTTTGGGTTACTATTCCCTCCAAATTCACTTTTCTAATTTTGAAGAGAGAGAGAGACACAAGACCCGATACTGAAGCAAAAAACCCAGCCTCAGCACAATTGTCGTCTGAAACCGTTCCCGTAAACCTAACTGTCGCCGACTCCGTTCAACCGGTAAGAAAGACGTTGTCGCCGACATCAATTGCATTTTGAGAGATTTTTCGACGACGTTTTAATAGAACATGTTAGTTTTTCTCTCTAGTTGATGTTGTCTTGGCCGAAAAACGCAGGTTAACGTCCTTGTTTACCGTTGGACAGTGATTTTAGGTTTGAATAGTTGCAGGAGACAGTTTATGTGTGTTGTATGCATCTTGTGTTGAGTTTGTTTGTATTTTTTGTTTTAGTAATTTTTTGTAAATTTTCTGTGTTTGAGGTTAAAGTAGTTTAGGGTTGAAGAGGTTTGCGTAAAAAAAAATGATTGTCGGAAGATACTATGTGAGTCTCTGTGTTGATATCCGGATAGGACATCGGAGAAGAATGTTGTACACGTTTTGTTAATTGTAAATTGTATCCTGTTCATATATGTTTACCTGTGTCTAGCAATGTCTGCAAGTATTGAAGTATGGCACACTATGTCTGGTGTGGATAATAATCGCCTGAGGGTAGGCTAGTAATTTAGTTGGTGTTTTATAGTAGTGTGTGGATGTTATGTGTTTAGAGTAGAGAGTAGAGAGATAATTAAGCAGCCTCGTAGTAGTTAATTCTCATTATCCACACTTAATGCAGGTGGTTGGGTATTTATACCCTGATGTTTGGGCCTCTATGGGCTTTCGGGTCATGTTTAATGGACCTGGGTCATGTTCAAAGACCCATGAGCTTTAAGCAGGAGAGCAAGTAGCTTAGTCAAGTAGTGTTTAGGTTTTTTTAGTACTTTTGTCATAGTTCGAACAGTCCTATAGTCTGAGTGTTCGAAGTGATCTGTCCGGTCCGGAGGCATTGGACCGAACTGTCCTTGTCCGGAGAGCATGCGGAATTCAGACTCATCAGGAGCCCTTTTTTTAGGTGTTTGTGCAAATACTCTTGTCAAAGACCTGAAAAACAGTCCAACATCAGGGGTAGTTTTTATCCGGACAGGTCTATCAATTCGGGCTATAAGTTTATCCGGACAGATAAAGCTTCACGAATTCAAAACGGTTTTTGCCAGAGTTCGTGGGACACGTGTCACTCTCTGATTGGTTGCTTCAGCCGTTTTTTCACCTTGAATTTCGAACCCACCTTCTTCGAAAAGCAACCTCTTAATTAATGGTGCTGAAATCAGCGCTGTCTTTTAATCATTGCCAAACTTTTCGAATTCTCCTAGGAATCAACTTCCTTTTTCAGATTTTACTATAAATACAAACTCACTTTCTATTGTTTTACCATCTCCTTCAAATTTACTCTGCAAAATATCTCAAAGCTTTCTCTCTCTAAAGCCAAAACTTTGTTTGATAGTTTATGTTTACAGCGAGGAAAGCTCTTGTCAAAGGCGGGTGGCTCAACCTTTCTGAGTTAGAGAAAGCTCAAAAAGTCGAAAGAGATAGACGAATCGCAGCAGGGTTACCCACCTCGCTTGTTGATAGACCAAACACTTCTGTTTCTGAGTCAGACCGAGGCTCTTCTTCTTCCAAAGGAACTAAGCCTAGAAAACTATTTCAAACCAACCTCTCCCCCATAATCTCTGGTTCCTCAGTTCAGGAATCGGAGCCTGCTGTCGAGCCAGGAGTTACAGCCACCAGCCTCAGAACACCTTCTCCCTTTATTGCAATGGGATCGGATACGGAGCACTCTCCTGAGAAGCTGGTCGACAGGAGGAAAGGCCGGTTGGTTAAAGGCCATGGGACTAAAAACACTCCCTCAAGGTCGGGGGCAAAGGACAATAGCACTGGATCAGAGGTGCCCATTAAAGCCCCCAAGAACAGTCTGTCCGGACCGGAGGGCCTCAATCCAAATCTCCAACCAGAAAATTCTGCTCCAGACACCCTACCGGAGAGCAGAAATCAAAAGGGCACTATCTACTCTTTTATTTTAATATTTAAAATAATTAATCAATAAAAAATAAAAATAAAAACGATTTTTGTTCAAATAAAATTAACCTTAAAAAATTATTGATATATAAGTATGACACATTTTCCTAACATTCTCGTTCGCTGGACATGCTTAGTTTGGTTTTTTATTCGTCACGTCTTTGTCACTTCTTTTCTTAACGTGACACGTTTTAGACGTTACTTTATACATATATTAGAAACCAAAGAGAAAGCATGGGTATTCCAATCTTATTTTTCGGAAAGAACCATTATTTTCTTCTCTTTATTTAGGTATTTTCTCATTTTATTTTATCTACGTTTTCTTTGGTTTATCGATTTTGCTATTGTTGCTAGGAAATTATGGTTTATGTGACTTTTTTATCGATTACTATGATTCTCTTGATTATTTTATTATTCAAATTCTTGGTGAATATATTCTATTTTGATTGAAGAGTATTGATGGTATGCTTTTTTATATATAGAGATGTTGAAGTACAATCGATTTTGACAAACCTTTATAAAAGGTAAAAATTTTAATATTATTTTTTTTTCAATAAATTTTTGTTCACCCAGTTTAGATGCGACATAAAGATAAGCGATTAAAATGAGAAAAGAGTAAAAATTATGTAAAAGATAGCAAACAACGACTAAGTTTACTTGAAAAAATCCAATCTGATTCGCCAAACAAGATTTCAAATTCAATAAGTATTGGTACTAAAACGAAGGAGATTGAACAACTGAACAAGAAAGTATATATTTTAGATAGGAGGATTGAGTATTATAAAGAAAAAGATGCAATAAAGATGGTTTGGAAGCTGAGTTTTTGAACAAATTAATGTGCTGTTATAGAGAGTACGATGGTGAAAATGTACGGTTGGCCACCGATGATTTTTCCGAGAGGCTTAGATGAAGCCTGGTGTGATTGGTCTAGTGTGTACTGTAGATGCATCGCTGATATGAATATTGCTATCAAAATGATTAATGGGTTGTCCCGTGAGTGAGGAATTTTTAGCTAAGGTTAGATAACCCAAACAAGTATTTCTTTTATTTAAAGAGTAATACAGGTCTGAATTCATATTTCATACATCATATCTATACAAGTAGAGCTTCTAAAAAAAATATATGCTATCATAATCTAATAGTCATGTTAGGTTTCTCCATTGAACTCAAATGCATATTGCTAATGTTTTGAAGCTTCAACACGTGTTCTATCAAAGCTGCAGTTTTCTTGAATATATTTTACATTTTTCCTGAGCGTTAGTATATGAGAAGTATAATCCAAAATTGAGCCTTCTGATCCTACATCAATACAAAATAACCAACACCACGCCACTTTAATTTTGGTAAAATTCATAACCTTCATATTTTTGTTTCAAAGTATTGTCAAATTCTTATCATCCTAGTAGCATTGTTTTCGAATTATCAACTTCATAGAATATTCAATCTTTTAGTATTTTATTTACTCCATTTTTTCAATGCATTGTTTAGGTTTTGAAAAATTGGTATGCCTCTGATTGTATAGTTGTTGACTGTATACGATTTGTTGCTTTGAAGTAAACTTTCAACCATTTATTTTCCTATAGAAGTGTAATATTTTGTGCAGAATTGACTATTATGATACATAACAGTCTTAAGCACTTTGAATCCTCGATGCTAGTAAAACAAAGTTTAACATTTTAACAATGAGTTATTCCATTCAAATGATGGGTCACCAAATAATCCAAGTATGAAGAGTCTACTTAGTCTTTTTTTATGTCAGTCTTTTGATGCTAGTGACGTATTTTGAGTTTGCAACTATTGTCCATATATTAGTGGGTACTATGAAATATTAAAGTTGCATTGTGTTTGTGTTATAATATAGTATCTTTTGTTCTTATTTTGATAAATTTACGCTAATCATGTATTCATGTATTCTAATCGCCCTATTATATATGAAATGGACAAATTTTGCTATTTTTTTATAAGAATATTTTATGCTCCAAAATTTTCATCTACAAATAAAAAACTCAAACTGAATCCTTTGAAAAAGTACTTATTATAAGAAGATAATAATATGATCCATTGTTTTATAAAACTTAGGGAAAAAATGAAGTAACTTTATAATCATCTAACACCCGTAGGTACTTCATAATAAGTTCAAAGGTTTTATATTTGTCTTCTTATATAAAATTATAGTTATTTCTTTATATTTCAATATATCGCATCACATACTGGTTAGCTATAGTCTCCTGTTGTGTCAAAATATTTCATAGTGAAATGTTTGCTAAGAAGAGACAGAAACTACAACAATGGATCAAGGAAACTTCATTTCCCAGAATAGATGAACAAACGGGTAAACATTGAAATCAATACAAGTACTTGATAAACAGTAATAAATTTCTAGTCAAATGTCAATGAGTAAACATTGAAATCAATATCGATACAACAGTACTACGTTTTACGTCAAATGTTAATGAATTATGAATTTGTGTCCGCTTTCACCAGTAGTTATTGATGTTCAAATGATAGGATGACATAAATCATGTAAAATTGGAAATGTTCGATCTTATGTTACTCTAAATTCAAAAAAGAGTTTTAATATAAAAATTAAGTGTTATAAATTGACTAATATAGTTTTGTTTTTCAAAAAGGATATGTTATTAGAACTTTTATAAACGAAAGATCATCAATTTATCATCTAAGGACAACTTAGAAATATCGATAGAATGTTACCAAATCATTCTCATAAACCTTTTATCAAATGAGTATTTTTTATTATCTCAATGTAAATAATGTGCTCTTTTCAAACAAATAATATTTTTGGATTTTTTCCCGTGTTTTTTTTGGAACAAATACACTTATTTATATATATATATAAATAATTATATGTAATGTATTGTTTGGTTTATTGTTTGTAGAAAGATATTCAATATTAAATTGTTAAATTAAATAAAATCAAACATTAAAATGTTTGCAAATGTTTTTTTTATAAATATTGCGACATTCCAGTTTTTAGGGTTGTAAACGAGACTATAATTTAGTATAACTCATCATTTGAGACTATAACTCATCCTTGATTATCTTTATTAATATAGAATAATGATACTATTAGTTTTACTTATTAAATTTTATGTCACCGAACCATTTATCTAGTATACACTATAGTCTAGGGGTGTCTATCGGTCCGATCCAGTTCCGGCTGATCGGACCGCTAAGTTTATCCTACTGAACCGGACCGTTAAACTTTCGGTTCTATATTTTGGAACCGGATCGGACCGTTAAGTTTTCGGACCGGTTCGGTCCGATTTGATTCAGTTCCGGTTTTAGTTCGGTTCGGTCTGAATTCGGTCCGATCCTGTTTTCGTCATTTTCGGTTCGGTTTCGGTCCGGTCTGATCTATTAAAAAAATTAATTAAAATTTAATTTTCAACTTTATTCAAATAAATAACTAACATAAAAATCAAGTTTAAAGGTTAATTTTTTATTTTTATTAAAAATGGTAATTAACTATTAATAAATTAATAATAAATAATAATAAATTAATTGGATCAAACAGTTTTATTGGTTGGATTCCTTATATGTTCTACTGGTTTATTAGTTTTATGGGTTCGGTTCGGAACTGATTTTGTTGTTTCGGTTCCTTATCGGTTTCGGTTTTTAAGATGGAATCGCGAACAGAACCTTTAAAATTCGGATCCGATTCTCGATCCAGTTTTTATCGGTTCGGTTCGAATCTGATAATCAAAACCGTTGACAGTCCTACACTATACTAGGGAACCACAGTAAATAAGAGCTATATTTTCTATTTGTCTAAAATGTTAAATATACTAACCTTTAAAACCCGAAGTCTATTTGCTTAAAATGTTAAATATCCCAACTTTTTCACCATATCCTTGAGATAATGAAAACCAGTAACTCCCAATCCTAAAAATATTTAAGTCAATGTTCGAATTTCCGCTCACCAACTCACATACATATCTTTTATCAATTGGTGGTGAACGATAGTGGTTAACAGGGTGGACGATGTTCAGAAGGATAGCGGTGGTTGCCGGTGACAGACTTATCACGATCAAAGTTTATTCTTTTACTTTTTTTATTCTCTTATTATCAGTTTATAGAATCAATGGACCGGGTGCTCTTACAAAACTATACGCATCATATATAACATATTAAAGTATTTAGCTTAGTTGTTATTTGAGTTGACCATGGTGATGATGATACTTAATGAAAATAAGAAAATAAGACTAGGTAGCTTAGTCATATCTGGGTTGGAGTTTTTTCATTCATGTCGGAACGTTACAAAATAGTAGTTTAATAAAAAAAAATTAAAAGTTAAAATATATATTATTAAAATGATTGTATAATTATGATGTTTAAATATGTATAGTAAGAAAATATTTGATTTGAAAAGAAATAATTTATATAAAATATATATTTTTGCAGCTATTTTGTAAATAACATAATAAAATTGGATTATGATGTTTACGAATGAATTTAACAACGTTTAATTTTCATTAACATTATAAGTTTGATAATAAAATAATAGTTCAATATTTAAGTATCATAATGTTATACAATATTATGAATATTCATTAAATAATAAAAAGTTATTTTTAATAATGTTAATTTATTACGTGTTTTATAGATATTGAATTAATTATTCAATATTAAATAATGTAAAATATTATGAATCCTTAGATAATATTATTTTCGATACTATTAACTTATTAATAGTAATTTATTCATAATCTAATATCTAAATACTAGAAGATATTATGAATTGTTAAGCAATGAAATGTTGCTTTTTAAAATATTATGAGTAGTTAAGATGCAGGTTATTTTAGTTAATATGAATTCATTAAATCTTAATTGACACTATTAAGTATGAATTAACACTATCATAAGAGTTTTGGAACATTTTATATAAATAAAATAATTTTTAATTAGGACGACTCATTCTATGAAAAAGAAATTTAGAAAAAACCTAAAATACATCTAAAAGAATGGATTTGACCTCAATCCTTCAGAATCTAATATAGTAATTTGTTGTCATCTCTTGGAAGATCGGATAACTGATCTTCAAAGTATTGAAATAAGGCAAAGAGCATTATTATGAATGAACTTTAATTTCATAAATAAGAAATTAATAATATTCGTATAAATTTATCCCGTAGTAGTTTTATAGGATTAATTCTACTTTTGCGGTCTTACTATATTTTAAAAAGTAATTTTTTTACAATATGCGATATCAAAGCCATCTCTTACAGTATAGTTCTTAGTTTTCAGATTATAAGAATGATCACAAATCATGTTGATTTAATTTCTGCAAATGATACATACATTTAGGAATTGATTGTTGTTTTGGTTGCTCAAAAATGTGTATTTGGAGATATTGATACATGTTTAGATTGAATAGTGTGTAGAAAGCGTGTTTGCCGCAACCATGAAGTGTTCGATCGGGACAAACACTGAAATTAGGGGTGGAAATCTAAATCATGTTATTATCTTTGTATTGTATTAACTATTACAAATTTTTTTAATTGATACTTAAGCCTTGAATGACTACACAATTGTTTGAACCTAAAGTCTCTATGGGCCATTTGACAATATATTTAGCTTGTTTTAAGTTGTATGAACTTAGATCAATAATCAAGTATTCAGTATATCGCGAAAGTGATACTTTTTTGTGAATTAAATTATTTTAGATTTTTAACAATTTTTTTATTGATAAGTATGTGAACTTTTATTGGCCAAAATGAAGTTTAACATTTAGCAAAGTAAATTAAACATGATATAATTATTTGTGAATTGGTCACTAAGTCGATTAGTATGATCAATATTAATTATGCTCAAACTCATACATATATATATATATATAAATTGATATGTTTTCCCGAAGATATCTTATTAATATTGTAAGATTACTTTTTATTATGCTATGTTTTATTGTTAAATGCTATGAAGATTATTTCTTAAGTGATGTTTTGGCTATTTTTGTTTGTTTTTTTTATGTTAGCAATTTTGTCTTTTTACAACCTATTACGCAAACAGGAACCCATTACAGGTTGTATAAAATTTAAGCTACGAAAATGAATTAAGAGAAAAAAGAATGTACAAATGTAGATGCATTTGGCTTAGGAAAACAAAAACATAAGGATTCATCTGATAAAAGGCATTGCTTTCTTTAGAAGAAATCAAGACATTTTAATAAGGAATGTGAAAAATCATATGATAGATCAATGTACTTTGAATTCTATGGTATATTCAGAGATCAATTTAGTTCAGTGTCGAGAAATATATGGCTTCTATATGTTTCATGAAGCATGAATGGTAGTGAAACAATTATCCAATTGATGGAGGTTTGGTTTAGTTTATTATATTTGTGATTTTCATTTATTATTTACAAGTATATATTTTTTAAGACATATTGCATGCATATTATTAGAAATAACCTGATTTCATTTATGTTGTGGAAAAATTCGGTTATTATTACATTTTTATAAATAAAAGTTTATGTTTTTATTTACATGGTAATGCTATTTCTTTTTAAAAGTTAATAATGAATGATCACTTGTATTTATTTAATACATTAAACAATCACAAATAGATAATAAATGTAAACTAATCTAGAAATCTAAACTATAAACTAGAAAATTGAGCAAAACATTCGCACAAACGATTAAGTCACAATTTAGAAATAAAATTGCAATTCTTGTTTCAGTATGTTTTTTAAGTGGGGTGGTTTTTTTGAACTTCAACATGAATGTATAAAAGGTAAACAGACCAAGGTGAGAAGATTAGTTGCATTTAATATGAAAGGAGTCTTGGACTGGATCCATAGAGACATATGCAAATTATTTCCTACAACATATTTAAAAGGCCAACGATATTTTTTATTGTTGATTGACGATATTTCACGTTACTAGTATATACATCTTATTCATGAAAAGTAAAAGATCATTGACAAGTTCAAATATTTTAAGACCGAGGTTCAAAAATAGTTTGGTAAAGAAATTAAGTGTGTCAAAATAGACCATGTTGGTGAATACAACGAGAGATACAACGGTTCAGGTGAAGAACGTCAAGGACTGTTTACAAAGATCCTAGAGAAGTTTTGGATAGTCCTTTAGTATATGATTTCAGGTTCGTCTAACATGAATGACGTATATGAGAGAAGAAATTGTACATTGAAGTTTATGGTAAGAAGTATGATTAATCATTCAACATTACGTATATCACTTTGGGAAAAAGTAATAAAATGCCCAACATACCTTTTTAATAGAGTTCTAACAAAAGAGACTATTAAGAAACCGTATGAACTTTTGACTAGACGTAAACCTAGTTTGAAAAACTTACATGTTCGGAGTTGTCCACCTAAAGCGAAGCGTTATAGGTTGAATATAAAGAAATTATAATCCAAAATGGTTAATAGTTATTTCGTTGGATATGAGAGCGTAATATGTATTTTAAGTTTTATTATCCTTCAACTAAGATTATATTTGAGACAGGAATAAAAAAAAATTATTTGAGAATATATAGAGTTTGGAATGAAGAATTTAGTAACAAACATTAATTTTGAGGAAGAATCGGTAGACACTCATGAAGGTGCTAACAACGTAAATTTGGTATCAAATGATGACATGGTATTTAAGAGGCCAATCAACACTTCAGATTCATTAAAACATATGGATACAAAAGATTATATTGATGAAAATGAAGTTCTTCAAAAAGATAAAAATTTACCTCCTCATGAACTTATTGAAAAAATTATGTATTCGTGGAGATCTACTAGATAAATAAAAACTTTAATATCTCCATAATATATAATATATCTTAAAGAACATAAAGATATTTTTGGAATGATGAAAAATAATCATTTATGTATCTGTGAAGACATATAAAGTTATTATTCTCACGTGTGGATTAAAGAAATGAACGAAAAGTTTAAATCGGTGCAAGACAACGCGATGTGAAGGCTTCTTCAATTACCTAAAGGAAAGAATTCGCTTGGTTATATTTAAAAAAAACCAAACAAAATTATAATTCTTGCTTTACATATAGGTGCTTCGACCCCTAATATACATTATTTTCTTTTGAAGAACCACTTACTATCAATTAGCCTTTTGGTCGTACGTAATGGTATAAAACTTTAATTCTAGTTCTTCTCCAATGAAAGCATTTTTTGTTTCATTTCCTTTGGCCAGTGTTTCTTATTGTTGCTTTCGAATGCCTTCCTCAAGTTCTTTGGTCATGAGTATTGCAACTCTGTATCTACATTCAAAATATAACAAATATGGTCAGAATAACCGTGTCTTTTTTATGAAGTAATAACTATCCTTTCTCTATCTCATACTAGTTAAGAACCCAAAAAGTTATAGTTTGACTTCCACTTTCATAAGGTTCTTGAGTCTGATCCTCTTCTTCCCACTCTTCAGTTGAAAGCTCCACGTCAAACTGAAGTTTCTCTACCCATATTTTTTGTCTTGAATCCATGTGCTTATACTTCATCCCTATCTGGGTTGCATTAAAAGTAACATCCTTATCTATCATAAAATTCCATCATCATGGTTTCATTTTTCAAAGGTTTTAGCCCTTCACACCTTCAAAACAACCAATGAAGACACACATCACATCTCTAGCATCAATTATGTCATGCTTAACATGTGCTAATGCCAAAGTTCCAAAGACTTTCAAGCTGAAGTAGTCTGTCTCCCAACCAGTGTAAACCTTCGTATGTGCATTTAGATTTATTCATATTTTTGGTAATCTCTTGATCAAGTATGTTGCAATACTTATAGTTTCTCTCTAGAAATGCTTAGGTAATCCATCTCTTAATATCATACATCTCACTTGTTCCAACAAGACCCTCTTTAATATTTATGGAAGACCATTCTATTGCGGTGTGTATACAATGATTATGTGAATCTTTATACTTTTTTTATGTAAAACTCACTAAACTGATCTGAAACAAACCCCGGGAAATTATGAGTTCTCTAAAATTTCAATTTATTGTTTGATTTTCTTCAGTTGTATGCCATTCTTTAAAGTTTTTAAAAGCGTTACTATAATTTTTAAATCATCAATTATGCTAAAAAAATATGAATTCCACCCATGATTAGAAATAGACGTTGGACCCGAAAGGTTCGAATAACTATACTCAAATAGTCTAGTAAACTTATGCAGTCTCACCCCGAACTTCACCTTGTTTGTCTAGTGTATAGTTATCGCAAACTATATTTTGTTCAAATTTCATTTTCTTAGAAAACCTTGTTTATCTAATTCAATTAAACCTCTTTCGTGACATGACCATCGTCTATAGTTTCTACACTAGTTACTAATGGATTAGATATGATAATGGAACCTTCAAAAATATATAAATTAATTATTTTAAACCATTTGGTTACTATTAAGGTATCACGAGAAATTTTCAGTACTTCACATTCATCACTAGTGGAATATCATAAATCATTAGTCATACCTAATGGAAATTAAATTTCTCTTAAGTTCAGGAATTATTGTTTGACTTCCACTTTTACAAGGTTCTTGAGTCAGATCCTCTTCTTCCACCTCTTCAGTTGAAAGCTCCACCTCAAACTGAATTTTCTCTATCCATATTTCTGGTCTTGAATCCATGTGTTTATACTTCATCTGTATCTGGGTCGCATCAAAAGTAACATCCTTGCCTATCATACGATTTTATCATCATGGTTTCATTTTTTAACGATTTTAACCCTTCACACCTTCAAAACAACCAATAAAAACACACATCACATATTTAGCATCAATTATGTCCTGCTTAACATGGATAAATGCAAAAGTTTCAAAATCTTTCAAGTTGAAGTAGTCTATCTCCCAGCCAATTCAAACCTCCGTATGTGTCTTTAAATTTATTTATGTTGATGATAATATCTTGATCAAGTATGTTGCACTACTAACAGTTTCTCTCTAGAAATGGTTAGGTAATTCATCTCTTAACAGAATACATCTCACATGTTCCAACGAGGTCCTCTTTAATATTTCTGCAAGACCATTCTATTGCGGTGGGTATGCAATGGTTCTAAGAATCTTTATACCTTTGTTTCTATAAAACCTCATTAAACTGCTCTCAAACAAACTCTAGGGAATTCTGAGTTCTCAAAACTTTCAATTTATTGTCTGATTTTCTTTAATAGTATGCCATTATTTAAACTTTCCAAAAAACGTTACTATTATTCTTAAATCATCAATTATGCTAAAAAATATAAATTCCCGCCATGATTAGAAATAGACGATGGACCCGAAAAGTCCAAATGACCATACTCAAATAGTCTAGTAGACTTATGTACTCTCACCCCGAACTTCACCTTGTGTTTTTTATCTAGTGTTTAGTTATCGCAAAACTCTAGTTTGTTCAAATTTCATTTTCTAAGCAAACCTTTTATCTAATTCAATTAAACGTCTTTCTGTGATATGAACCATACTCTATAGTATCTAAACTAGTTACTAATGTAATAGATATAATAGTAGAACATTATAAAATATATAAATTATTTATTTTAAACAATTTGGCTACTAGTAAGGCATCACTAGAAATTTTTAGTACCCAACGTTCATCCCTAGTGAAATATCATAGATCATCAAACATACCTAATGGAAATTAATTGTCTCTTAAGTTCAGGAATATACATCACATCCTTCAAACTAAAATCACAATCATCAAACATTTTACCTCTAATAGAACCTATACCTTGAATTTTGCATACTTTATTGGTAATAAAACGTAGATTTACAACTTCTTTTAATTCCAAGGTCTCAAATTATTTATTTCTTGGACAAGTATGATATGAGCATCATAAGTCAAGGACCCAACTTTTATTAGGTTCCCAACTTGTCGATTTTAGTGCTCCTACAATCTTATAACATTCATCTTCACTTACGATAATCTTAACAGACAAACTACCACTACTTCGTCTCTAAGGACGTCCTTCTTGAAGTGACCAAGAGTATGACAATGATAACGTTTCAAATTTGAGATGTCAGACTTAGACTATGATTTGTATTTTTCTCTTTTTCATCTCCCTTTGTTCTCGTTTCTTCCCTTTGAGACATTCAAACCTTCTCCACCATCACTCTTAAACTTCAAATCTTTAAATTTTGTTTGTTCCTTGGTTCCCAGAGCTGATTGGACTTCCTCCACGGTGATGGTGCCGTCTTTGGCATATAAAATACTATCTTAGAAATTCTCATATAACCGAGGTAAAGTACACAACATATGTAGGGTTTTCTCCTCGTCTTCCAAGTTCACATCAATGTTCTCCAGATATTTGATAATCGTCTTAAAATTTGTTAATCTCTATATTCTCAACTTGCTCCACCAAACATTAGAGTTATTTCCCTCTCTTCCGAAATATGGTGTTCTTCACACTTCGTATAACAATATATTATTTTATTTATAGGGTGATTGTAATAACTCCTAACCCATTAATAATCTTATCGATATATCACACTAAATTAATCTAATTAATATGAAAGACCACATAAAAAATCTAATTAATAAGGAAGACATAATTAATATATAAATTTGACTAATTTAGAAGATCTAATCAATATAAAAATCTAATAAATATAAGAGATATATTTGAATAAAATATTTTAGTTCCGGTTATTTTTAGATTATATACTTAAAAATTCTCCGATTAAACCGATAGTAATTTAAGTCTCTGTTGCACCCAATATTATACTCTTCAAAAACCAGTTCATCTGCATCTCAAACTTGCACTAGTCTCGTGCAGTTTGAAATCAAAAATTACTTCGGTCAAAATATCTTAAAGATTTTTTTTGCTAAGACTATGATTCCATTATCACGATCCAAAATATATACAGCTCTTGGTCTCAGCCTAGCTTATTGATAAACAAATATTAAGTTTTTGATATTTGAGTCTCTAAGAACAATAATAGACTATAACGAGAAAATAAATAATTAAAAATTAATAATAACAAATTTCATTAAATAAAGGGTTTTTGTCTATAAAGTGAATCCAATAAATAAAAATTCATGTTTAAGTAGGTGTTAGTATGTCTAATTCTTACTATATACATCTAAATTTCTTATTATTTTATAAGGTGGGTTTTATTTTTTTATTGACAAAAATAAACTTAATCTAAATTAAACCCTTGAATGATGTGTTTGTTAAGATCTACAAAGATTACAATATGGTATTAGATTTACAACACCTCCACCTTTTCTGTTATTTTATGATAGATTGCAATAAATGATTCAAAATTTTATTTATAATGAATGATATACCTTTTGTTTATGTGGCTAATAGTAACTAACATATTTATAATCAGTGTTTAGGTCATGTTTGATAGTAATTATAATTTGGTAGGGAAAGCTGGGTCGTATGTGTCTTTTCTAATTTCTAAAGTTTTATTTATTTATTAATTTTGAATGTTGTCTACAAAAGCATGTTAATGAAATATCAATGTCGAGTGTTGAAATCACGACCAACCTCAGATTCACGGTGCTGCTAGTACGCACCCTGAAGTCAAGCGAGCATCAGAGGCTTTATGATCCGTGAATTCTAGTCTGAGAAAGAAACCATCAACCTTTTTTTTCTAAGTGATTCTCCAAATGATGGTTTAGTACTCAGGCTCAGATATTTACATTACCTTTTATTCATGTTTCTCTGTTTATGTAAAACTTTAAGAGTAGATGGTTTGGTTTGAAAAATAAAATATTGTTGATTAAAGGATGTAAATTGAGTTATGAGCCAACTCCTTAGCGAGAAAACTAGACCTTATTTGTTAGAATATGTTTATTTTTATTTTATTTATTTATCTATTTTATTTTATTCGGAGGGAATCCGCAGCCGCTATTCAGAGTGCAATGAGTGCGCAGGGTAAACCTTCGGTCTGACGCGATAGCCTGCAAACCAACGCCAGAAGGTAAACCACACAAGGTGACAGGTTCAACCGAGAAAGTGTATGTAGAGGGAGTCGAACTCATGACCTTTGGTCACAAACATGCCTTACTCAACCAACTCGACTGCCTCTGCTTACATCTTTGTTCTGTTAGCGAATCAAATTTTTATTGATATATAATTATTTCTTGTAATTGCATAATATACATTTTATGATATTTATTGCCGTTAGCTTCGTTGGCAGATGTCTAGTGGCCACGCCTAGCTATTAAGGGACAGACAATCGTCGATTTTCTCGCTGGATTCACCTCCTCCCTACATTAACAAATTGACACAGGAGACCAAAGAGTAACAAGGTTAGACCAATGGACCGTTGAAGTTGATGGTGGATCTTCTCCATCGTGTAGAGGAGCAAGAGTTGTCTTGCGATCCCAAAATGGTGAGGAGATCAAACAAGTGGTTTGTTTTAATTTCCCAGTTACAAATAATATGGCAGAATACGAAGCTGCTCTCTCTAGCATGAAATTAGCCTTGATATGTGGTGTGCAAACCATTAGGATCAAGTCTGATTCTGAGTTAGTGGTCAACTAGGAAATGGGTACTTACGATGCCAAATAAGAAGGCATCAAGGAGTACTTTGTTATAGTCAAGGAATACGAATCCAAGTTCACCTATGTTTCATACGAGCAGATCCCACGAAAGGACAACTCTGCAGCCGATATTGTAGCCAAGACTGCAGCTTTGGGAGAGCATCCCACGATTTTACTCAAACAGCTCCCCATGACCGAACTCATACCCACAACGGTAACTGTCAACTCAATCGCAAATGATACAGAGTCGAGAATAACATACCTGCACTACTTCACATCTGACCAATTGCCAGCAAACAAAAATGAGGCCCGAGCACTGCAGATCAAGGCAGCCAAGATTTGTGTTCTCGATAACACCCTATACATGATGAGTTCAACTCGGCCATTGCTCTGATGTCTTGATCACGTGGAAGCCAATTCGATATTAACCAATCTACATTAAGGGGAGGTAAGTTCTCATTGTGGCCACCGAACACTAATTCACCGGTTCCTCCGGGCGAGGTACTATTGGCTCGAGCTCGCAGCTGATGCAGAAAGTCTTGTACAAAAATGTCATAAATGTCAGGAGTATGCAAACATACAGCATAGAACCAACGAACTTATGCAGAACGTTCCTATTCTCTGTCCTTTCGATAAGTGGGGGATAGATCTAGTGTACCAATTTGCCAATAGCTACGGGGAAAAGGTAGTTCCTTATCGTCGTGTTAGATTATTTCTCCAAATGGGTCGAGGCCAAAACTCTATTCCGAACACGCGCACAAGAGGTTTGTGACTTCCTGAATAATAAAATTCTAACTAGATATGGAATTCCGTGAATTTTAATGACAGATAACGGCCCACAATTCTAAAATTCAATACTCATCAACTTCTGCAGATGATATGGGATTCTCCAGCACTTTTCCACCCCTTATTATCCCAAGGCCAACAGCCAGGTCGAAGTAACCAACAGGACACTAGTCGAAGAACTTAAGATAAAACTGGTATGAGCCAAAGGGAAATGGCCGAATAAATTGGCTGAGGTGTTATGGGCATATCAAACCACCCCGCGCTCAACAACAGGACACACCTTTTTCCCTGGTATATGGCACCGAAGCACTCATCCCAGCAAAGATCATTGTACCAAGCCATCGAATCGAGCACTATGAAGAAGAGGCAAACCTAATAGCCAGATCAACCTACTTGGACCTCCTTGATGAGCGACAAGACCAAGCTCGATTACGAGCAGAGCACTACAGAATCTTGATGAGGGAACACTTCAATTCTCGACTAAAGCCACGCTCGTTTAAGGCAGCAGACTTAGTTTTAAAGAAGGTATTTCAAGGCTTCAGAAGTGGAACAGTTGGCAAACTGGGACCAATTGAGGGGGCCATACACGATTATCTCGATAAGCCATCATGGCGCGTACAGATTGGAAGATCAAAGTGGCAGAGCACTCAAGCACCCTTGGAATGTCAATCACCTAAAATTGTATCACCAAAATACTTAGATTGTACTGATGCGCTCTTTTTCCTCCCTGATAGTGCGGAGATGTTTTTTTTAATGAGGCATCTTAAGATAACATTTTATTTCTTTGACTTTCAAATGTCCGTTGATAGTCCATGGACTATCAGGTTTGGATAAAGTTAGTCCACTAGATCCTCTGATTAATTAGAGGTTACCAGCTGTCACCATAGTCCCAGATTTTTGTATTGCCATTAGTCCTTTGAGTTTGGGTCAAACCTAAAATGTAGAATATTACCAATAACTAAACTCAAGGGACTAGCGGAGATGCAAAAATCTGAGGACTATGGTGATAGGTGGCAGCCTCTCATGGATCAGAGGATCTAGTGGACTAACTTTATCCAAATACAATAGTCCAGAGACTGTCAACGAACATTTGAAAGACAAAGGACTATCTTCCACCAAATGCGATAGTCGAGGCACGATGTACTGTTCAAAATGCATTATGTAACGCAAGGTTTTCATACACATAGAAAACAACAAAAGAAAACAAATAATGTCACAACTTGACACTTGGGGAAGGGGGCATCTTGGTTTTCTCTGATGGAGTATAATCTGCTACACCAATCGTGCCAACTTCAGCAATTTGCACAAACTGCAAGCCAACATTTTGAGGGGGTACAGAGCCCTGAACGAGAGACGCCAAAGATCCTAAGTTCATCCCAGGATTCAGTGGCACCATCTCAACTATGGCTTTCCCGTTCTCTTTGGCTATCATCGATGTGGCAAAAGTGAACATCTGCGTCTCCCTCTCAGCCGCAACTGCCTCCAAATCTCCTTTCCACTATTGCTTTCCCCACTCGAGATTCGCACGCCCCTCTTCCACTCGGGCAATCAATTTAGTGACGTCAGCAGTCAAAGTGGCTATTCGCTCAGCTTGCTCTTCGACCCTTTTTGATTGAGCCAAGTGCCTATCCATCAGGTTTGAGCTCTTACCATACAACTCGTCTTTCATTTTCAACGGGTTTCCAGTTTGTTTCAATACCATCTTATGATTTCGGTTTTCCACCTCTTATCGCTGCATATCAAAGCCTCTTTTAAGGTTCCCATTGTAGCCTCCAGTTTTCCTGTGCTTCAACCGTCTTATGTTTGGTCGCATTTGCTGAGGTATATGCATGTCTCATGTTTTGGTTGATCCAAAAACCATGGCTTCTGGTCTCCACTTCTCCATAGTTCCTAAATTAACTAGGGACATGCTCTGATAGCCTAGTACGACCGAGTTATGATGAATATGTGCACAACCAAAAAGTTAAAAGTGTATTAACCTCCTATTTAACAAAAAGCAATGGCTTACCTCAATGGACAACTCAACTTTTCGTTGTAAGATCTCAGGAACTATCATCTTATCATAATACGATAAGTTAGGAATTCGGCGGAGCTGCTCGAACATAAATGATGAGGGGCGTGGTATGATAGTCTGCTTAGGCAGCAACTCCTCCACCGTCGCCCTTTGTTGACTACCCAGCGCTTTTATCACAGTCTTTGGTATTCTTCATTATCCCAACCATTTGCGGCACAGTATCCTCTCCAGTTGTCCTCGTCATAGGAGACATATTGGAAGTATACACCTAACGTTTCATCCTTTCAGCATGCTCTGGTGGAATAACCTTTTTTTCTGAGACTCATCTTTTTTCTCCTCACTGTCCTCCACCAAATCAATCAGTTCCTCCATAATATTTGGATTCTCCCCCTCGCCTTGTTTGGGTGAAAGATGAATTGGGGGACAAGTTGTTCCTTCAGGAGCAACTCCTGTGCTATCACTATCATCATCTCTCACCTATAAATTTATCACAGCAAGAGGGACAACCTCTTTAATCACCTTCTACTTCTTATTCCAAGGCTTAACCAATGAGGCTTAGTCGGTGTCCTTCTCCTCTTCCAGCTATGCTCGCACCTTACTAGTCTGAGCAACTTCTCGTGCAGCTGACACATATTTTTTGATTTACTCAAACTTCTCTCCCTTTTCGCTCGCCAATATATCTCCTTGCCCACCCGGTTCGCCAGGAGCAGAAGATGAATCTGATGTTCTCCGGGTATCTCTTCTCCATTAGCGCCCTGATGCGATCCATCGTGGCTTCTGCCCCATCTGCCATCTGGACCTTACCGTCTGGTGCGATCTTTAACTCAGGAACAGACCACAAGCCTAACTTTACATAGTTATAGCGCGTAAATAGTTTCTTGGGATCTTACTGCCACGCCTCACAGGCCAAATTCCAAATTCAGATTAAAGGATTTACGTAATCTTTAGTTTTCCCCTCCTTCCACCAGCTCTGACTAGCTGTCTGACCTGCACGAACAAACACTCATAAGTTGCTGATTAATAGGACTCGACCACCAACACAGTGTTTCAACTAATTCTATTAAGGCTTACACTTTATTTTCCATCTCCTTTCAAATTGAAGATTCAAAATTGGTGTTTTATGCTCCTAATTACCACACACAACAATAAAAAAAATTCCAATTCCTATCGGATGAGCGGAGCTCGGCAATATTTTTCATCCCTTTAAAATGGGTATGGAAGAAGAGGGCTTTAGCCATTTTGGTAACGTCCGTGACCACTAACAGGTCTGCTAAACACACGTGAATTCGTATCAGACATGAGCTTAGTACTACATTTAGCAAAAATCTCCAACCGTTTTCAGAAAGTTGGGTAGGGAAAATGCCTAGCACAATAAAATAATTATGAATCAGCTCACGTAGCGGCAGCCTCAAACCCTAATCAAACAAAGTAGAGAAAGTTTTGTTTCATTTTGTTTCGAGATAAACATAGTTGAGGATTGTGTGTATTAGAATTTTGATGAGAGTAAATTCATATTTCTATCGTTATAATTTAATGAAGTATGATTGTCATGAACGATAAAGATTTATTATATGAGTACAAAAAAATTATTTCTATCAAACTCGATATAAAGTATCTTTGTGATATTTTTTGTGTGTTAAGAATTCAAATTCATAGGAATACATCTTCTGGAATGTTAAGTTTATCACAAAATACGTATATTAAGAGTATATCAAAACGTTATGGATGACTAACAACAAAGGATAAGAACCACCTATATTGAAAGATGAAACTTTTGACGTTAAGAAATGTCTAAAGAAAAAACTTGAGATTAAAGAAATGAAAAATGAATCATATGCTTCAACTATTAGAAATCTAATGCATGCTCAAGTGTTTATACAGTCAAATATAACTTTTTTTGTTGGTGTGTTAGGGAGATATGTTAGTAATTCATCGATAAAACTTTATAAAAAAGTCAAAATAACTATTTGATATTTGTAAGAAACAAAACGTCACAAGGTTAAAATATAGAAAGTCAGATATATTGGAGGTCGTAAGGTATTCCGACTCAAATTTCTCCAGATGTGGGGATTTTTTATGTTCAACCTTATACATTATATTTCTTTTTGGCCTGTCAAAATATCATGGAAAAATGTTACGGAACCACACATTGCATCTTCCACTATGATGCATAATTTGTTTATTTTTTCGAGGCATCCAACCAAGTATTTTGGCTATGAAATTTTATTATGGGATTGCGAATAGTAAAGCGAATAGAAAGATCCATTAGTTTAATAATTCAATAATTTAGTATTCAAACATGAACAAGAGTCTCGTTAAGTGAAAACATGTAGATATAAAGTTCAAAATTGTTAAAAGAGAGACTTCGAAGTGGTCAAATTAGTGTGCAATGTTAACTGATCTTTGTATGAAGGAATTTTAATTTGAGTAGGAGTTTGTATTAAGTTTTGGATATTTTTGTATAATTGTACACTTAAGTTTATAAATATATATATATATATATATATATATATATATATATATATCAAATATGCTTCTATTTTAATCATCCACGCTAGGTTGAAAGTAGACCTCCAATTAAGTAGGAATAATTATTACAAATATGTAAAAATAAATTTCATATTTTTCGTATACTATGCATTATGATAGATATTTTAATTGATTGTTGCTATATCGTTATTACTGATGCCTCTATTTGTGACTTTTATTGCATTGACGATGAATTTTGTCCTATGTTGTTAATGGTCATTTACGAGATTGTTAAGATTGTATATGTGCCTATAGAAATCAAGAGTGTTCATGAAGTGGATACATCCTCTAGTAGCATATGATGATCCAAGTGAGATATTGTTGGAATTGTTTCATTTGTAGTGGACTGTCACATGTTTTATCGATTGATCAGACTATAATCAATATTAGTCAAATAAATGTAATCATATAAAAAATAATGCACTAGTAGATAAAAATATGGATCATGAAGGTAATTGTATATATACAAAATTTAATTCTGAATAATGTGTAAACAACTTAAGCAAAATGTAAAGTATTAGAATTATGCCCGAGAGTTTACATTTTACAACATTGTCTAAAAGACCCTCTATTCAAATACCCGCACCTAAAAGACCATCAACTAAAAACACCTTTTCTTAAAGTACCTCGACTGAAAGACCTTGTTTGAAAAGACTCTCGGATAAAAGATCTCCTTCTAAAAAACCCTCACCTAAAACATCATCGTCTAACATTTCTAAGGCAAAACCAATAATTCTCCACCTTGATTTTAAATAGATGGTGATGTCGACTTCCCACCAACCATTGTGTTGCTCTCTCTACCCTCCATCTACTTTTAAACAAATTTAATCAAGTCCTAGCAATACTTAAACTTTGCTCTAGGTAATGATTTGGTAAATATATATGTCGGATTTTATTCTGATACTATTTTCTCCACCATGATTTCTTTTGTCCCAGTCGTGTTCGTACTAAAATACAAATGGATGTCAATGTGTTTTTCTTTTTCATGATTCACTTGATGATTCTCCAAATGAATGGTACTCTTGTTGTCACAATGTATCTTCACACATCTTTGATTAATCCTTATTTCTCCAAATATACATTTCAACCATGTGGCTTTGTTGATCCCTTTAACAAGAGATGTGTATTCTGCTTAAGTTTTTTACAAGGCTACAACCGATTGTTGATTCACCTTCGAAGTAATTATTGTTCCGAACAATGTAAACACAAAACCATATACGGATTTTATAGTGTCTATATTACCTGCATAGTATGCATTCACTTAACCTTCCAAAGCATCGTTACCTCCATTTTTTCTAGTCTACTTCAGATCATCCTTCAATGAATCATTCATATATCTTACCACTCATTTCGAAGCATGTCGGTGAACTGAACCTCAATTTTCCATAAATCGACTTACCACACTAAGTGCATATGAGAAATATAATCTACTATAAACCATACCGTACGTGATGTTTCTAAACCTACTTGCATAGAAAGTATGCTCCATCCTTTTTTTTCTCATCCACAGATTGAGAACGTTGTTTAAGTGATAGCTTTGAATTATGGCCTAGTGGAGAGTTCACTACCTCGTAATATGTCATTCTAAACCGCTCAAAAACTTTATTCAATTAACTCTATTGAGATAAAACAATTAACATTTACGCTGATCTCTCATGATATCCATCACAAGTATCCTCTTTGAATTACCAAGATCTTTCATCTCGAACCCACCATTTAAATTCCTCTGAAGCATCTGAATCTCTTGTTTGACAGAACTGGATATAAAGATGTGATCTCCATAAGTGAGAAGATCGAGAATGACTTTCTCATCCCTCTTCATTATGTACCAACTATCATATTTGCTTATCACAAAACCAGTATTTAAGAAGAAATCACCAAAGCGACGATACTATTGTCTTGGACTCTGTTTTAACCCATATTGAAATTTTTTTAACATACATATTTTTATTTGTCTTCCACAAAACCTTGAGGTAGCATGTATATTATTTCATCTAATTCTCTATGTAACAATGCGGTCTTTACATCCACATCTTCAAACTCGAAAACATACATATTTACAATTGGCATAAGAATCCATATAGAACAATGCCACACCACTAATAAAAAAAACCTTGTTGCAATCCATCTCTCCCACTTCAGCAAAACCCTTTGCGACAAATATCAATTAACACGCATGAGATATGGTGTCCAAGTCCACTCACTCCCTAAGACACCAGATCCCATTTACCACTAGGTTTGCCTTTTAACAATTTAGTTTGGTTTGGTTTTTAATAAAATTGGTTTGGACGGTTTATTTTATTTGTTTAAACAAAATCAAATCGTTAAGATTTTGATTCAAAATTACGAAGCGAATGAAAATGGAACAAAAACGGTTTGCTCGATATTCGGTTCATGTATTTTTTAGTTTATAAGTATTAGAAAATACAAGTCCAAATTCGATAATTTTATTTACCAGGTCAACCATCCATACCCACACAAGAATCAAGATATCTAACAGACATGACAGATTTCAATGCTTTACCTGAAGACTGCATTAGCAAGATTATCTCTTTGACAACTCCTTTAGATGCATGCGTAGTTTGTTTGGTCTCAAAATTATTTAAATCCGCAGCAGATTCCGATGTTGCATGGGAGAAGTTTCCCTCACCCCCACGGGACTCTCGCACTATCGCTGCTCTGTCCTTCTTTAACTTGTCCAAGAAACAGCTCTATCTCGTTCTTGATCATCCGATCTTGATCCAAGATGGGAAAAAGGTAACGATTCCATTGTTCTTAAATGCGAACTCTTTTTTCTTTTACAAGTTTTCAAGCATACACTTAGAGGTGATATATTTTCACCTCTAAGTGTTAGGGTTTTTATATTTTTATCCATAATATAGTTATATAGTTTTCTGATTTAAATGGGGAAATAACTAGAGTATCTGGTTGGAGGAAACGACCGGAAAAATATCTGTCATGTTAGGTGCCAGGGACTTGAGTCTGAAGACTTCCAAGGATTGGGATTGGATTTCAGTTCCCAACTCCAGGTATGTCAGGTCATTCTATTTTGATCATATATGTTTTTTATTTAACGATTGCTTAAAGTATCAAGTGTTTATTTACAATCAGGTTTCGAGAAAATGCAAAGCTTAAGGTGGTTATCCGGCTAGAAATACACGGGCGAATTAGTACAAAAGCTCTTTCTCAACAAACTCTTTATGCAGCCTATTTAGTATTCAAATTAGAACCACGTGCGTATGGATTCAAAAACCGATCGATAGATGTCGCCTTTGAACCTATCGGACACCAAGGATTCAAGAGATCCGTATGCTTGAATCCAATAGCAAAACTACCACCCGCGAGTTGGGCCTATATCCAAGGTGTCTTAAAAACACTTAAAGCTGAGAATAAAAGAAACAACCCGTATCTTAAGGACCGAGTAGATGGATGGTTGGAGATAGAACTAGGTGAGTTTTATAACAAAGGAGGAATGGAGAAGGAACTTGAAATGAGTGTTATGGAGAAAAAATGCTTGGCAACAAAAAACGGACTCATCGTCCAAGGGATTGAGATCAGATCCAAACCTACATTGTGGCATTATACTTGATGGAGATGACCGTGAATTAGTCAGAGTTTGAATGAAAAGCAAAATGAAACTTGGAAAAGTAGATTTCAGTGTTGTGTATTCCATTTCTTTACACTATATATATAGCACAGTATATAGTTTTTTACTAATTTATTATACAGTTTGTTATTTGTAACTTAAATAGTAGCATTCTGTTAAATACAGTGACAACTATTAGTTGGATTTGGCTACCAGTCTTTGGTTTGGGCATTATTTGCTTTAAGCCAATGCTGACTCTTTAGTAGTGATGAAACCCAGTCCATTAGTATAACTCGTTTCCCATGAGCTATTAGGATCAAGTATTTTTCAAATCGGTTGCCACTTCTCTTACAGGGAACTCAACGTTATTCTTTTAAACTTTTACAGTTTTTTTTTCCTTCATCACATTCTAAAGAGCCGGTCTTTCTTTTTTCAAGCTCACTCTAACATTCCCCTTTAAACTGAGAGGAGGAAATTGTTGTCCAAGTTTGTCTTAAAGAAGCCGGAATCGTCCTTGAGACAAAGCTTTTGTGAAGGTATTTGTTGTTTGTTCATTTGTTGGCACGGATATCCAAAACTCGTTGAATTACTTGATCACAAATGAAATGAATATCAATCTCGATATATTTCGTTCGTGTTTGAAAAACTGGGTATGTCAATGTTTGTAAGTAAGTTGTTAACATGATGTTGTTGAGTAATGTATAAAGTTGTGCCGTATGGTCACCTGCATTCCTAGAAACAGGTGGAGACTACCCATATCTTTACATATATTATATCATTGAGTTTGTTGACAAACTATTAGAGATCTTTAGACATATTCGTAGTTAAAATTATATCATCTACGTCAATGAGAATAATAATAGTAACTCGTGTTGTAATGAAAAAGAACATTGAGTTATCAATTTTGTAGTTAAGAAATCTCTAATTTAGTAGAACATTCTTGAGTTTATAGACCCATGCTCGTGGAACTTTCTTAAGCCCATAATGGGCTAAAGCAGGCTCAATACATGATGAGGTCTTAAAGGATCCTTAAAGCCCTATGGCTGAGACATATATACAACCTCTTGTAAATTTCCATTTAACAAGGCATTGATCATGTCTAGCTGTCGTATACTCATGTTATTAGGTGGGCCGGGCCGGGTAATTTGGTTGTTTGGGTCGAGTTTGAGTTAGAATATAGGTTAAGAGATTAAGATAAAAGTAAAATTAATTTTATTTTATTTACTTCCACATCAACGATCCACGTGGCACAATGACGTGGCAAGTTAAAGGGCATTTATGGTAGAAAAATGGGCTGTGGTCGATAAGGACTTGTTTGTTCTGTTTTTTGAAACGAAGGCAACCAGTATTACAGAGACAAAGGATATAGATTGACTTGTTGCAATTAGCGAACATGAAGGACCTATGATATTTTTTACACTTAAGATTATAGCCAGTGGCTTGGGTAGGAAGATACATAGTTTCTGGTTGTGAACTAGTGTCAGAGTTTTTTTAAATTCTCAAAGGTATTTGATTTGTGTCTGACAACTCTGGATTATGAGATGCGGGAATAGATGGAGAAGACGATACGCGTGAAGAATGATGATGAGATGAATAACAAGGTTCTAGGTAAGTTACCTCTTTTAGTTGAAGAAATAGTTGTAGCTCTACGTTGTACTGCATTGCATTAGTTGTATAATGATTAACTTCATAAGACTTAGGAAGATGTTAAACTAGTTTGAATTATACATAGAGACTAAAGGCTTGGGTTTGGTTGTATTGAAAAATCTACCACCACAAAGGAACTCTTCTTTATTGAAGGTAACATGTCTTGAAATGATAAGTTTTCATGTGGAAATGATACATTTCTATTCATTGTGTGTGGAAGAATACCCCAAGAACACACATTTGATTGAATGAAAACTTAGCTCAATGGCTAGAAAACCTACTTTGAGCATATAGAAACAAAATGTAGTATCTAAATCCCTTTCTAGTTTGAACATGAGGTGGTTCCAATAAATCAGAATGACATAAAATATTAGATGCATAAGAGTTTGACATTAGAAAAGATAGTTTATGAGACTTACCTAGTTTGAACAAGGGCTGATCCCCCATACATCAGAATGATAAAAGGATCAAATCGATAATTAAGTTTTTTGTTGAAGAGAAAAGACAGCAAGATATTGAAATTATTTTTATGTAGTACAGGTGATTAATATGTTTGACTGAGTAACAATATACCAAGTATAAGGCATATGAACCTTCAATCTTATTCTGACATATCTCAACGAACTCATATGTATATCCTGATTTTTAATGTTAGCATTTATTACATCACTAATTTTCTCTTATATTTAACTTTTATCATTTTTTGCAACAAAAAATATCTTTCACAAATATAACTTCATCTTTTAGAGTATCATTGTTTATATGTTTTCTAACAATTACACACATTTATCTTGGCCATCGTAAAAGTCTATGGAAAACTTATCAAATCCATTGGGCGTGATATAATTCAATTAATGAGCTATAATATCATTCAAAATATGAAGTATCTCACGAGTTTCATTTTCTTATTGATGGGTGACTGTTTTCTTGTAAAAGAACAATTTATCAAAGACTGGTCATACTAAACTGGCTTCTAGCCTCCACTCCAAAGCAAGCTTTTCGGATACCTCAGTAACATCAGCTTTGAAACTAAGATTTAATATTTTCAATTGTTTCATTGAAGTCACACAAGACCTCATGAACACGGCTAAAAATATTGTTTGGTCACTCGTGTTTGACACATGTTACAAATTTTCCACTAAGGATTATAACAAGTGTCAAACATCAGTGACTACTCAAGGTTGAAATTATTTGATTTACCTTTTGGGTTCAAAACCAATTTGTTATAAGTGGGTGTTTTGAAAATAATATCACACAAATAGTACCATTGCACATTCAACGCTATATTTGTAATCAAAATATTTTGATAAAAAACTAACTATATTGAGTGTCTTGAAGATTCATCAAATAAGTTAGATTTTTGCAGCTGGCAATGAGGTTTACATTGGGTATCTTGCAGATTGTTTGCTCATGGATAAGAATTCGAACATGTGTATGTTTGCGAAGTCATTGTATGCAATAGAAAAGGTCTAAAGAATAATAAAAAATATTTGACAATGTCTAAAATCTTCTGAATATAGACATAATATGCTTGACACGTGTTTGTACACAAAAGCTCCCAATCACACGATGGTCACTGCAAGAATAGACTTAGATGACTTATTTATATTGATTAATTATATTCGAGAGAATTTTGAAATGAATAGATGTCTTAACTTTAAGTCTAAGATGAAATATTTTGACTTAGTAGACAATATTTGAGAAGAATGAAAAAACTACGGATTTTATATTAATCAATCTTATTATATTAAAACAATTGGTGACAAATTTAAACATTTAAAATTCAAATAAACACATGCATTATTCGACAATAAAAAATTGAAAAAAGTACATGAAAAATAATGGCTTAGTTGGAATATGTTATTATTATAGAAATCCTAATGGGTTCGTCCTACGCATTATGGTTGATATATCATATGCCATTTGCATTGATTTATTTTTCTAATAATCCATGTACGGAACATTAGAATTTTATTATGAGGGTTCCTAAAAAGTATTTAATACACATGTCGTCAAAAGTCTAACTTTCTATATGAATATGAGAGATTCATGAATGCAAGTTAGATGCACAACCTAGGGCATAACAACTTTTGTACAAGGTGGTTGTTCACATTTGTAGTTGAGATTATTTCTTGGGGATCAAATTAACATACCTTTATATCTTATAATATGAGTTTATATCATTTTCTGCAGTTCGACATCTAACGAAATCTGACAAAGTCGATCCAAAGGCTACTTTTCAAATGATGGTAACCCAATTCGACTATAGTATATACTTAGAAATGAGATTTTGCAATAAGAAACAAAAATTCATTGGGAAAAAGATTTAGTGTATACAAATAGGTTTCCTACGAGATACATGACATATGTTGTTCATTATATAAATAAAAGTTCAGTGAACCTTTAATTCAAATTGGTCTATGTGTGACATATGTGTCTAAAATAGCAAATACATTAAAAGAATCGTACATATAAGAGTCGGGGATGGTACAGTCTCTGGTGAAAGAATAATTTCATCTCAAATAAAATATTGAATTAGATAAATACACAATCAAAACAACACTAGCCGAAACAAAAAATAAATATATAGTAAATAAGTTTATCTAGGCAAGATTCCAATTTTGGAAACAATATATAGTTGGTTCAAATTTACAAAGCAATTTTTTTTATATTTACACTAAAATAAAATAAAAATATATTTTACCTGATAAAACAAAACTCAATGAGGAAACGAGGGTATCATTTAATCAAGTTGATGATAGTTGCGGTTTTGATTTATAAATAGAATATCCAAAGACGAACTCGTATGTGAGAAGGAGTGAGGATTTGACTAGTGTTAAGATTAAAACAACTATTATAGTTATTCGGTCACTATTGTCTTTATAGGAAACCAAGTGATTAAGTTATGTGATGCTGTTATAGGTTTTAGCTTTAGTCAAATAGATGATTCACTCCTTGCAAATACGAAATAGAGTATCGATTCTATAAACCTTCCAACATAAAGTATGAGTAAAGACATAAATTTAAACCAAATAATACAATATAGATTTAACGTTGTTCGTATTATGTGATGAAATCCTACATCAATGGACAACTCAAATAGATGATTCACTTCTTGCAAGTACGAATATAAAGAAATAGAGCAGGGATTCTATAAACCTTCTAACATAAAGTATGAATAAAGACATAAATTTAAAACAAATAATACAAAATAGATTTAACGTTGTTCGTATTATGATGAAATCCTACGTCAATGGACAACCAATACGAATTTATAGAGAAAGTTTAAAATAATACTTTCTCGAACAAAACTAACACAACGTCACAAAACTAATACAAATTTATAGAGGAAGGTTAAAATAATACTTTCTCGAACAAAACTAACACAACCTCTTATTATTATTATAAAGCTTCGGCTTCAACACAAAACTCTGCATCTGAGTCTATATTTTCTACTTTGATCTCTCCATAAAATCAAAACTCTGCATCTGAGTCTATATTTTCTACTTTGATCTCCCCATAAAATAAGAAAAACTTGGGGACTTTATTTCTCCAAGTCTATATTTTCTACTTTGATCTCTCTCTAAAATAAGAAAAACTTGGGGACTTTATTTCTCCAAAAAAATGTTCTCAACCAGACAAAACTTACTTCATAAATCTTCTATACTATATATGGAAAAATAATGAATAATATTACCTCCCTATATCAAGTTACCAGCTAATGACTTGGCCCCTAAGCATCTAAATGGAAGGCAGTAATCTATTGAATTAATAGTCCAAGATGACTGAGTTTATCGTTGCAATGAGTAGCGGTTGCCGTGATGATTTATTGTTATAGTATGGGTACTTGAAATTTCAAATATTTTCTATAATAATCAAGATCAAGATGCTCATCAATAAAGTCAATATGTTGGTCATGACACTTACGATAAATATACCTTGTCGAACTACACTTAGGATGCTCATCAATAAAATTAATATACCTTGTCGAACTACACTTAGGATGCTCATCAATAAAATTTCAAATTTCAAATTTATTTTTATTCCGATTATTTCGTACTGTAACTCTAGAAATGTCCCAAAGGTAATACTCCCTAATAACATTTGAAAAGTCGCATATACGTTTAGAAAAATATTGTAAATTATAAAGAAAAATGTGATAAAATTAGTAATTTGATATTGTCAATAATTTTTTTTAATTGGATAGTGTCTTATATAGCAACGGTGGTTGGTTATTTGTTCGGATTTTGTTGGAATCGGACCGGACACCTAAATTTATTGGTTTGAATTGGCCGGGCAGTTAAGTTTTCGGTTTTTTTTTTGGAATCTGACCGGACCTTCACCAGTTAGGTCCGGTACGGTTCCAAAAAATAGAACCGAAAGCTTAACTGTCCGTGCAGTTCGGTCCGGTCCTGTTTGGTCCAATTTGGTTCGTTCCAGTTTCGGTTCGATTCGGTATGGTTTGGTCCGAATCGGTTCGGTCCAAATTCGGTTTGGTTCGAGTTCGGTTCGATCCCGTTTCGATTTCGATCCGGTCCGATCCACTTAAAAAAATTAATTTAATAAAAATTTAATTTTCACTTCCTTAACTTAAATAAATAATATAAAAATTAAATTCTAGAAATTAATCTTTGATTTTTATTAAAAAAATTAGTAATTAACTATTAATTCTAGGAATATAATCGTATAGTAAATAAATAATAAATATAAAATCAGTTTTAACGGTTTTATTGGTTCGATTCCCCTATCGGTTTTATCGGTTTACCGGTTTCATCTATTCGATTTCTACTCGGTTCTACCGGTTTATCGGTTCGATTCCGAACTGATTTTATTGTTTTGGTTTCTTATCAGTTTCGACTTTTAAGATGAAACCGCGAACCGAACCGTTCAAAGTTGATCCGATTCGGGTTCGGTTCTGAACCGATTCTTGATTCCTCCAAACATTGACATCTCTAATGGATGAATCTTGGTTTATGGACTCTACCTATTTATTAGACTAAACTTATTTATGATTTATGGCACACAATCCTTTAAGGGTTACATATTTATTGCACCTACTTTACAAGGCAAGTAAAGGTCCAAATTAGCCTAATATTTCACTGTCCGACCCGCAGTTCTGATAAATCCATCCCTTATAAATAGTCCAGGATCCCCCGAATAAAATATGGGGGAGAACTAGCTTTGACGCAGCTTCAGAATGCGGCCCAACTTTTGGGGTGGCTAATGTGTCGCTGGAGATTTCAACTGGTTTACTCTTCAAATTATGCCTTACCTAGTAAGAGCTTGATAGGGTAGGTCATATAGTCTTGTAGTAATTTTAGTTGTGTGCGTCACGCGTGGTTTACCAATGTACATATGTCATGAGAAAATTTGGTCTTAGTCAAATTTAAGTGGGATATAATTTGTATAGAAATGGGACTCAATTTCATAGAAAAAAATATTTCCATGTGAGGTTGTTACACAATCTTATTCACTTACAGCATGTTTGGATACACTAATATAATAATACTCAATATTAGACTCGATCGACTTGGACCATAGATAGGACATTAACACATTTATGATTCGTGCTTGTGAACAACGCGGTCTAACTTATTACCCATGCTTATGAACAAACCTGGTCCACTACCAAGACTAGAAACGCAGCCATAGACCACCGTTAGGGTTTAGACCTAAGTGAGGAGCTAAAACCATTGTTGTCTTCGACAAGCTCCTCACTTCTTTTCTCACCGGTTTCCATGGTGGTCGTGTGACCAGCCATACTTCTGACATCTCCTCTCATACACAGCGCCAACTCCGAAAGCCTAAGTTTTTTGCGAAGATAAAGGAACCGAGAAGAAGTTAGGGCTTTGGTGATGAAGTCAACAATCTGATCCAGTGAAGGTACGTATCGAATCTGTACTCATCCTTGTAGAACTTGATCTCTAAGAAAGTGTACGACTAACTCTGTGTGTTTGGTCCGAGCGTGGAAGACAGAATTTGAGGCTAACGAGCTGGCTCCCAAATTTTCGCACCACATAACTGAAGGCGGTATGAGAGGGATCTGGAGTTCAGTGAGTACAGACTTCAACCAGATTAGTTCAGCAAATAGATTGGCTAAGGCGCGATACTCTTATTTAATGGTGGAGCGAGCGACAACATTCGGTTTCCTAGAGGACCAAGAAATAAGGGTTTCGCCAAGAAACACATAGTACGCACCGACACCGTGACGGCCATCAGTATAAGAGCCCCAGTAGGCATAAGAATAGCCATGGAGCTGCAACTGGTAGCAGGGTTTGATGTGAAGACCTAACCATCGTGACCCAGATAAGTACTGTAACACTTGTTTAAGTCTTTGCCAGCGTAGACATGTAGGATTATGTTGGTGTTGACTAAGACTATTTACTGAAAATGCTATATCCGGTCTTGTGTGAGTCAGATATTGCAAGGCTCCTAACAAGATTTTGTACTGTGTAGGGCAAACAAACGGAGAGCCATCACGTGAGGAGTGTTGAGTACCAGCCACCATGGGAGAGGGAAAAGGCTTGGACATGGACAAACCCTGTGCAAGCAGTAAATTTTCGATATACTTATGTTGAGTTAGGTAGAACCCTGTTTGGTCACGATGAACTTCTATTCCTAGGAATAGATGGAGTGGCCCCATGTCCTTAAGCGCAAAAGTTGTATTAAAGTTGTGTATAAACTGTATCCAACACTATGTGTTGTTGCATGTCACTAGGATGTCATCCACATACACAAGGATTAGGAGTATAGTTGTCTTAAAAACCAAGTAGAAAAGAGAGCAATCAACCTTTGAGTTACAAAACCCCCAGCTAAGTAGGGTGTCCCTCAATCTAGAGTACCAGGTTCTAGGAGCTTGTTTGAAGCCATAAATGGCTTTATGCAACTTGCAGATATGTGTAGGATGATTAGGATCAACAAAACCCTAAGGTTGTGTCATATACACAATTTCTTGTAGAACTCATTAAGAAAAGCTTTATTGATGTCGAGTTATCTCACTGGCTAACATTTAGAGACATTAATAGTTAGAATCAGTCTGACTGTAGAAGCCTTAATAACTAGATTGAATGTCTCAAAGAAATCAACCCCGGGTGTTTGTTGAAAACTACCAAACGAGCCTTGTACCTCTGAACAAAGCCATTAGAAGAAGTAGATGCTGGTACCAAATACTAAGTTATATTAGCCATCAAGGCTTTGTATTCACTAGCCATAGCCTTTTGCCACATAGAATGCCCAACTGCCTCAGAAAAAAGAGTAGGTTCTAACACACCTTTATCAGTAGTGACCAGAGACCCTACGTATGGCACTTTAGGTTTAGTAATGCCACTTTTGAGTCTGGTTTGTATGGTGTATGTGTTTGGTGATGTCTGGGAAGTAGGTGAATGTTCAGGATTAGGAAAAGGTAGATCTATTGTCAAGATATGCGTCTGATGTAGATGTGAATGATTACTAGCATCTGTGTGGGTAGAAACTACAATTGTGTATGGTAAATGTGTATTAGAAACTGGTTAAGAAGTTACCTTAGGGAGGCCATTAGGAGAGTGTTGAGTAGATATTTGAGGATGTAAAGGAGCAGGGTACAGAGATGTGGTCTGTTCAGTTGGAGCTGCAGAGTTAGACTCAACAGAGGATACCCTTTCATCCATCACAAGACCTTTAGAAAGCTTAGGTAACCAGAGGTTGGCTGACACATTAGATACAAGTTCACTTTTATGAGTGTTAAGAAACCCAGTGCTAAATGGAAACTCATCTTCATTAAAGATAACATTTCTAGAAATATAAATCCTCCCAGTAGAATTGAGACATTTATAGCCCTTGTGACCCTTACTGTACCCAAGAAAAATACACTTAACAGAGTGGATTGGAATTTGTGACACTTATAGGGCCTGAGACATGGATAACATGAGCACCCAAAGGTTTTCAGGATTAGGTAATTAGGAGCTTTATGAAATAGAACTTCAAATGGAGACTTGTGATGAATGATAGGTGTTGGGAGTTTGTTGATCAAATAAACACTTGTCTCAATGGCTTCAACCCAGTATCTGTAAGGTAGATAAGATTGAGCTAGGAGAGTGAGCCAAGTTTCAACCACATGCCTATGTTTTCTCTCAGCCCTACCATTCTGGGTTGAGGTATTAGGACAGGACCTTCGTAATGAGAAGCCACACTCCTTAGCTAGAGGCAACAACAGCCTAAACTCACCCCCCAGTCACTCTGAACAGCTTTAATAGACCTATCAAACTGAGTTTCAACCAAGGCTTTGAAGGTTTTGAACACTTCTAACACTTGGCTTTTGTCCCTTATAAGATATAACCAAGTATACCTAGAACAATCATCTAGAAATAACACATAGTGTTTAGAACCCATAGTAGATTGAATGGGTGCAGGCCCCCAAACATCTGTGTGAATTAGGTCAAGCACATTGGTAGAGTATGAAGTATAAATGGAATAAGGAACGCTGTGAGATTTTCCCAACTAGCAAGCCTTACAAAAGTTAATGGAATTACTTAACACAAAATGAAGTTTACAGTATTTAAGAACATTTTTTAAGAACACTTCGAGATGGATGGCCAAGATTTCTATGTCATCCATCTCTGAAAAAGACTTAGATACAACAGATAGAGCCCTAGAGACACCTAGATTTAGACCACCTTGTGACTTAGATAAGGTATCCATCTTGTAAAGCACATCTTCAGACCTCCCTCTGAGCAGAATAGTCCCTGTTGCCTTTTCCTTCACAAGCCAGAAAAACTTGTGAAATTCCACACAAACATTGTTGTGATTAGTTAGTTGATAAACATACAACAGATTCTTATTAATTCTAGGAACATGTAGCATAGGTTTCAAGAAGATAGGCTGTTTAGTGAAAGGGTTTAAGGGAGATTAGCCAATATGTGATATAGGAAGCCTCTCACCACTACCAACAAGTATGTGTTTGGTATGTGAATACTCAGATTTCTAAGTCATTTGACTAGTGCTGCATGTGACATGGTGACTAGCACCACTGTCAGCATACTAGACCCGTTCACCTGGTGAATCCTGTGTGACAAGTAGGGCATTGTGTTCTCCCTTAGACCTTGACTGTTCTGATGGAGAGGAACCCATGACTGAAGGATCATCCCTGTAATAGTAAACAGCAACAGAGTGCCCATACCTGTTACAGATTTGAAAATTTGGTTTATTTTGTGAAAACCTTCCACCTCTACCTCTGTAGAAGTTTCTTCTACCTCTTGCATTGTAGCAATTGGAGTTGTAACGAGATCTTCCTCTGTAGCCTCTGTTTTGACCATAGAACCCTCTCTGGTTAGAATTAGTAAAATACTGCTTTGAAGCACTTCTGTGAGTGATGTTAGCACTGGAAACATTAACAGCAGACATAGAGTTCTGCAGACCAGTAAGTTGTTCAAGTCTGCTCTCATAGGTGAGCAGACTGGTCTGTAGATCTAGCCATCCCAGACCTTCTTTGTCAGCTAAGCTGACTACAATAGGTGTGTATTCAGAATCCAGACCTACAAGAACTTGTGTTAGCAAATCATCTATAGAGGTAAGACAACCGGCTAGAATTAGGTTATCATACACCATTTTCATCTTGTTTAAGTATTCAGACATTGAGGTAGTCTCTTTATGAGTTCTTTGGAACTCAGATTTGTAATATGTAATTCTGGCTCTAATATGTGACCCAGACAATTTGCCAGCAGCTTCCCAGAGACCCTTAGCAGACTCTTCTTCCATCAACTGAGCTGCTATCTCAGGGCTCATGGTGGAATACAACCACCCAAGCAAAAGTTGATCCCTAGCAACCCATTCTTCAAACTCTGGGTTATCAATAACATTTCCGTTAGTGTCTGTGACAAACTTTGGAGGACAGACCTTCTCTTTAGTAACAAAACTCCATAGCTTATTACCTTTTCTCATAGGTAATACAATAGTCTTCCACAGTAGATAAGTGTTTCTGTCAAGACGAATATTATTAACACTGCTGATTAAATGTAGGTGCAGGTTCTTCGTCGAAATGGATGAGCTGTTTGAGAGTATGTATCCAACTGAGTCTGAGCAGAAGGAAGGAGAATCATTAAAATTTTCCATTGAAGGCTTGGAGGAGCTCTGATACCAAGTTAAATTTAAGAAGAAGAAGAAGAGTGATAGAATTTGTATAGAAATGGCACTCAATTTCATAGAAAAAAAATGTACAACATACATACTATTTTATATAGTAGAGAGAATGTGTAACAACCTTGGGAATATTCTCATGTGAGGTTGTTACACAATCTTATCCACTGTACAGCATGTTTGGATAAACTAATATAATAATACTCAATATTAGAGTCGATGGGCTTGGATCATAGATAACACATCAACACCTTTATGACCCATCATTGTGAACAACCCGGTCCAACTTATAACCCATGCTTATGAACAAACCCGGTCCACTACCAAGACTGGAAACACATCCTTAGACCACCGTTTAGGGTTTAGACCTAACTGAGGAGCTAAGACCAGTGTTGTCTTCGGCAAGCTCCTCACTTTGTTTCTCACCGGTTTCCATGGTGGTCGTGTGACCAGCTATTCTTCTAACAGTTGCAACCGGTCCATCTTGATGTTGTGTGAGTCAGTAGTAAAGCAACTCTTCCTCTTCCCAGCGCAAGTATCCTTTGAAGACTGATGAGACAACCGGGTGACCTTTTCACTCCCTCATGTAAGCCAAATCTATTTCTCTTAGACGATGCTTTTGTTGGTTATTAATATCTGACCAAGCCGAAGCGAGGGGAGGTGTAGGGAGACCAGACGAATGACGAGTTCTCATCAAACATGTGTTCAACTACCAATCTGAAACCTCAATAAAGAAACTAATCGAATATGTCGGTTCATCATATTCTAATCCTCCAATTTCCCCTCAACTTAAAATTACTTATCCTTTTCGTCAAACCGGCTATCAAACAGGCCTTCGAAAACATGAGTTTTTACCAATGGGTCATTCAGACTCTAAAGAAATATCAAATTACAACAATGCCTCACAACACACACAAAAAAACACCAAACTCTCCTACATCTTGACACAAAAAGTTGAAGCGACCCAGAATTCTCTCTCCGGAGAGTAAAACTTCCCTTAGGGATTATATGGATCTAGAGGGAAACTACACATATGATTCAAGGTGATTCTTTATTCAGAATTGTTGAACCCAAAGACATCCCTTGATCCCCAAAATAAAACATGAAGCCTTGAAAATACGTCAATGCGATTGGTCGATGAGCCCGACGTCGAAATCGAATTCACTAACCAACTTGGGTCGAGGGCTGGTATCTTGGGTGCTATAGGGGTAGCATCAAAAAGGTCATTGAGCCCTATATAAAGAACAAAAAATTGGCTCTCCAGAAAAAAAATCCAAAGAAAAAAAGGTTGACTTTGTGTTTACCTTGTAGATATGCTTGGGACAATTCTTTACCCCATCTACGATCGGTATCTTATTTCCCTATATAACAAAAAACAGATAATTACTATTCTGAGAAGAACGCTCCACAACTAAGGATGCGTTGGAGGATATCAAAGTCCATTAAATTATGCATCGCCAGAGTGAGAGAGACATCAATCTCCGTCAAGAAGAGCGAACTAGTAGTTTGTCAAGACACCCTCAGTTGGGGACTAATTGGGGACTACTGTTTCCTTTGAACCAAATATTGTTTGCTACTTTGAAGTAGTGAAATTTTTTCCCATAGAGGTATGCCCAAGAATCTGATTTACCCTAGTATCCTACATCATGGCTTCACGACTCTTGAAAATTCAGCTTCCCATTAATAAGGGGGAAGCCATTACTTATCTATGATGGAAGCCCCATGTATCAGTTTACTTCATCATCTTCGTGAACGAGTCAAAATAGGGAATGACCTCTTTGAGGCAGAGAAGAAGTGGAAGCAATAATTTTGTTTCTTTTTTTTTGGAGGGAATCTGCAACTGCTACTGATAGTGCAATGAGTGCGCACAGGGTAAACCCTCAGTCTGACACAATAGTCTGCAAACCAATGCCAGAAGTTAAACCACACAAGGTGACAGAATTAAACGAGAAAACATATGTAGAGGGACTCGAACTCATAACCTTTGGTCACAAATATGCCTTACTCAACCAACTCGGCTACCCTTTTGTGGGGCGCAACAATTCTTTTTCATCAGTTGATGTTTGGAAAATGGAAAAATATTCAAGGAAAATAAATATGAGCCCTCTTCCGAGGAGGTGGAGGAGTACATGTAACTACACATATTCACCTATTTGAAAGTTACTTGTTACATTTTGTACTTCAACTCTGACTCGGTTATCTCTTCTAATGATCTCTAAATCCTAGCACCAATATTTAAAGACTACTGCGAAGTGTTTATGAAGCTAAATAAATGGACCAAGAAAAATTAGTTGAGCGAGTTCCATAGATATTTTACTCCAATGAACCTGTTCAGGAGCTACCTCTAGCGCTCAAATGATGGAACGATAACGTCCGAAGAGAAATTAATGACTCATCTCAATTGAACTAGTACGATGAGACGTTTGGGAACCCCTAATTCTTAAATTTTCCTTCCGAATAAGAAAATGACTCCCAGCCACAAAGTCAAGAAAAGAACTTTCAATGGTCCAACATCAAAAAAGTCAAAAACAAAATTGAACTAAAACTTAAAGGCATTGTTGTGCCGGATTCGAGTACTGTCGAGCACATTGATGAGGTTACTAACATAGCCGTAACTAAGGAACATAAAAAACCCCAAACTATTAAAAATAAAAAAATCACACACACATTAAACTATACAAAGGGAAAGAGAAATGTGATAAGAATAATAGACTTTCAATCCAAAAGGTTATTACTGTTGGAGAAGAAGTTGTCCTTGTAGAGGATTAAACCATTATCCTTTTGCTATTGGATAGGTACAATGCTCAAGGGTAGAGAGGATCAATGACTACCCATTTGAAGCCAACTAACCCAGAGTTCCATATTCAGTCATCGGAGAACCACAACCAATCCCTTTGGGAGAAAATCAACTGGATTTAGATCTTCGAACCCTTCGAGGTGAAATCATTTGAATTTAGAATTTTATAGTCTGCTTCGAGAACATCATCTATCAAACACTTCAGATGAAAATCAATGTGCATTAGCTATCTAAAATACAAAGGAACAACTAATAACATTTCCAGAAAAAGACCCACAATGGGTTAGGTGGGCAATCTCCAACACATGATTCCATCGACTCCGCGTCATTTTAGCTCCTCGAATCCCGTTCTCACACTCTCTTTCTTTATATAATTGTTTCTCTCATTCATATACTTGCAATGAAGGCGAAGAAAATAAGAGAATGGTTATCTCAAGTGAAGGTTATGTGACAACTTTAGGAAGGTAATGGTTGTCAAAGATAATTTGTCATAGCTGTCAATGAGGAACAAAGTTAGGCCTATCATACAAAAAAGGACCCTTTTCTTAGGAGAAATCTGAGACCATAATTGTAGAAGTTGAGCGGTTGTTAAGCATAGGCCATATTCGAGAATCACAATATTATTTGTGGGTTTCAAATCCAGTGTTCGTAAAGAATAAGAATGGAAAATGACGAATGTGTGTGGATTTCATGGATCTGAATAGAGCTTGCCGAAAGGACCCTTTCCCAGTTCCTCGAATTGATTAGCTAGTGCATTTTACGTCAGGAAACCGCTTGCTATATTTTATCGATGCTTATGTAGGGTATAATCAGATCAGGTTGGATTCGAAGGATGAAGAAAACACTTCATTTGTTACTGGGAGAGGTTTGTATTGTTACAAAGTGATGTCATTTGGTCTAAAGAATGCGGGAACAACTTATCATCTCTTGGTAAATAAAACTTTTGCGGATTACATTGGGCGAAATGAGGAAGTTTACATTGATGATATGCTGGTTAAGAGTTTGGAAGATGAAGATCATTTTGTTGATTTGGAAGAGACTTTTAACAACTTGAGAAATATCAATTTAAAGTTAAATCCGGAAAAATGTATGTTTGGTGTTTGATCCGGAAAGTTTCTCGGGTATGTGGTGAGTGAAAAAGGAATCGAGGTTGACCCATTATAGATAAAAGCTTCAACAACAATGACCCTTCCTCGAAATATGAAGGAAGTTCAGATATTGACGGGAATGTTAGCGGCGTTGAACATATTTATTTCTCGGTCCTTGGACAAGTGTGCACCTTTCTTTTAAGTACTCAATAATGCAAACAAGTTTAGTTGGACAAAAGAATGTTCTGAAGCGTTTCATCAGATTCTAGAATACCTCTCATCCCCACAAATACTTTCTAAACCATTGTTGGGAGAGAGATTGGCTATCTATATATCAGTTTCAGATTGTGTAGTCAGTGTTGTGTTAGTTCGAGACGAAGAAAACTTTTTAAACCTGGTATACTACATCAGTAAGAGTTTGTTAGATGTAGAAAAGCGATATTAGAAATTTGAAAAGTTGGCTCTTGCCTTAGTGACAGTTTCTCGAAAAATGAGACCATATATTCAGGCGCATTCTATAGTAGTTCAAACAACATTCCCTCTTAAAAGTTTGCTGCAAAGGCCAGATATCTCGATATAGAATCTTAGCCTTGAAGAACTATTAAAGCTCAATATATGGTCGATCGAGTTAGGATATTTCGATATAGAATGTTAGCCTTGAACAACTATTAAAACTCAAGATTTGGCGGAGTTCTTAGTCAAATTTCATTCGGAACGATCAAATATGGAAATTAATCAGCGTCAGGTTGAGTCTGAGTCGTTAATACGAACAGATGGAGGATCAAACATATCTGGACGTGGTGATAAAGAACAATTAATTTCCCTGGATGGGGTAGCAATGTTTCAGGCTATTCGGTTTGGTTTTAACGCGAAAAATAATGAGGCAGAGATGTGGGGCAAAGATGGTTAAGTTGTTGAGTGATTCACACCTTATTATCAATCATACATTGGGAGAATTAGAAGCACGAAAAGATCATTTAGTCAAATATATGTAGGCGTTAAAAGATTTAGCCCTTGTATTTGAATGAATTAGATATGAACATGTTCGACGAGAAGAAAATTCGGTGCAAGATTCTTTTGCAATTACTTCGTGTTTGGAGGATTATTTGTGGGTTATTACTCAGGAGTGTCCTTCGATTACCAAAGATACAGAGCAATCGTTGATAATAGCTGAAGAAAACTTTCATTGGACAAATTTTATGGAAGATGATTGGAGGATGGAAATTGTTGACTTCTTGGAAAATGATGTGTTACCTACAGAAAAGTCGGTGGCAAGGAAAATACGTTTCAAATATCATGGGTACATCGTTTTAGGAGGAGTTTTATACAATAAATCGTTGAGTAG